>VWPW01024834.1:0-157963 GCA_013389825.1 Crypturellus undulatus
TTTTTTTTTTTTTCTTTCTTCCCTTAATGCATTTATTTTAGGTTGATAGTTAATAGATAATGACAGTGAGAGGAGAAACCAGTCTTGCTTTAAGCTAATCCACGTATTAAAGTTGTTGGAAATTTCAGCTGAGCAAGGACTGCCTCATCCGTTTTCCATTCAATGTAATGTTTTAAAAAAAATCAGCCTTGTAGCTTGACAGGTATTCACACCTAGTGATGAATTGTCCAAAATATTGCCTCAGTCCTGGAAGTAAACTGTATTCCCTGGGCAGGTGCATTGCTCCTCTGGGCCATTGCTCTAATCAGCTCATGGTCAGCATTCCCTGGGGAAAAACAGCAAATAGGGGGGCCTTAATGGATCCCTACACATTCGGAAGAAAGGTCTCAAACTCTTAAAATCTGGGGAGCCATCGCTAAACTCTGTGGTGATGTATTAAAACATGAGTAGGCTGAGTAGGATTCCTCAGTGCTTTGAGGTGTGTTGCTCTGAGGGGTTCACTTCATTTTGCTGAGATTAAATTTGTTTCCTGGGAGATTTGTGGACAAACTGTTGAAAATGGAACCAACCTTTCTGCCCAGACTGAGATTTAGAAGAAAATGGCTTAAATCACCTATGAATTAAATCACCCATGAGGAAGCAGTGGATACAGAAGGTATATGTAAGCTGCAGAAAGATGTGAAAAGAACAAATATTTTGAGAATTTTCTGTTGTGTCCTGTACCAATATCCCTGATGACTTTTAGGTTAGCAGTTGGTCTCATGTTATACAAATCTCTGAAAAGCCAGTGCCCATAGCTGAAATGCCCAAAAGTGGATTTTCCAGCAGCGTTGGGATCATTACCTGCCCAGGGCTCTGTGGTTCTGATGGCCAGTTTGGAGGGCTCTTTCTCCTTCTGTCCATTAGTCATTCAGAAGTGGACCTGAATTTACTCAAGGCACCGAGTTTTACCGTGGCAGAGGAGGGTGGATGACAGAATGGCAAGAGTCTGGAATGTTTGAGTCTGGAATGGAAAAAATCTTGTAGCTTCTAAGCCAGCATCGTGACACAGCTCTGCAAGGGCCTCCGGTGAGTGATAAGATGTGTGTGTTGCAACTCACTGCGCAATTTATTTTTGAGGAAATGTCAAATCCTCTCCTGCTTGACATCAGCAAAACACGGGGGTGGCCTGAGATTTGGGTGCCTTATTGCAAAGGTACCTGGGGCTCTCGAGCTGCATGATGTGGAGGGGGAGGAGGGTGATACCTTGAGACCTATAAGGAAAAACAATGTAGGTTTGTTTTGCTCTTCAGATCGAAAGAGCTTGTGCTTTTGGAGGCAGTATTTAGAGACTGGGGAGAAAGCTGCAAACGGAACAAAATGTTCCATCTTCCAGGTTCCTGAAGTGCTTGAGTTGAGTTAGGATGTATTTGTGATCGTAGCCGTAATCTCTTGGCTATTTTGAATGTGTACTCCAAAATATGGAAGAAAGCTAGCGTAGATGCAGAGAAAACACTATGCAAGTTTAATGTTAACTTTGTTATCATTATGTTTAATCAGAAACTGCCTTCTTTTTATTTATATATCACTGACATTAATGACTGCTGTTGACAGTTTGGCATGAATTTCTTCATGTTGTGGCATCTCCAGCGTGCCGTAGGTGGCCCTTGCAGAGAAGGAGGCTTTAGTCACTCCTGTGGCTGTGCCTAGATGACTTGGTTAATGGCACGCAATGTAACACTTGGAACTCTAAAAGATTTAGTTCATTATATCAGATTATATCCTGACTTCCCTTTATATGCTGAACGCATCGTTCAGTCTTCTCACACCTTTGGTAAGAAAGGGTGGACCAGACGCAAGATTAACGCATGAAAAACCTCTTGGGACACAAAGGTAACCTTACCCTGGCAGTTTGTACGCAGAGAGCTCGTGAGGAAATGGGGAGAAAAGGAGGATGTGGTGGTAGCCCTTGTCCGACGTGCTGCTGTTCTGCTTTTCCGGGACATTGCACAGCCCCTCGGAATGCGTCATACCTGCTTGCTGCTTTGAATAGGTTTTACTAAATCTTCTGTCTGCCCCATGTTACTTCATTTGCATTTATTAAAACTAACAGCCATGGAGTTGAAACAAAAGCTTATTTTGTTGCAGGCGAAACCAACACTAAGCTGCCTTTGTTTTCTCTGTCAGGCTGCATTTACATTTATACTGGCATGACTAGACCACTCATTTTTCTCTTCCAATAGACTCGATTTTCGGTTATAACTGAAAAAATAACAGCTTTTAATTTAACTACATTCCTATTTCTTGCTTGGTCACAGATACGACACTGTTTTGGAACAAAAGAATCGAAAAATCTAATATTAGACATCAATTTTCCTTGATATCCAGAGTATCCCACAGCATCTTGCACAATCTGACAATGGAGAGATCAGCTCTCATCTGCTGTACTTCTAAATAACAGTCTACAGCTCATCAGGAAAATTTATTGCTGTTTGCTCTAGCTCTGTTATTGCTTCTGGCTTTAATCTCTCTCTATCATCTGTCTGTTTTGCACTACCCAGGTTTTAATTATCAGTTCTTCTATTTTATAGCCAGTATTATTTCATATGCAAGCGAAAGGACTATCAGATTCCAGCCTGTCAACAGACTGCAAGCTATGAAGATGGTAGCAAATATTGTAGTTATTTATGTCTTTTCTTTCTTATTTTTTTATTGCTTGGGAGATGGTCCAACACGGGTACCCATAGGGGCTAGAACCAGCCTTGCTCATGAGTCTTCTGCTGTAGAAACATCTGCTGGTGGCTTCCTCATTGCTGTGCTTGAAACCCTGCTGGGATGTGACCCACAGAGTGACGGAGCTGGGGGTTACTTTTTCCATATTTTCTGGTTTGATTGTTTGTATTTAATGTTTTTTTCTGCTCTGAGAATGGTGTATTCAGTTCCGCTGTAACTGTAATTGCTTTTGTTAACCCGTAATAAATGACGATGTTGGGTCAATGTTTTAAGCCTTTGCAAGCAGCAGCTCATTTTCATTTACGTTACGGGTGACAGCATACTTATTTATAAATATTTACCCGAAGGACAAAGAAACAAGAAACCAGCAGCTCATTACTATTTACAGCATATTTGTGAGCATATTTATTTATAAATATTTACCCAAAGGACAAAGAAACAAGAAACCTGGAATATTTTTCCCCATCTGCTATACTGAGCTGATCAGGTGCTACCGTGTACTAGAGATATTCAGCATTTTTGCAGCTCAGAGGTTCTTCACAGATAAGGAAGATGCCAATAAATAGCTCTTTTTTCTTTTTTTTCCTCCTCTGTTGTGTCCAGAAAATATTTTGAAAGAAATGGAAAAATGGAAAAGTATCAAACTGAAAATGTGTGGGTGTCTACACTGGTTGCTCTGTCCTGCACCACGTGCGAGATTTGTTCTCATGTGCCTTGTTCTATGTGTAGCTGAAAGCATGGTCCAAGGACTGGGTCTGGAAAATTAAATGGTAATAGAGTCTTAATTACACTAATACATTAAATAATATACTATCTTGCAAGTGTGTGAAAAGTAGTTAATATAAGAGTCTGCATGTACTGTTTTTGCGGACTATAAAACTGTCCTGTTTTGGAGACAAGGAGCAAAAACTGTGTGTTGAATGCAGACTCTAGTGGGATGTAGAGGGAGGTTTCATCAGGTTTTCACTTGTTTGTTTTCAGAAGTTTTGGAGAAATGGTTGTCTGGAAAACATCCTGGTATTTCTACAGTAACAGAATTTCTGGACTTTTCAATCTCGGACTTTAGGACCATCCCGGTGAATTTCTGAATGGATATATTCCATCGGGTGGGAACTTTGGCTTCTACGTAGTCCTTGTACAAACCAAAAGGGTGTAGCACAGCCAGGTAGGTAAGCTGATGTGTCCTGCGTCTTGACTCATTGCTAGTCACTACCTTCACCGAGGGCAGCGACCAGCTCTTCCTTAATACCAAGAATCATTGGGCGACTGTTTGGGAAGAGAGATGAAGTTTATAAAGCAACCAGTTGGAGTGCTGCAGAAGAAAACCTATGGGAAAGGCTGTGCTGAGATAACACTATGAAGTTGAGGTTCTTTTTTAGATCAGTTTAATTTGGTACTGAGCAGTTTTTTTGGATCATAGAAAGCAGGGTACTATAGTGTGACCATGCATTTTCTTTGTCATGAACAGCTTATCATACTTGAGTTGAGCAGCATTCATCTTGGGTGTTTTTTCTGCATTTCTTCACCGTTAATAAGAAATAATTCAGGTACTTGGGACTTTTTTGATGTAGGGGGCTTGTAACTATTTTCAGCAATTTTTATAACACATTTAGTTTTCTGTTAAATCCAAGGGCTAATTTTAATGTATTTTTAAGCCCAATTTCTTGCTTAACAGCACATGAAATTGTCCTCATCTATAGCAGAGCCCAACTTGGGCAGAATGTTTCCCAAGTGCAGTAACACTTTNATTAATAAGAAATAATTCATGTATTTAGGACTTTTTTGGTGTAGGGTGCATGTAACTATTTTCAGCAGTTTTTATAACACGTTTAGTTTTCTCTTAAATCTGAGGGCTAGTTTTAATGTATTTTTAAGACCAATTCCTTGCTTAACGGCTCATCTACAGCAGAGCTCAACTTGGACTGAATGTTTCCCAAGTGCAGTAACACTTTGTGCTTTGGGAAGTTTTGGGTAATTAGAGAGAGCGCCAAGAATTTTTCTTCTCTGAGGTAGTTTTGAGGTGGGAGCCTCTCCCGTAAGAGATCCGTCTGCATTGCTCCCTTCATCACAAGGGCCCTTGGATCAGTCATTGCAGTATTGGTTTTTATCAGTTTCTGCATA
Organism: Crypturellus undulatus; assembly: GCA_013389825.1. Taxonomy (NCBI): domain Eukaryota; kingdom Metazoa; phylum Chordata; class Aves; order Tinamiformes; family Tinamidae; genus Crypturellus; species Crypturellus undulatus. The sequence continues at coordinate 4,834 of VWPW01024834.1, forward strand.
AACAGAGCTGCTTCTCTGCCAGTTCCTTGGTTCCCACAGCCCCATCCTTCACAGCCCTGCAAGACAGCCTCCAGCTCCTAGGCACACGTTCACAATATTCCTAAACATTTCATTTGCTCCCATTTCCTTTACCTGTATTTTTAAGCAGATTTTAGTCAATGGTTAAATATACATGCGCTCAAAAATGTTGCAAGTACCGAAGCTGTAAGACAGAATCATTAATGAGTAATTACTGCTCATTGATTTTTGCTATTTTCGAATAGCAGATGCATAAATGAAAACTGCAGAGAAGCAGGACCCCTGGCATCCTTAGTGTAACAACTGGGAGGGGAAGAGGCTGAGCAAGTTGGTGCTTTCTGGGTTTCCTATTTAGAAAAACAAGTTTATGAGTTTGAATTATTACTCAGGTGCAGAATTAGGATCTAAAGAATTAACTCCCTGCAAAACCCACAGTTAAGGACCTTGTATTTGCTCAAGTTTTTGTCAGACTTGGGCCTTATATTTTATTTGGTGAAACAATAACATGAACATTCACAGGGCTGTATAAATAATCCCTCTCAGTGCTGTCCGCTGAGCCAAACTAGTGGTTTTAAGTGCTCAAAACTTAGAACATCTCTTTCTAATTTTACACTAGCTCAGCCTGGGGTAAGGAGATGAGGCACAGATAACAGTAGATAAGCAAAATTTAGTGTCCTGCCACTTGTAAAAATCTTAAATTATCCATTAAAATAAGTATGTTAAAAAAGAAAAGTATGTTAATGCATTACAAGAAGCAAAGCCGCACTGAACTGGTGGGGTTGTGAGGCCAGGTCAGGAGGAAATGGCAAGCAGGGGCAGCGAGGGCTTGCGGAGGTGCCTGTCACGGAGGTCCATGGAGACACTTCCCCATAGATGGGGCAGGTTTTGGTGGTATCAGCAATAGCTGATGAGCTGGACAATGGGTCTAAATGCCTACGTGGCTGGAGCTGCCTGGAGATTTTCCATCTGAGCAGTTTTCTCTCAGGAAAAGAATGATTCCTCCAAATAAGAAGGTTTTGCTGTGATACCAACAGGCCGATTGCTGCTGCAGCAGCTCCTGGTAGTATGAACAAAGTTACTTGGAGGGAAAATAAAAATGAAAAGAGGGAGAGAGAGAGAGGCAGAAAAAGGAAATATCTCAGTTGCCACCTGAGGCGAGACTTACTCTGTGTGTGCCTGGTGGCTTCTGTCTGCATCTAAGGACTAACTTAGCCCAGTGTGGGGAAATTTGTGTTGAGTCTTTCCTTTTCTACATGAAAACTTCAGTATGAATAAAGAAGGCAGGAAGAAGAACAGTCTGCTGGTAGGCAGTTGTTTCTTGCAAAAGGGAAAATATATGTTTATGGGACAATATTTATGCTTTGGGAAGGAATAACCGGTGGGGATTTTAAACGGGAGTCATTTCAATCTCTGTAACCCCCAAACGTTTCTGCTGGCAGAGGCCCAGTGCCCTTCAACCTGCTGTTTCCAAGTGGCTCCCACACCTGGATTTGGTACAGCTACAGAGGGATTTTCTAAGTTTGGGAGGAAAAAACACTTTTTGTTGAGTGCTGGAAAATCAAACTCCACAGTATTCCCTTGCCCCTGCTCAATATTTGCACCATTTAAATGACTTGGCTCCATGCTGGGTAACCGTAGGAAACCCAAACCACTTTGTGGTTTTTTTCGAGTAATGATCCAAGGGTCTGTAAAAGGTAAAGTTGGGAAGACAGTATTCACTCTCTCGCACCAGACCTGTTCTATGGCTCCAAAGGCTTCCCCTTTGTAATGATGACATGGGGAAATAAGAATGGAGACCTTTTCCAAAATGAGACCTCTAACACAGGTTAAAAGCAGAGCTGGGTTGAAAGATGACCCGGTGGCAACGCTGGTTTAATTTACAGCTGGGTCATGTCTTTCCTTTTGTTTTCCTTTGGACTCTGTGACTGCNAAAAAAAAAAAAAACAGCACAGCAGTGAGATAAAGTAAGACTTAAAAATATATATAGTTTTTTGCCTGCTGAAGCATTTCATTTTAAACCTGAACGGAGGGCAGTAGAGAAGTACGTTATTATTCCTTTCCTTTGCAAGGAGAACATGCTAATCTCCCTCTTTCTCATCAACAGATTTCAACAAGGATAAACATGTCATAAAATGTACATTGTTAATATTATATGCACTAGTAAAATATACTTGGTATGGTTCAATGTTCTTGCGAGATGGCCAGGTTTTAACCTTTAAATAAATAAATATAATGCTCATGCTTTTAAATTTATTTGCCATGTTTCTCGACTTTTTTTTTTTTTAAGATAACAAGCGAGCTCCCAGGAATAGGAGAGCACGTGGGCAGGGCTATGGCAGGCGTCCCGGGGCAGGGCAGCCCGTGCGGCTGCTCCGGGAACAACTGCCAGCCCCAAGCGGGAGTCGGAGGGCTCCGCAGTCCCCCACCAGCAACGGGGCAGAGGCTGGGGATAGTTTGGGAGATCTGGGGGTCAGGGCGTTAGGGTTGGGGTTTGTGGGTATCATTGCTGGAATTTTGGCCATCTCAAAAGCTTGGATAATTGGCTTCAGTGAATGGTTCCAATGGTTATGGGCTGTCTTGATGAGCTAAATACTAGAGTCAGGAAGCTTTTTTGTTGAAAATATATGTTTTGGCAATCAGTTTCTGCAGTGAAGATTCCTGTTGTGAGGGACTCAGGAGGAGAGTGTCCTTTAGTCCCTAGAAAGGGAAAAGAGATGTAAAAGGTACAAGCTCACCTTCCTGCAAGGGCAGGAACAGATTACGTTTTTACATGTAGCACTAGCATTTTTGCCTATACACATTCCAAAATTGAAGGGAAGGAAAGCAGTTTCACTCCAAGAAGATGCTAAAATAATCCAATCTCTTCTTGAAAGGAGAATAAATGAACTTCCCTGTATGATACTTAAAGGCTTTGGAGGTTACTTGTATTAATAATCCTGGCTCTTGCAGTGCAATACCAAAAATGTTGACTTTCCCAGGACCAGAATTGGAAAGGAAAAGGGGAAAGGAAGGGAAAGAGGAGCTGCCAGAGTGCCTTTCTCACAGCACAGCGTCTTCTTGGGTCGCTAGAAAGAAGCAAGCAGCAATAACAGCAGTGAGTCCTCCTCTACCTTCCTCCTGTCCAAATATTTTCCAAGAATGGGAATTCCTGGGACTGGAATAAGAGAAACTCCATTTCTGCAAGGTTTATAATTAGCAAAAGAACAGCTTGAAACCAGATGCACTCCCTCACAGCTTGTGCAGAAGCATTGGGATGGCAGCAAAGGGGGGATGAAAGACAGAAATATGCTGAGGACGTGGGGAATTTTGCTTATAAGTTTTGAAGAGGGCAGAGGTGCCTCAGAAGGAAAATAACCACAGTTCTCTGCAGACGAGGAAAGTTTTAGTGTTGGCAAGAGCAAAAGCAGAGCTGTATCTTTTGGTCTCTACCCACTACATACTTGGACTTGGCTTGGGTAGCATAAATATTGGCGTTTTTGTTGCTCTGCTCTAAACAGATGCCTCAGGGATGCTGAAATTCCCCCAAAACATCATTATTTCTGCCACATGCTATTTATCTTGCGAGGTTTCATCGCTCTCCCCTAGCACAGCCAGCAGCCAAAGCCGCTGCGCTGTGGAGTGCAGCTCTATGAGAAACCGTCTCGCAGCCTCATGCAGGCCCAGGGGACCTTCCCAGGTGGGTAAAAAAAGGCATAATTTGGTGCCCTGGCAACTCCAGGCAGTCGTGTTTGGAATCACATTTATATGATATTGATGGCTGCTTTCTCCAAAGCAGAGCTGCCAAGAGACGTGGCTTCTCTTTTATGACAAGCCTGTGCATCATGAAGCCCTCTTCAGTATTTAGTTTTGTCATCTTGCAGTTAAGAGATCAAAAAATATCTTCAGAGAAGTTATTATTTGCCAGTCTATACGGATGGGAACATAATGCTGGTGGATTGAACATAGAGACACCAAGCCACTAAACGCAACCCATTCACAGCGGTACTTTGATTAGTGTGATGAACTTATTCTGGAGAGACCGTGTTATTTGAACAGCGCTATAAGCACTAATCACTGTTTGATTGCTATTTTCTTGCTCACGGAGCTGGAAAAGCAATGTGCTTACTCTCTTAGCATTCAGAGAATGAATCAGGGGACTTGTTTGACCCATATGCCATAACATTTTTTTTCCTGTTTGCGGTTTCTTGGCTTTACCTTGATAATCACAATGTGAACATTGGACATGTATTCAGGTAAATTGATCTGAGCTGTCTTGCATGTGTTATTTTTCCTTACTGAACAGAATGTTTATTTAATCCTCATTTCATAGGAATGAAGTTCAAAAATCTTTCAAACAAACAAAAAAGCAACAACAACAACAAAAACCCAAACCCAACTACCTGGATATGAACTGTCCCTTCCTCTGATAGGGACAAGGTAAAGTTGGCATAAACTGGCGATAATTAAGTGTGAAAACCTGGCTGCAAAACAAATGAATGGTAACAGAGAAATGCGGATGGAGAAGAAAGAGCAAGAGCCTCTGAGAAGGTCAGAAACTGGATCCTGGTACCTGTACAGAAGGCATCGTGTGCCTCGCAGGATGCCACGGCTTGTTGTTTTCAAATACATGTGTTAGAGGAGAACGGGAAACAGAAAGCAGGTTGGGAAGGCTAAAGCTGGAAGTTCCTTTGGGGTGAAATGATTATTTTTTTGAGATGCCTCTATTTACACCAGTGATTCGCTGCAGTGATTCACTGTGGACTACTGAGATCCACTTTGTAAAATGAATGCTCTGGGGGACAGCGTGCCCTTGAAAAGCACTTTCATTTTTCTCTTAAGAGGGGCATTTTTCCATCTGCTGAGTAGCAAAAAAGAAAGCACGAGAATAGGTACAGTACTTTTTTTACTCCAAATTCAATACTGACAACTGGATTATTAGTTGACTTGTATAAAAGATAAGCGGGAAAAGATATACAAAATTCTGATTGATGATATTCTCTGGTTCGAACGATCCACACTGTGCATGAGGTGTTCCTCATACTTAAGTAGAAACTCTGCAATAAATCTGAACACGCGGCAACGCGTAACTGAATGTACCGAGCTGAGAACTTTATGAAAAGCGGTTGTATGTTCTGTCGTAGGTTCAGACTGTTTCCTAGCTTGGGGCTCGGACATAGTGAATAAGGTGTTTTTAAGGACTAATAGGATTTGGAAAGAATATGTTTCTGTAGGTGACGTGCTTTGTGTTCCATCCTTTTTCTCTAAACTAATGGTAAGGATGAGCCACAATGACTGGAAGTTGATATACCAGCTTTTGGACAAAGCTATAGTACGCTTTGACAAGACATATACTAGCAGCCCCGTTTAAGAAAAAAGAAAAAAAAGTCTCAGGGGCTCTTTGCAGTTTCTTCACTGCAAATCGGCACCATCTCTTAGCAGTGCCGCAAATGACCTTTTAGCTGCTAATCTCCAGTTTCGTTCAGCAAGGGGCTGCTGCCAGTGAAATGTTTGTCTCCGTTACCTGCGAGGTCGTTCTCTGTCCCTGTCATCTCGTTACCTGCGAGGTCGTTCTCTGTCGCTGTCCTGAGGAGGTTTTGTATTTAAGCCCGCAAACAAGGGNACCTTTTAGTGCTAATCTCCAGTTTCGTTCAGCAGCGGGCTGCTGCCAGTGAAACGTTTTGCTCCCTTACCTGCGAGGTCGTTCTCTGTCGCTGTCATGAGGAGGTTTTGTATTTAAGCCCGCAAACAAGGGGCTTGAGTGTAAGAAAGGGCAGATTGCCCGAAAGTGTCATCAAAACCTCCCTCAACTGCCATTCAGGTTTCCAGACCAAAGTTCATGGGAGCTTCTCAAATGCAGATCATATAACTAACTGCACCAGCACAGACAAGAATGTGACTTTTGGTACGTGAGTTTTGGGGAATTTTAGCCCAGGTGTCCTGAAGTGCAACATTCAGGTGATTTTTATTTTACTTTTCTCTCCAAAGAATAACTTATTCTATAATGTGCCTCTTCCTGAGAAAACAAGGGCAGGTTCAGATCATTGTATTTTAATCTCCCCCTCTGTATTTCCTCTGAAATCTGAAGGACTTAGATCAGCTGCCTGCCTTGGGTCCATCTTTACTGGAAATCCATGCTGCGTTATTTTGGCAGACTCCATAGTGCTTTTCCACACTGAGTAACAGTGACTGCAAGCTGGCCGGGAGGTGACCTTGTTCTTGCAGATGTCCAGCGGCCTAAGAAGAACGGCAGAGTTGTTCTTCCAGGGACACCGAGTACAAGCAGCAGCAGTTCTTCCCGCTAAGGAGCCTCGAGCGGACGGCTGTCCAAGGCTCGCTCCGTTACCAATTGTGGTGTTCGCTCGTGGGTTTCGTAGATTCAACTTTAACTCAGTGTTTTCTTTGCGTGCCAAGGATATGTTTATGCAAATGAAATTTAGTGCCTCCGGCTAGGCAAAACCATTTATCAGAGGCTGCTATGGTGAAGAAGTATCAGGAAATTATGCAGTACTTTTGGAGGGAGATGCTCGCGTTATCTAAAATTAGCCATCTTAGTGACCTGGATCAGGATAGCCTGGCTTGGAGCAGCTGGTAGTTCCTTCTCCACTGCAGGTAATTGTTTATAGCTCACTTAGCAGCTCCTGATTATAGCCTGGGACCCTCCTGCTTTGGGGAACCCCTAAATGGTCAGCAGGTGTTTTGGTAACTGCTATTTCAGCAAATAATAACTACATAGAGGTGCCAAAGGCGGAGGTGAGGGATGTGGAGGGAAGGAAGGAGATCTGTTGTAGGTTTAAAGGCCAAGTGTTCAGTTTGTGGAAGTTGCTTGCATGAACTATGTAACTAAGTGATCTAGAAAGTGAGATTTATGCTGAATTATCTACATAATCTGCCAGTGGGACTCTTGTACCAAAGCACCTGAGGTGAAAGCTTTCATACAGTGTTATTCCCCCAGTGCAACCTACAGGTAAGTTAAGGAAAGTTCTAGTCTGCTGAATTTAAGCAAGCAAGTTTGTGGTATGGAACAGTTGCTAATATTTTAAATACTTTTGTTTTATCCCAAGTTCCCTGCAATATGGGTTTGCATCTCCTCAGACTGAGGAAGGACCAGAACTGGGGTTTCCCGTGTCCTGGGAGAATGCTCCCTTCTTGCCATCAAGGGCTGCTGTGTGTTAAGATGAGAAGTATGAGGTCTGCTCAGGCTGCTAAAGGACCAGATTTAGAGCAGCAAGTCTCTATGCAAGTTTCCTCTAATGAGGAAAACAAACAAGCAAAAAAAACCCTGCAGTATTGTGCTCTAAGCATTGTGGTGCCTGGAAGCTCTTTCTCAGGAGATGCAGTGAAGCTGCGATGGTTTTGCCCCTGGGTTGGATGGTGGAAGGGGCATTGCTGTGGCTGCCTCGGGCTTGGGCTTGGTGGCCTGGCAGTGTTGCCCTGGGCTCCTTGCTGCACAGCTGCAGCGTCGTGCAGCACAGCAAGAGCTCCTGTTTGGGTGGTAACGAGCCAAGCAAGCTTGTTCTTGCTTGTGGGGTGTCCCGTGGCCAACCCATAGGTTCAATTTGGGTAAGGTATATCAGACCAGAGCCTGCAGCCGAGTTTCTGCTTCTTATCAGTTTTGTTTCCCCTTTGTATTTTCTGTTATCGCTTGATAAAGCCTTGATTGTAATTCTTCCCACAGCTGCTCAGAAATGTGCCTGGGAGCGGGGCATAGCTCTGAGGCGCTACCGGAGCACAGAATGTCCTCACTGCTCGGTAGCTTATTAAACTCTTTGGTTCCTCAGGGCTCGCGGGTGCTCTGAGGCTGGTGAGCAGCGTTTCCCAGTGCTGCACTGGGAGCTATGTGTGTATTCACTCTTCTGCTCTGTGTTTGTTCAAAATCTCCACTCTTTCTGAGGAAAGAAGCTAAGTAGTGTTCTGTGCTCCCCTGCCACCTGTGTCCCCTCCACCTGGGTATGTGCTGGTAAGCGATGCCTCTGCACCTGGGCCCAAAGCTGCCGTATGCGTCTTTCTCCCTGCTCTCCTGATACTTCGTGAGCTGCACAGGCTGCTTCTCCGTGAATGCCCTTAGGTCACTGCAGTTCTTTGCTTGCAGAGGCAAAGAAACCTGTCTGAAAAGGGGAAGAGGGAAGAGCATGGAGCTGTTACTGCTATATTTCTTATTTTGCTTGCTTTTGAACCAAGTATCTCACCTAAGGGCAGTAGCATTCTGATCACATTTAGTCTATGTGAAGTGGCATCTAGCATGTAAAATATAGACATGTGTTTTAGAATGAATTTGTTTTTCCCTGCTGACAATGTCAAACGTATTCTTTGGAAAGGGAGTCATTTTGTTGTGTGATCTGTTAACTCTGCAGCTGGTTTGTATAATGTGGTTACACAGATTCCAGCCTCGGGGAAGAATGCCTTTAGTCTCCAAAGTAGGAGAAGTTCTGTCAATGCACCTGCCCCTTATCCATGCAACTGTGTTGATTGGCTTCAAATTTGGGGCATTGCAAAACATCAGCATTTTTTAGCTGAAATCATGTTTGTGTCCAAACTGCACTGCAGAGCACTAGCCTAGAAATTGTTCCCTTCCTTCATCTGGGTTAATATTTGCACTTTGAAAACACCAAGAGGGAAAGGGGAAAGAGAAGAGGCTTTATCACAAGTTCTTCCCTATGTAAAACTAATTTGTAGAAGAACTTTTTAATTTCCCAGTTTAAAGAGACATAACATCTAGAAATTTTAGAAATTTATTTATGTTTTTAGAATTTCCAAACTGCAAAAATGTGATGAGGGATATTATAGGTCTTCAAAAAAAGTTAGGTGATATGTGTTTCCACACTTTTGCAGTATTTTGAAAATAGTGCTAGAAGCAGATATTGAAAATGTACACAAAGGAAAAATCATGTCTTTCACGCATCGCAGAAAACTACCTGAGCTCAATGAATGACCTATCCCTGCTAGTGTTCCTTGAAGTGTGGAACTTTATTAGGTTTTATATAATTGCAATGCTTGAAATACTGCTATTATGTCACAGGCGATAGTATCTGAAAAAGAAAACAGGATAAAAAATAAATGACACAGAAAATTAATGTTCTGGTTAATATATCTGGAAGGAAATTTGAACAGGCTGTTCTGAACTATTTTGTACTTTTGGCATAGGAAGATAGAAGAGCTATGCTGCTGAACTGCAAAAAGTTTGTGTGTGTGTGTGTTTTTTTTTTTTAATTTTTATTTATTTATTTTATTTTTTATTTATTCAGGCTGTCCAGATTCCCACGTAGATTGAAGTCAGGTCTTAGCTGATCAGGACTGGGCTAACAGGGATCTAGTTTTGGCTTTAATGTTATGCTGGACATTGGGCTTGATATTCTCATCCAGTCTTACAAGTTTTGCACAAATGCACACATAGCTAAAGCTTTATTTTTATGCTGTGAACAAAGAAATTGGAGGTAACTCATGCTTATCTACAAGCACTGTGGAAGGATTTGGATCAAAGGGGCCCATTAGTACCATATCTTGGGTGACTTAAACTAGCAACTTCTAAACTCCTTCCCTACCCTGCCCCCTCAGAGGCTAAAAACTATGGGGTAAACCCATGGTTTAAAGCATAAACAAACTGAAATGGATCAAAACAACTAAGTTGCCCGATTTCACTATTATTATGCAGTTAGTGTATTAATAGGACATGCTTCACTGCTTGGACATTTCGAGGAAGGGAAGACCGAAACCTCCCCGGTTTGTTTGTCCTTCTTGCTTTAAGGTTCCCTGTATGAACAAGGCTGGCTAATTGCAGCCTGTAGCCTAATTGAAGGCTTTTTTCGTGGCATCCAGGCTTCAGGAGAGGCAGAAAAACACCAAACAGGAAACCTGAGAGGTGTCACATGAGTGGTCTTCTGAAGATGCCGCTATCTAAATTGTTTGATGGAGGCAGGCTGTGATCTTCCTAAGTGTACCAGGAGGAAGTGTGCCTCATTAGCTGGGGACATTCACATCTCTGTTTCAAAGAAGAATGGATAAACAGAACATTTAACAACAAAAACAACACCCCTACTCATGGGTGTTAAATGCAGTGCTCTTTCCTTGGCTCTGCTATTTGCACAGCAGATAGATGCTTTCACCTTGCTAGTTCTAGCTGTAGTAGGGAATATGCATTGCTCATTTTCCTCCTCTTATGGGGATTTCTATTCCAAGTTTTTTAGTCCATGTAGAACTGCTTGGAAATGCTTGGTTGATTCTTGATCATGACTTGCTGCAGTTGCTCTGGGGTAGGATTCTGGCCCATATCTCATGGAAGGGGAAGAACTACACAGTGGTGTGATCTGTCCGATGTGGAAATAACTAGGGCAATCTCTTCACCTCATCTAAGTGCCTGGCAGAGTAATTTTACCGCATACCCGTCTGTCTCTTAAAAGTTGTACTCTTAAATGCAAGGATCATGTTCTCTTCAACCACACATCTAATTTGATCTACCCTCTTGGAACTCTTTTGAGCTGAACATAATAAACTGATGTGGTACCAATGCATTCCGCCTTTCCCCATGGCATTGCCTTTTCTTTATTTTAATTGAAAGATTTGATGACACGAGAAGGGTGTTGAAGCTTTACATGCAAACAGCTGGCAGATCTGTGTGATAACGAGTGGAACATTTTACTTATGGCAAATATAGTCTGGAGATACCCAGCAGTTAGAGATATAGCTGATGAAATCAACTTTCTCATCTTTCCTTTCCCTCCCAGTCTATAACTCTGCTAGTAAACTTATAAAAGCAGCCATAGTAAGTTTGGCTTCCTGTCCTATTGTAACTCTTGCATAACCCTGCTCACAAACTAAAGACAAAAGTACATATAAATGTTTTAGTTGCATTCTTGCACTCTTTTCAGTAATTAAAGCTTTTTGCATATCTGGGGCCAAAGAGCAAATATTTGTAGTAACAGCTTCTCCTTATCAGAAATTGCCAGTATTGTTCTATAGCACACGAAAATGTCTATTAGTTTTTATCAAAACTGAAAAGATTAATGAAACTGCATCTGGGCTCTTGCTGATAAGAGATTGCTCAGCACTATGCGGTTCTTGCTCAGCAGGAATTGGGCACAGCAAACGATCTTGTGGTGCAGCTCCTTCTAATAGAATTAGGCACCCGAAACTGCTGAGTATCCTTCCTAGACTGCTCGTGGTCTTAGTTAACTCTGTCTTCGTTAATACTTTCTGAATCGACCTTAGTCGTGCTCAGAGTCGCGCCTTGTGAGGCTGCCAGGAGTGACTGTGCTGTAAGGGAGGAGGGTTTCTGGTGTTGGCATCCCCAGGGAGCCCATCTCTGTCAGCATGGGTGAAACTGGGGGCATTTCCAGCATTGTGAACTCTTGATGACAGTGAACCCTAGCAAGTGTTTTTTTTAAGTGTTCACTTAAAAAACAACCTATTAAGAGTCTCTACTTACATTGGTAACAATGTATATTTTATATCATCTTGAAATAGCAGATTTCTGAAACTAAATGGAATTTCTGCTCATTAACTACTAGTTTGTTGCTTGAACAACTAGGTCTGTTTCGGGTGTATTGGATTATTTCTTTATTTGTTTCTGACATGGCACAGCTTTGGAAATAGTCTACTATAATGATTTACTGAAACCTCTGCTTTGCAATGCCATATTATCTTTATTATATTGCTGACACAGCACTATGAGTCTTTAAACGGTGATGGATCATAGTGATTAGTATATATCACCACGTTTTCCCCAATTACATTAGTACATAAACTCTCTAGCCTTTTTGATTTTGTTCCTTTTTAACTAATTATCCCATGCCACCAGCACACTGAGTCATCCACTATGCTGAAGCTATTTGGTAATATTCCTGGAACACTGTTTAAAACAATTAGTTTGTAACTTCTCAGAATATAATAGTGGCATATTCTTAGTCAGCAGGTTTATTCCTCTTACTCATTAAGATTTATTCCAGTTGACACTAAAGGTAACATACTTCTTGCTCCTTTCTATTTCTGGTAATTCCTTGGTCAAATGTGCCATTAATCTTTTTCTGTGTTTTTTTTTTTTTTTTTCTTCTCTCTTCCCTTTCTCTCCCAGTATTTCCCACCCTGGGGTACTTGAGCATCAACCAGTAGGTGCTATCAAACACCCCTGATACCCATCTATGGAAAACTACTGTCTTTAGGTAAATCTGCCTAAAGGGAATGTTGTTAAAACTGCAGCACAGCTCCATATTCTCCTTCCCTTCAAGGCTGTAAGGTTTTTGTTCATACACGGGGGAAAGGGCAGTGAAAATGGAAGAGGAGCTTCTCATCCCTGGGGATGCAGACTGTGTTGCCTCGGAACAGGACACGTGGTTTCACGTTGCACGTCTGAAATGATGCCGTCTATCCCATTTCCTGATACAAAAGCCAGCTGTGGGCAGGAAGGGTTATTTGAGTGTTCTGGATTTTGCAAAGCTGATGTCTGCTGGCTTTGCATCCTCTCCCCCTTCCTGTGACCAATGCGAGAGGAATTGATTAGGCCAAAAGCTATGCAGTGGGAATCCCACGGGGAGAAGTGTTTGGCAGCAACAGCGGTTGCCAAAGCAAAACCTGTTGTCTTAAACATCTCTCAAAATAATAAGAAAACTGCAAGGGCTGCTCTGCACCTCATCAAGGCAGTAAATTATAAAACTCTAGGAGTATTGAATATATGCCTTGGTGATTAGCTAATGTTCCAAAATGTGTAGGCATCATCTATTGGTAGAGAAGCTTTGAACTGCAAATGCACTTTGGCTGCTGTAAACAATGTGGAGTTGGCCAGTGGCTAAATGTGAAGGCTAATTTGCAGGTCACTTTAAAGACTGAGTGAAAATATTACTGATAGAGGCAGTTATGGATGAGACAGGTGAACAGGCTAGAATCTTGGGTTTCATTCCAGGTAGTAAAACTACATTGCTATATGGTGATGGTGTGGGTCACTTGTAGCTGGTCACCAAACACATAAGAGAGCAGTGGGGAGGACTGAGGTTTGACTGCTCAGAGGTGCTGCAAACCACTTGGAACACCACTTACCAGGGCAGAAGGGCTGCAAACAGGTGGGTCAGAAAAAAAGGAGTAACCTCATGGGGAAAGGAACATTTATCATGCAAATAAGTAAAAGAAACAGAAAAACAAACAAAACTCATTTGGCCGATGTGGTCTTCTAATCTCCCCCACAAAGCAGATGGTGCTCGCGCAGGAGGCTGTGTAAGCATCTGGAGACCTTTATCTTGAGCTTTGAAAAATTCCTTCCAGGTTCCTCCCTTCAGATAAGGGAACCTAAATGGTCCTAGCATGCTTGCCATGTGGAATGTCATCTTTCTCACACTGCTGTTTGCAGTCTTTTGCATTGCACTTTTCAGGCTCCTAAGTTGAGATATCTTTCTAGAAACCGTTTCACAGGAAAGTAGGTTATCTACTCAAAGCTCTCTTCTTTCCCTCCCTCTTTTTCTTTTGTGCTTCTCTCAGTATTACATTCAATCATCTCTGAGTAATAGCTGGCTGGTTTCCAGAATTTAGAAGTCTTTAAAGAAACCCTCCATGCAGCTGCACTGTTCACAGCAGTGCAAAGGCAGAAGTTGCACTTCTGGTGGCAGCAGCTTTTTAAAGATTTCCTAAAAGGGACCACAAGTGGCACATCTTGATGAATATTTATGGCTGCTGCGTTGGCTGCTGTGTGTCCTGCAACGTGCACATTCCCATTACAGTTTTGGGAGATGTCAGCTTCGGCCACGTCACCTTCCTCCTCTTAAACAAACTGCCGCCTCTAACAAAGAGAGGTCAATAGGAGTCTTACTGTAAATAGCTTGGTCAGGCTGCTTTATATGGAGTAAATTGTGACAAGGTCAAGGGCAAGTGTAGCTTTTTGGAAGTTTTCCAGTCTGATTTGTATGGAGGCAAAAAACAGCGTTTAAATGTGTTTTAATAGCCCCTTGTCACCAATGAGAAGGAAGGAAGTTGCTGATATTTAATACGCTTTTACTTTTTGAGTCCAAAAGTAGAAGATAAGAAATTCTAAGAATTAGATCTGGTTTGTTATTAGACAAAATTAGATTTAGAGTTGTTTGATCCTGCAGGATCTCAACACCGGTTAAAAGTGGAAACACTGAAGACCTCTACGGCTGGTCAGGTTTTCTACGATCTGCTCAGTTAGCCTATACATAAAGTACAGGGGAGATGGGGGAAGGATGCCGTTTCTGTATGGAAGGTGGCCAAGGGAAATGGGTAACAGAAGCTCCTTGTTCCTATGCTGCCTGGAGGCTCAGCCTTGCTGGGGCGAGTGATCTCTGGCTGACTCTGTGCTGCTTGGTCATGTGAAGCTCCACGTCACTTGTGAGACCAGTGCCTGTTGGATCAGAGACCAGGCGTCCTTCCTGCCCAGAGCCAAGCAGGCTGGAGGGGCTGGAGCGGCACTGCTGAGCGGGGGAGACTCCTCAGCTGTTGGGCATCTCTGTGTCACCTCCAAGACGAGGAACACTGAGTCTGGCAGTCTCAGGTTTTGTTGAGGAAACTCCAGGCAAAGGCTCAGTGACAATAACTCACGGAGCCTGTGCTCTTTGGTTCTATATTTCTGCCAAAATGGGTCCATGAGCACAGACCTCTTTGGAGGTCCGTGAGGGCATATGGGAGGACTATCAGGCTTCAAGTTGGCGTAGAAGTTTCATTCTTAAAAGATGATGTTTGACCCTGGAGCTGATATTAGTAGTAAACCTCTTGTGCTTGGGATTTAGGATTGGCAGGGAATGTAAAAGAACAGTGAAATGAAGGTGTTTGTGGTTTTTAACATTTTCTTTGCAGTCCTTGGGATGGCAGGGGGGACCCACTTCTATAGGATTTGTTTTTTGCCATGCTGAAACATAACAAGAAGCAATTCAAGAAATGCTGGTAGTTAGGGGCATTGCCTCCTATTTTGTTAGAATTTGTGTTCTATTAAAAATAAATAGGAATATTTAAGAATAGCTGACATACTGTCCTGTGTTCCCTTTAAGGATCATATCATGTTACTTCAGAATTTTATTCCTAAAGTCACATGTGCGTATGGAAAGAGATGAAAGGGCAAAAAGGGCTTTGTAATGACAGTTACAGCAGCAAATCTAGATGCCAGTTGGCTGTGGGGGAGAAGCTGATGCAGTAAGAACTTGAAAGGTAAAGGAAGTGTCATCTCTTCTTCCCCCGATGGCAGTTCTTCTCTATCCACGCTCTGGACACTGCTGTGTGTAGTTCTAGGAGTGCTTTGACATAATCTGTCAACCGATAAAATTGGCTTGTTGCTTCAGTATGTTAACTTAACAACAGGATAATATAAACTGTACTGCATAGGGGGAAGAAAAGGTTGTAATAGCAGGACATACAGATATGGTACAGCTGTAGAGACACCGTTATGCTCGAAGCAAAGTTACTACCAACAAAGACATGAATTACACAAAAGTGCTAAATTCAGGAGCTGTAGTTAAACAAGGAAGTCAGACCTGTATATTTTAAAATGTGACCTCTAAAAAGGAGCAAGAGAAGAGCAAGCAAATTGGGAAGAAACAAAGACCGAAACAAATAACAGCCTTCCTCCAAACTCCCTACACCTGCTTATACACACACACAAAACCCAGCATTTTTATTAGTGCTGTCAGCTTATTCCTCATTGGAGCCTGATATTTTGTATGACTTGGTGCATGTTGCCTAGAAATGATTGTGACAAATGTGGTAATGCTTTAATCAGTGTTAGGAAACCACTTCCTTGCTGGGAGCTGATGGGGCCTTTCACATGCCTCTGGTAGCTCTCAAACCGGTGCTTGACAGCAGTGCAATATTGAAAGGCATGAAGTGGGGAAGGGAAGGAAGCAAGAGCTTTATGGTACATGAAAGGAGTTACTGGCCGCATCCAGCTGCTGGTTTTCCCTGCCCTCGGGTGGTTTGGGACAGTCATGCTGCATGGGAGGATAATTCCACCCAGGTCCTCGTGGGGTGCGTCAGTGACATAACTGGTTGGTGTATGTGTTGAAATCAATGCAGCTTTGCAGAGGATGGAGAGCGGGTGGCTAAGAGGGCATAAGACTCTAGTGCCTGTGTCTCCTGATCTGCTCTCCGAACAGTGCTCCGTTTGTGATGATACCTTTGAAATCTTCCTTCTGAACCACAGAAAAATTGTTCTTTTGCAAGCCTGCCCACATGCTGCTTGTTATTCTTCCCTTTTCCTGATGTATACAGGTCAGGAGCAGTTCAGGACTGATACAGGAATGCAAAATAGGATGTCTTAAACTGCTGTAATTTGTACAAAAGCTGTTTACCTTGTCTCTTGGCTTTTAAAGCACTCTTTTGTTTGTTTTTAATGGAGCTAGGTCCTTTTGATAAAGCAGTATAGGCACATCCCTGCTTGTGACACAGAACTTCTTGTTTCTTCATTTATCTGAGAATCTCTGCTCTGGGATTAGCTCTGCTCTGGGTTGTGTGGTTACATCTGCCACTTAGTTTCTAATACCGGGGTAAAGCAGAGCACACGTTGTGCTTTTAGTTCTGGTGAGCTTTATCACTCATTAATTGCCACGGGTTTCAATCTTAATTTTTTTTTTTTTCCAAATGTTATACTTCACATTTAAAAATATCATTAATAGGAAGCAGCTGAATTTAAATTGAAAACATGATGCTGATATTTCCTGATCAATCACCTCAGACAAGGGCAATATAAGTTCTAGCCCCCATCAATGTCTCTGAGGACCTTCTTGTGCTTATCCCAAAAACAAGGCTCTGCTATGCCTGTCCGGAGGAGTGAATCCACCAGTAGTGCTGCTTGGCCAAAAAATGTGGAGTGGAACTCCAAATAAAGGAGAAATAGCAGGAGTGGAAAACGTCCCAAAAGCTGTTTGCCTCTTTCCCTGAAAGGCAGGGGAGTATTGCATTTCTATCCTGACATTTCCCATGAGATCTAAATTGGTCTCTTTATGGTGCTGATCATAAACACTTTCTTCATTCCTTGTGTAATGTTATTACACATCTGTGCCCAATAGACTCTGCCTTGGATCTTGCTGTTTCAATGTGTTGTGCTGTGTTTACATGTGCACAAGTTGAGGGAGAAGGAAGCTTCTGATCTCAACATGTGGTAGACTTTAAATTGTTTGTGAGGGTTTTGGAAAGTTCTGTGTTGGACAAAATGGGAAGCCAGGCTCTTTTTATAGTACTGTTTCTCCTTATTTTACGTAGCTCTTGTTATTTCTGGTCCTGCAGGAGTGGTGTCCTAATGAAAACATTCTGACTTCTGAAGCCTGTTGGTCACATGTTAATTGTGTTTTTAAATGAAAATAGCTCAAATAAAATGGAATAAGAATAGTCTGCTGGGAACTTTGCCTTTCTGTTTTATGTTTAGATGTTTGACTGATGCAATCTGTTTCTCCAAGTGCCTTTGTACCTAAATGATTAAACATGACTTCTAAAGCCATATACCCTAAAAATGCTCTATATTCAAAATACAGAATGATGCACTCTCATTGAAATAGAGGCCATAATTTAGGATGACTTGATGTGGTCATGTGGATATTCTGGATTTAATCTGACATTTAAGAATAATCCAGTTTATCAAGTAGTTGAGTCTTATTCATGTTGTCTCTAAATTTCTAGTTTGCTAATGCTTAACATCAGTTAGCAGAATGGTGATAACATCTAAAACACTCTCATAACCAACAGATTACAGGAAACACAACATTGGTCAGGTTGCTTTTTTGTGGTGGCTGTGAGGAAGAGGGGGTGGATTGGTCATTTTAGCTGGCTGATGGTGGTGGGTGAAGCGGTGCCCAAGGATGAGGTTGTGGGAGTTTTCTTGTTTGTTTGTTTTTGCTGTTGTTGATGTCTTTGTTTTTCCTTCTTCCCCTGTCCTACTGTCATGCAAGGGAAGCCTATGCTGCTGGGGAGGGATCATGTCAGTGTTGGTGAGAGCCCGCGGGCTCTTCTTGCCCTCCTGCTGTGGCTGCAATAGGGGCTCTCTGCTCATGTGAGCCTGATTGCAGAGATGGGAGAAGGAGATCTGCTGGGGAAAAAGGGATCTTCACTTGGACTTGTTCAGCTCTTCCTCCTCAAGGCTCTTTTCCCTAGGCAATCTAGAATGCCCTTGTGGCTAATGAAGTTTCCCACCTCCTGGCTTTTCAGCTCTGCTGCTGCTTCACGGCTCTTCTGAAGCAGACTGACCTAACGCGCTGAGGCTCTCCCTAAGGATGGTTAGAATTAACTTAATATAAATACATGACGGTCTGGCCCTCTGCATACAGAAATCCTTCCAGGTTACATCACTGCTCAAGCCAAACTGCCTCAGCATCACAAGACATGCTTTTATCAAACCAGTTCCTTGGCAAGGGTTATAAACATGCGAAACTGAGCCCAGAGGCTTCTTGGCTTCAAAGTCATCTTCTGAGCTATTGCTATGGAGGGCAGCCAGGATGAACCGGCACCTGCAACAGACTATAGACAGGTTCCTGTTAGCTGGCTTCACTTCAAAGCTTTATGATATTAGATGGAAAAGCTAATTTTATAACCCAAATTGCCGCCAGACCAGGTCTTTCATTGGCTAGATCTCATCTCTGCTATTTGATCTCATGCTGATCAAACTGGCTTACAAATCTCTGTGAATCCTGTATTGGAGGCAAAGGTAATAGAGAAACAGAGCTCAACAGAACATGATTATCCCACCAACTGCTTTGACTTTTAGGGCAACTTAAATGCCTTAAAGTGGTGCTCGTGACCTCAGTCTTGTGTTTAGATTTGGGTGAGTTGGGCAGAAATCTGAAGAGCTAAGGAGGTCGATGTTTAAGGGGGAAAAAGTCTTCTATACATAAAGAACGAGATGACCATTGGCAGAAACATCATCAAAACTGATGCTAAAATGAAGAGTAGTAAGGGTAAATAAGATGTAAGAAGCTTAAGCAAGTAATTTTTAACACATTTGAAGAAAGAACAATGTACTTGTACTGGTTTTGCCAAAAGGATGGAGTGGTGGTGGGGAAATGCAGAAGGTCTCTGGCATATTGTAATTTGGAAAGCTGCAGTGTAATGAAGTTGTAAATATTTGTGTCATGAAATCATCTTTCATTATTGTAGAGTATTTCAACACAAGACAAAACTGAGTGAAGGAGCAAGATGGACAATGATTCACAAGATAGAACCTTTTGGGCATGATTTTTGTTTTTTAAATAAATGATGGGAGTCATGAGTTATGTGAGGCCAGAAACTAAGCATTTCTTGGTCCTTTGGTACAGAGAATGTACCAAATTTCATTAGAAAATGTTGAAGATTCCAGCTGTTGAGATGTAATCTGTCATGGTGCTGCCTTGTTCATTAATGACTTACTGGAGCATGTGTTATGGATGATGAATCTTTATCACAGATGTATGAAAAACAAGAATCAAATGTTCTTGGAGTATTTACGTAAATAAAGTTAGTTCTGTACTTTTCATCTTTTATGTAAGCATAATTGATGGGGTTCATGACATGGGTAGGAAGGAAATGCCTCCTATGAAATAAATGAGTATGTAACTATTTCTGCAGGAAAAAAAATCTTGCTCGTGTTTATTCACCTGTTGTTACTGAGGTGATTACTGGAACCCATGTTTGCAGACAAGAGTGTGGGAGAAAAAGTTATTTGCCTTGGCTGGTGCTCTGTGTAGCAATAGCCCTAGTGATGGATATTCTGGGGAATTTTGGACTTATCAACCTGAAACTAGGGAGATAGGCGAGCCAGAACACAAAGCAGAGGTAACCACTTAAATCTGTTAGTAGGTGAATGCAGTTTTCCTCTGGGACTTGGCAAACACACTGGCAATTTGTTTTCCCTGATTACAAGACTTCTGATGTTTGTGAAATAGTATCTGTGGTTTCACGTCGTACCTCGGGCCTTCCCGCCAGCCAAGCGGAACGTGCGCAGGCTCCGGCTCCTTCCGTTGAGCGGGAAGGCAGTGGCTCTATCAGCTGCTTGCTGTGCTCTCTGGTTTTTCACTCGTTCTGGCTTGTTTCCCACTGAGAAAGTGTTGTCCTCCAGGGGAAAGGATTTGCAGGAGGATGGGGTCGTGCAGGAGGACCTGACGGCCTGTCTCCTGCCGTCCTGGGATGTTCTAGGCCTCATGGCCTCCCTTCTCAACCACTGCCGAGCTGGGGCTGCGAGGTGGGCTGAAGCCTCTGAAGAACAGCACATGCTGTTCTTAAAATTTTGTTCTGAATCTAGTTGCAGAATGTTGCCTGGTGCCTTTTGGACCTGACAGGCCGTCCGTATTCACTGCTCTCCCTTTAGCATCACCTAGACACCGAGAGTGGACGTGAAACTCTGTCGCAACAGAGTGTGAATTTCATCACTTGGTGAATAAGAAAGTAGGCCAATGCATTTAAAGGCTAAATATGATCTAATTGATAGCTCTTTAAAACAAATAAACAACTTTCTAGTGTTCTTTAGGGAGTCCCAAAAGTCAACAATTCCCAAGGTCAGATACAGTTATAGTAATTGTGTTGGTGTTGATTTTATTGGTGTAAATTTTATCTTGTCAAATGTAATCTTTGAAGAAATGCCATTGTTAGGATTTTTAACTTTATTATAAAATTGGGAAGAAAGAATTGTGTTAATTTATTTGACTATTTTTAACCTTTTATCTTTCTTCACATTAATCATTAAAAGCTACTGTTAGCAAATACCCTTTAATGTTGTCTATCAATGGAAAGTGCATCTGAACTCGCTCAGGTGCTACTAATGAAAATGCTAAGAGCAGTGATTTGTTATTGCTGCTGCATTAGCTACTGTTTTTATGAATCGTGTGACCCGATGAATACATTGTTGTTGTCATGCGTGTAGTAATAGAGAAGGAAAATAAAGAGCGATATCTTTACCAATTAGCAATAAATATATTTTTGAGGAAAGGAACTTTCCTCCCTCTACCAGTTTAGAAACCACTTAATCCTTCTAGGAGGAAACGCTCAGTAAATATGAACTCTGCATTGATAAGGGATGTTAGGCGTATGACTCTCTCCTTTTGGGACCTGGAGTTGATTTTTTTTTTTTTTTTTTTTTTTTTTTTTTTTTTTGGCTGGTTGCTGTCTCAGGCCTGCTTCCCTGCAGCAATTGTTTCCTTATAGTTCCTACAGGGTTTCTTTACCCTGAGGCTGTCACATTTGCAAGGTAAATGAAGCCAAAATGCACTGTAATGTAGAAATATCAAAGTTGACAGCAGCAGCGAGTGCCCTATCCCTGCCTAGATTTCCTGCAGAGTCTCTGTTGAGTGGGTTTATCTGGGCTGAATGTCCTCCTCCTAATGCGATAATCCTTGTCTATAGAGTCAGCCTAGAGGGAAAGGTTCATCTGTTAACAGCTCTTTCCTCACAACAGTGAGGATCCCTTGAAGCCTTCTGTACAACTGAGGTTAGGCTCATGCTTGCTGTGTATCTTGCTTTAGACATAGGCATAAATTCCAGCAAGAGATTTTCGTTAAAAATAGTAGCTAAGGAGTTCCTGGAGCCTTATACAACTGAAAGAATAGGTTGTAAAGGATCATGCTCTACCTCATTTTAGGTGTTGACACTAGGATGTACGTACAGTGGGAACAGTGATACGACTGCATTTAAATAATGTGACCTACCCTTCCCAATGTAGGAAGTCTGGCTTGTTTGCATAAGCAATGCAATGAGGCTATTCCTTAAACTATTATTGATTCTAGGAGGCCCCGGAAGGGAGGAGGCCTGCGACATACCTGCAAACAACAGGAGCCAGCCAGCTTGGCTTGAGTCAAGGTTCAGAGAACACCAGTGTTTTTAGCAAAACTGGGCAACAGGGTTTCAGAACAGCCATAGCAAGCCAGAACCAAGGTTCATCTGTCCTAGACGTTTGCTTCTATCCGTGACCAACAGAAGGAAACTAGAGAAAGTATTAAAAAGTGTAGGTTTTTTTTGTTTGTTTGCGTTGATAACCTTCTCTCACCTTCTGCATTGTCCAACAATCTCTGGCTCAGACTTTCTAAGACAGATAACATGTTGTGCATTTAGTACTTATCTGGTATCAATAAATTGCTATGCCTCTCTTCCCCAGAGTAATCTATATTGTGCATCATGATACCATCACTGCTCAGTGCCTAACAATGATTTTAGGGGAAAGAATGAGTTTATTCTTAGCATAGTCTCACATTAAATACTTCATTCTACTGCAAAGGGAAACATCTTAGAGAATAGCAATAGTTTTGAACTAGTATCTCCCATAGGAAGATTAGCCAAAAAGTTAAGAACTTTAATCAAATTAATCTGAATAAATATTTCTAGTGTGCAATCACCCTAGAGGATCAGTGTGATGCTGTAGGGACTTGCAACACTGCTGCCAGTGTGACTTGTTCTTGGACCTGACTCCTTTCATTCTTTGGAATAACATGGACTGAGTGGGTGCTAGAAGTGCGCCGACTGCCCTTTGGGGCCTCTGTTGAAGCCACTGAAAGAACTGAGAGATTCCAGTTATAACAAGACTTGAAGACTGTTTTCTTGTTTGTTTTTCTTTTTGAATGAGGTACAATATACGTTGATGCTGGATCAATAGATCAGCAAGTCTGCATGGCTGTTAATGCATGAGGGATTGATGGAGACCTGTTTATATTATAGGATGTTATTCTGATGTTGGCTCTCCTCGTATTTAATTATTTGGGTGCTTGAGCAGTATATTTGTATTACCTAGAAAAAAAAAGACAAGATCTTTAGTCCTTAGGACTAGACACAAGAAACACTAGTGTAGAATATGTGGCATTGTACATTGTAGACTGTAGATTAAGTACCTTTACAACATATATGGTGCATCATAATTCAATGTACAACTAACTCTACACAATATGAACACTGTGCTGTATTGGTCTTCCTTAGATTTATACATCTCTTCAAAGTAACAAGACTAGGAAATGTAGCAATGCAAACTACTTGGTTTTTTTTTCCTCTTGTGTGTTACAAACAACCAAATAAGCAGTTATTTCCTAGCAGCATCACTCTTTTCTGCACCAATTCTTTCAAATTAAGAACATTGAAAATATGTTACTAGAGCTGTTGAATTTCAATAAAAAAAAATACAATTTATTTATTTTTGGTTGAAAGTTTTCTGAAATTGATTTTTCCACTGCTCTTCAGTTTTTCATTGGAAGACTGGAGGTGGAACTTATGTATCAGAGTGGAGGGGGACAACAGTTTCTCATCAGTTCAAACATAAATGTAACAGCAGATTAATATTCATCTATTTTCTGACTCTTTTCTGTCTATTTAGATTTTAGAAACACTTGCCTACCTGAAGAGAGCATTTTCTAGGTTTTCATCTTTTACCTTTAATTTACTGTTGAATTATTGCTGTTAGTCTGGAGGTTTTGTTTGAGTTTTTGATAGAATTTTGATTCAAGAAATCGGGGGTAAGAATCTCTTTCCATGTGCATGTAAATTACTCTCTGTGCTTCATCAAAACAGGATTCTGTTGGTTCTTGAAGGTTCCTGATAATCGTTTTCCTCACAGGACTGTCAATGTTAATCTGAAACATAAAATAGCAATACTAAAGTTACACTAAAAATCTGGAAAGGAAGGGCAAGGAAGAATGAAGCTTGATAAGCTGTATTGAATGCCTTATATGCGTGTGTGATGTGAGAGTGTGTGTGTACCTATAGGTGTTTTATGTTGTCTGGAATGTAAGAATGTGAGACACTATCAAAATAATGAGACAGAAATCAGTTTAATGTTCATGCCTTTAAATCCTTCTGCTGTAAAGCCAGCACCTAAGCAAAAATCTTGGTTACTTGTGTTGGAGCAGCTTTCTCCTAGCACAGGAACCAAGCATCCCCTTTGTTAGTCACCTTGGTGGTCTTGCTGTGACTCTTTTGGCATGGACGTAGGGGAAGGGACCTCAGTGGCTTGACAGGGAGCTCATTCCCTTGAGGCCCAGGAGCTGCTGTGTGCTACGGCCTACCCCCGTCCTTACTGGGAAGACCATTTTATTCCATCCTCATGGAGAAGGCCGGTTTAATGAGACTTAGTACAATGAGTGGAGGTCAAGCAGTGGTGAAGTCGCTACACCTGGAGCCACAGGCAGAGATGGAGCAACGTGCGAGAGTGTTTTGGTTTGATTTATAGTCAGCTCAAATGAGCAGGGATTCTCAGTATTTAAGAGCACCACTGTTGAAATTATGGTGATCTCTGGATAAAGGTAAAATAGAGCCTCTATATCAAAGTTACAACATAGAAAGGCTTAGCAATAGGCCATGTTCCAAATAAAATAGGAGCCTTATGGTGATGGGTTAGCTCAGGATGAATTGCATTGCTTCTGGCAACCAAACTTGGCTTTTTGGTGTTGAAAGGAGAGCACTAACAGAGCTAGAGCAGATGTCTTGAATGTGTTTGGACTGTGCTATTCTAGGAGTCATTTGATTGCACCTTTTAAATACTGCTGAACTTTGAACACAGTGGTATCTAGTTCAGTTTAATAGCAAATAGCATGAGATCAGTGTGTCTTGAAGAACTAGAATCCAGAAAGCTATTAACATGGTTTGAATATGTAGTATTTTGAGAGTGGGAGAAAAAATGCACAACTTATATTTAGTTGTCCTGATTGAAGGCTTTACTTTTGGGTAATGAATCTGTGGTTGGCAATACTGACATCTCTCTTTTGAAAATGAGTATCTTACTGAATTTCCTATAGCCTGCACATGCTAAAAATATAAGAAATCAGAAAAAAAGACATGGGAAAAATATGCTGCTTTTCAAATTGTGATTTAAACCCCATACAAAGAAAAAAATCTAATTTCCTGAAGTTTTAGATTAGTGGGAGTATTTTAATTGTTTAAAGCTGTAAATGCGCTCAGACACCATCTGGGAATGAAGCTGGATTGTTTTGGGCTTGCCCTTCAGCGTCAACAGGCAGATTGCATTTTGAGAATCTTGAATAGGTTTTTTTTTTTTTTTCTGCATGATTTTTTTTCCTGAGTTCTGTTACATGGCCAGGGCCTGCAGATATAAAAGCAAAAGAGCAGTAAGTAGCAATAGTTCTAGGTTGTAGATCATGACCTGCTGAGCAGGAATGACTTTTTTTTTTGCATAGCTAGTAGCAATGGGGAAAAAAATAGTTTTTGAATGCTTTACATTTTAAAAAAAATCAGAAAATTGTAATTGTTTTCTATTTAAAGCAGCACAATGTTTAGGGAAAGTAGATTTTTTTTTTTTTCTGTACAGTTCTCTGAATGGACAGGACTGGATAGAGGTTTTTATTGACTTCATATCTCTTTACTTTGGTAAAGACTGGACTAATGTATTCATGCAGCAATGGTCTAACCCAGAATTTACTGGAGTGAGAGCTGTGGTCCCTGAGTCACACGCTGAAAAGAAAAGAGATCCAAGAACTTGGTTTTGAGCACGTCTGTGCCCTTTACAGATATCCTTGGTGGATTTGGTTGCAAGATTTGCCTATAGGCAAAGATGTGGGATCAGGTACTGAAATTCTGGGTACAGAGGGATTTGGGAAGGATGGATGGCAAAGGTCTTTGCAGTTTTATACAAGAAGTACAAGACATTTGTCACTGCATTTTGTAAACCACATTACAGACATTTCTAGCAAGAAAAGGACAGCTCATATTACAGTAGTTCACCTCATTGGGAGCCTGGGATTCAATGTAGTTTGTAAAGAGTTTCCTGGCCACTGAAATCCTCTTCCTTTGTGATGTGATCTTCTTATAGGCTTCACAAGCAAGCCAGAACTTGATGTTTTCCTCACTGTGCTCTGTCTCCAAGTAGGTCTGGTAGATCATAGGCCCATCTGTAAATATTTCAGAAGCCAAACTTTATGCACAATGTGTATGTGTGTTACCTTTAGGGACCTTTGAAGGCAATAGGGATGTTTACAATGCTTCGTTCTACGCCTACAAACATTCTTATCAGAAAGTTTATAACAAAGCAAGGAACTAAACACTTGAGCTCACCCCAGAGCCCTAGGCCTCAAGCAGGTATTTCCTTATATGTGCAGAGCTCTTTTGACCTCAGTGGTGTTTTGCTGTGTAGGAGCATAGGAACTCTTGTGCCTCCTGCTCTGCAGAAACACGGTCAGATATATCCAAGGGGTGATGATTATTTTGAAATTCTAGCTCCAGCTTTGCACAGGAGATATCTAAGTACTATCAAATAATCATGATCAGCATAAAAATTATTCTTTTTCCCTTTCTTCCTAAGTTCTTATACCAAGGAAAGAGCTGCTCTCTTTCCTTGCCGCTCTTAATTGTACAAGACGGAGCAGTGACAAGAAAGCTCTGTTCAGTACATGAGCAGTTTTACATATAAGGACACATCTTTCCGACCCTGTTACCAGGTGTTTTGCAGTGACAGTTGATGGGACCTTAGCAAAGACTAGACTTTTGAGGGTGGGTGGGTTGTTTTTTTTCTCTTGTGGTGCTTTCATCTGGCCTGATTTCTACAGAGGTAGATGGCAGAGCTGTTAAAATGCCCAAGGCCAGGAGAACACTTAGGAGGCTTTGCCCAGTGCTGTGTCTCATTGAGCATGGTGAGAGCTTACAACTCTTAAATCATGCTTATATAAATAATAAACTCTATGTGGGATAACTTGGAGGCCTGAACAAAGCACAGGGCATCAGGATGCAACATTTAAATATGTAAAACAAAAGATTGACTTTCAGTAGTTGTACATGCAGTTTAGTGCATACACTATGTGATGACTTCTTAACATTCTCTTGCAGAAACTCTTTTCCAGTAATCCAGCTTGGATTAAAACCATTGTTACTTACATTTACTTGTTATCAGCTTTTCGAAAGACTGGGACCACTGGAGAACTTCCTCCAAAGACAGCCTTCAGAGAAGAAAGGAGATGATGGTTGCACTGGGAGGTAGAGTTTGCTCTGGCTAGAGCTGAGTATACAAGCAGTAATTTTGAATTGAGAATCTGTCCTCTAATTTAAATGGGATATGTAAGAATTTTGCATTTAAAAACGCTTTTCTGCATATTTCAGTTCCTGTGCTAACTATGCTGAAGAATATAGTCTTGCTCTACTATATGTTCAGTTCCATCTCAAGGAACTTCCAGATAATTCCTGCAAAAATGGCATGTGCACATTTGGATAATGTGTAAGGAAAATAGTAACTTTCTAGACTTTAATTCCTCTGGGAGAGGCGTGTTGAGGGTTAGATTTGTATTTAGTAGCAGAGTCTGAGGGCTCTAGATCGTCTTGCAGTGCTTAAAGGCCTTTCCGACCCAGGCTGCGGCCAGCTGCCTTATCAGCTGGGATCTGGAGCAGGAGACAAGGAACGCAAGGTTAATACGCGTTCTCCAGCCCATCTCCAGTTGTTTATAACTAAGTATGACACACGTTGCTAATCTGGGCCTACTTCTTGGAGGTGACTGAAGAAAAAATATATTTTTTTCTTGATGCTTGTTATTCTCAAGTGATAGTTTCACAAGATTGTAGGAGTCCCTCGGTTGATTCTGGGAAAGAGTATGAAAGCAGTGAGGTGAGAGACTAAACAATCTGATGAAAAATAAATATTTGGTGGCCAGACTGCAAGTGAATATAAATTATCATGGCTCCATTTATGCTAGGTTACTTTTTTAAAGCATTGCAATTATAGGACCTAGATGATGGTAACTTAAAAATGCTTATGGTTATGTTAGTAGGAGGAAGCACAGGCTCTGTATTCCGATATGTGCTCTTGGCTCAGCTTCCCAGGTTTTCTCTGCTCAACAGCAGGATTTGTGGCCTTTTTAACTGGCGACTGCCCTTTTATTTTGGCTGGGCCTTCTTCAGAGAGAGCACAGTGTTAGGCACGTCACCACGAGCACACTGTGCTCTTAGCTCTCTAGTAACGCCAGGAAACCCAGGCCTGCTTCTTGTCAAAAGGCATTTTCCTCATGCACTGTTGGCCACCTTTTTGTAAACGCGTGAAGCGTGTGCTTATTGGAAGCGAGAATCTTGCTCCTCTACATTTTTTTTTCCTTTTCCTTTTTAAGAGCTGCCTCTGAGTCATGCTGGCTGTCACTGCCACAGATAATTTTTTAGCTCGGTCAGCAAGACCGCTTCTGCACCGATCTCGCTGCCTCGATGAGCAGCAGCAGCAGGGCCTCTTATTTCCACGTCGAGTTATTTGCCTTCAGCAGCCATCTGTGCAGCCAAAAGGAGGTCACTGCCCAAGGGGGCAGCTGACACAGAGGAAAACCTTTCTCCTCCTTTTTTTCCTGGAGCTCAGGAAAATGTGAGCACAGGTTATGAGGAGCTGCATTATGCTGTCTTGGCCGTAATCTTTTTGACGCAGTGATGTGCTACCTGATAGCATCCACATTGTACGTGGAAGGGATCCGTGCACATATTCAGCATTTAGCAGGGTACCATTTGCATTAGGAGCAAACACTTGCCTGTATGAAAGGTGCTGAAGATGCTGCATACTGCACATTACACTAAGCTTGTGCAAGAACTTCCGTAGTGAAGGATTTTTTTCCCCCTCTCTCCCTCTCCTACCTGGGCAGGTGCGTGTGTTGCAGAACATAGGAGTATTTATGATTACTTACTTGGTAGTAATCCTGTTTCTCTTTGCTTTGAATATCTTGCAAAGCCAGCAGCTATTTAGACTCATGTTCCTAAACATGAAAAATAATGAGTTTTAAACCTGCTGTGCTCAGTCTTGCTACCTTATATTTTTGCCTATAATTCAACATATTTTATCTCTAATTCAGTATAGTACAGTCTCCTCCTTGCAACAATGCTGCCAGTTCTAAGAGTATTCTTATGTTATGGATTTTTAAAATTATTTTGGAGAGGGGGATTGTGAGCTGAAATTTGTTTATTTTATTCTCCTTTGACTTTCAAGATATGCTAAATTCTTTGCTAAGCTTGTGTGGTACACTGGGTGACCTGCCTAAAACCAAATATTCTTCCACAGTAATTACTTAAACTTTCTTTCAGCTGAGGGCTTGCTGGCATGTAGCGTTTGTGCTACCTTAATGGCTTTACTTCTGTAGACTTGCCTAAATCCCCTTATTCTAGAATGCCAGATATCCTGTATTTTGTGTATTCTCGTATCCTAATCACTGGTCTACTTTACACCAAAATACAAACAAAATACAAATTGTTGCTTGTTTTGAAACCTCAGGTACCCAATAGAGCTGAATTGTTATACAGAAATAACCTAGAAATATTAGATTCTAATCTAACTCAATAATTTCTAAATGAATTCAAAGCATCAGTCAGTAATTTTTCTCCATGTGGTCGCTAGATGGAAAACCACATTGCATCAGGAGATGTTATTGTTCTGAGGAACCTTTTTAATTTGCGTTAGAGGCTTTAAACAAATATCATGCCCCTATGTGCGAGTAGATTGTGCGTGCTGGCAATGGCGTTATCCCTACAGCAAGATGGATATATTGCACAAATTGCAGCAGAGGAAGCTGTAGCTTTATGCCAAATTTTATAGCAGGCTGAAATTTTTGAGTTCTTAATTTCTGTGACCCTGCCTGCATTAGGGCCAGATCCTCTGCTGTAAACCATAGCATGTAACCATCAAAGTACATCCAAATTGCTCAGCCAGCTGTGCAACTGGGCCACAGAGGCTATTTTCACCTGATGCATATGATGATACATCTAATAACCATTTTGTTAACTTATTATAAGGTTTTATCACAATCAGGCTGCAATTTTTACAATATATAGGAGTTCTGCTTCCTGCAGCTCTTGTAATCAAAAGGAAAGTCATACGGTTACAGCACTTTCGGAGAATGACTAACCTGTCTGATAACAGGTGAATTGAAGACCTGAAAGTATTTCTAAAAAAAGCTACAAGCACTACTGATCTGGAAATGATGTCTTAATTCTCTGTTTTTATATTGGAAAATATTGAAGACTGCTTTGGTAGGTCAAGGAACAAAGACTCTTTACATTCAGACTGCAATATACACTTTAGTTTACAGCATTCTTGCTATGCTCTAATCTGTAGACTACCCAATCTCCCTGCTTTTAATACACAAAGTTGGTTCCAGTGGAGCCTTCGGAAAGAAACCCCTCTATAAAAGTTCTCCTTAGTT
The DNA here is from genome assembly GCA_013389825.1 of Crypturellus undulatus. NCBI lineage: Eukaryota > Metazoa > Chordata > Aves > Tinamiformes > Tinamidae > Crypturellus > Crypturellus undulatus. The sequence goes on from VWPW01024834.1 coordinate 34,851, forward strand.
GCTTCTGTAATCTCACTCAGTTTGACTGGTACCAAGAATATTACACAAAATATTTGCATGGAAATAGGGATGAACTTGTTTATACATCAGTAACATTCTGAGAATGAATGCCTCTTCTATTCTGAGGTAACTTTACGTACGAAGTGGAAAAGGCATATTTCCTTTCCTATGCTACACTTTTTTTCCTGGTAATATTTTGAAGTACAAAACCTCATACTTACAGAACCTCTTCTTGGGTGGTTGCCTGTGGTTAAAATGTCTCATTTAGTAGTTGCATTTGTTTCCAAAAGTTTCCAAATTCCTTGACCTGTATTATTCTTCATTATTTTCCTTTAATGCAGGAGGTCTTACTACCCTTTGTCTGCGTCTCCGCTGTTCATGCTAGTGCCTGAGTCCTTTATTATACAGACCATATGCAAAGAGTGCTTGTGGTTTCACCAGAAAAAATTCAGTTGGACTCTGATGCACAGCTGATAGAGGCTGTTTGCTCTGAAATTATCTTGACATCTCTACTGATCAGCTGTAATGCAGTGAAGCTAGGTTTTACTTTACTGAAATCTTGCGTGTACTGTCCAAGTTTTATGACTAATAATTTCCATTCCTTTATCAAAGTTGCTAACATCTAACTCTAAGGTCCATGCTTGAAACAAATGGTAGAAGTGGCCACAAACAGAAGCCGCACAAATAAATGTTGCTGATACTGTGACTCTGGGGGGAAAAAAAGTACAAAAAGGAAATTTTAAATTCTGTTTCTTATGTCTCCACTAATGATTTAAAAATTATTATTTAATTTTACTTACACGTGGACTTGCTCACTCTGAAAACCTTGGGAATACGGAGAGTGTGTGCAGACTCAACAGCTCTGCGGCTATCTAGACGATGCCGCTCCATTAGTGGTCACTGCAAATGTGCTTTTACGGTTTGCTGCTTCCGTCGCCCTTTCATAGCTCGACACCCAGACAGTGCCTTTCTCCTTCCCTTCCCAGAACACCCGCGAGGCTTAGTGATCAGGCAGGAGTGCCTTTTCAATGAAAATGTAAGCGATTGAGCCTAAATTACGTTTTTTCTTATTACTTGAGTACTCCACTAGATGTCACCTGCTGTCACCCTGAAGGAGAAGGCGCTTTTTTTTTTTTTTTTTTTTTTTTTTTCTTGTTCCTGTGAGTATCGCCTCAATTCCAGCCTGTGCAGGCTCTGGGGAAGCTCTTTGCAGTTTCAAGGCAATGAATGGCCTCATCTAGCCTGGGAGGAGGGACCAGCAGCTAACTGAAGCACAGGGTGAACAGGCTTTCAGAGTGTGTGTGTGTGTGTGTACGTGTGTATACATCAAGTCAGAGCTGCTATTTTTTTTTCTCTCCTTTTTTGTCACCCGCAATCCTGGCATTGAACCATCTATTGCAGAACGGTTGAGACCATGTTTGACCAGCTTGGTCACAGGAGCCCTTTCCTCTCAGCCAGGATGATGCTCACAGATCCCAGCAGCTGCTCTCACTTGCATCCCCTGGGCCTCATGGAAAATGAGTTATGCCCTGGGTTGTGTCAGCTTGTCCTGTCCTCCCACAACCCCTCCTGGTTCTCAGAGTCATCTTAAAATATCTGACAGATATGACATTATTCACAAAATATAGCAAGGTTGTCTTCAAGATTTACCTGCTACTCAAGAGACTGTTTAAGTGTCAGTATTGGTTTTCTTTCTGTAACCGTTTGGCGTTAAAGCTATGTACGTTGTCAGCCTCCCTCATCCATATTCTTTTATTTTCTTTTCTGTTTTCTCTTGTTTTCACTTAGCTAGTAGTACCATCTTTAATTCTCATGCCTTCTCTCTATTATTTGCTCTTATTCATTTTTTCCTATTGGGTTTCTATTTTAATTCTCTTCTGCTCAATAAATATCTCGCCCACCTACATCTGTTTCACACTAGTGAACCTGGAAGCTCTCTCTCTTACATTTTCTCAGATTGATACCCGTTCTTTCCGTCTACCCACGTGCTGCCTTGCTGGCACACAGCTACCCAGCCTCCTTGCTGTGCACCCACATGCTGCCTCCTGTGCACCTAGGAATGCTGTTTGCTGGGGCTTGTTCCTTGTGCCGTGGCTATGAGGGCATATAAATAGGAGCACTGAGGACATGCCAGGAGGTCTCAGACATACTCCAAGAGAATGCTTAAGTAAAGCATTGAGGCCTTTGATAAAGCTGAAGGAGAGCAGCAGATGGATGCCTTGATGCACTGCTTATCCTTGCCATGCAGGGAAAAGCCATTCCTACAGGTATCAGAGTTCCTCGAATTATGTTCAGGTCCTCCTTGCAGGGCACTACGGCTAAGGGGCTCTTGCAACTCTACAGATGAGGCCGTGGTTTCTGTTGTCAGGCAGATGTGTAGGCATAGCTGGCTGACATTTAGTGACTTCAAGAGTTCTAGTGTTTTCTATTTATACTATTTTCTTCAGGCTTCTATGCTATAGGTTTGGACATATCTCTCATAGCTGCCAAACTCCACAAGCACCTGTTTAGTGCTTGAACAGACATCCCATGTTGCCTCAGATGTGTGCTCTGACCCTTCTCTTCCCCTTTCCCTCCTAAAAGCCCCGAAGTCCCATGTGAACCTCAACCCTCAAAGCAGAAAGAGGAAATTGCATGACTGAAGGCTTGGACTACTTTAAGTGAACTTTCACCTTCTTGTGGTGCTGTGGTTGGGGTAAGAGGTGCCACCTGCCCTAGATTGCTGCAGAACCCGGTAATTACTACCGCACCCACTGGACTTCAGTACGGCTTCAGCTTACACCTCGCGGAAGGATCCTGGGCGATTGCCTTAGTGAAAAGTTACTGATTATTATTTGGTGCACGTTGGCTAGAACATCTGACCATGTTTGCACAGGGCTTCCTGCCTTCCAGCTGTTTATTCCAGCACAGCCACTTCCTAGTTTGGCTCTGGGCTTTGAAGACCATGTGTGTATTGCTCAGACTGACATGAGCAAGCATGTTGTTTTGCTTAAACTCTGGATCTTGTTAAATAAGAGGCTTCTCTTCTGCATCTATAAACCTGTCTTATTGACCTTTATGGTTGACAAACCATTAAATACAGTAAACATAGTACGAACTTCTTCCATAAGTGGTATGAAATTCATGGCTTTCTTAGTGGTTACTACTATGCAAAGGATATTTATTTTATTTTTAAAAGTGTTCCTATAGTTGCTGAAACTCTCTCCAACACCAGCAACATGGAGGGAAAAAAAAAAAACCCTTGTGACTCATTTTCAGAGGTGTAAAGTCTGTAGGCAGATGTACTGTCACTTTAGTACATTGACAATGCAATAAACTTTGAGAAGTGTTGTTGATCTGTATCTGCACACATGTCTAGGGTGATGCTGGAAGATTTACATTTCTGCATGGCACTTTTCATTTGAATTATTTTGAATTTTATCAGTGAAAGAGAGCTATGTGGAAACTCGTCACAATAGTTTCTCCCTGAGTGCTTTAAGCCTGGGAAATACTTGGACTATTCAAAGAGGTTGATGGAGCAATGCTCAATGAGATTAAAATGTTGAGCCGCTTTGGAGTCTTTCAAAGGAGTACTTTCTGGCCCGATTTTGCGACAGAAGGGAAAATAAGTTTATTTCTTAAAATGAACATATTCTTCAGAGATCTAAATCTTTTTGCAACTAAAACTTTGAGTTATTCCCCAGACAAAACTGGAGAATAACCTTAAGGCTTATCTGGCTTCGTTTTTGTACATCCAAGACAAACTTAAGCAGTCTTTTAGCAAGTGGAATATTAAGCAAGAACATGTTTTGTAATTTTTCCCTATACTCAGTTGACTAAAGACTTCCTTTCATAAAGCTTCATTTATAGGGATTGCACTGCTGACACAATCAACCCATGTCTGTGAATGGAGGATGAGAACATCTAATTTTCCACCTACTGCCATGTATTCTTTGCTTCTCTACTCATTTCACAACCACAAAGACAATGACATTCACAGTCTGTTATTTTGGTATGTGGGCAGGGAGGAGTGGCATTTAGCGGTCTAAGGTGATGAATTTGTGCTATTCTTTGCCATCTCAAATGGGCCTGGTGCCTGATTTCCTTCCTACTTCACAGTGCATAACTATAGGATATCTCTACTAATCGGCTTTTTGGTTAGCATTTTCCTTACATGTAAGTGATTAATAGGGTATACCATATTTTTAATACTATTGTAGATATAACCCCTGAAATATATATATTTTAGTATTATTTAGATAAAGTTTTCCAAAATAGAGAGATGAAAGTTAATCTCCTAAATCCACCTTTAGGCATCTGCAAAGCTGATCTACTGAGCCCTACTGGAAAGAAGACTTCACTTGGGTGCAAAGAGAAGTTACCTCACTTCAAATGTGTGTCCCAAGATGGTGTGATTGTCTGGGGGTTTTAAGTACTGAAAACCATTCCTACAGAGTAAAGCAAGGTGTTTGAAGACAGTCCCAAGTCATTTCTATCAAATCTTCAAGCTTCTCTCCATGCTGCATCCTGTTTTCTAATGCTGAGCTGCAGTTGATGGCAGACCTGATTTAATGTTTTTTCTTAGAGTGCATGAATGGAACTACAATTTTCCATTCTTTTATTTTTTTCCAAAGCTAAAACTAACAAAAAAATCAATTTGGATTTTGATATATATATTTTATTAAGGGTTATTTAACAGACCGTATAGCCAAGGGAAGGTTTGAGTTTAGTTTTGCACAGATTGGTTGTTTTGGAAAGTTTGAGCACTTAACTAATAGTTAAATAATTAATTCAGTTGAGCACGTGCTGAGAAAGGATGTTTCCCTTGGTCGCCTACTAACTTGTTTACAAGTAGGTGAATGGAACTTATATTCACAAGTTTCTTCTTTGAGCAGGAGAATTCTCCAGAGAGGCACATTTTCCACGTTCTGGTGTGTAACGGGTGCTATTTTGGAGGAGGCTGCCATGCTTGGTGGTGTACAGCCCACAGCTGTGAAACTAATATGCACTACTGAGGCTCTTTGTGTGCTCGGGCTGGGGGAAGAGGTTATGACAAAAGTCACAAATGGGCTTGATGCAGCCCGTTTGTGACTCAAGCACTTGAGTCCTTAATTTCGTTGAACTATCTGCTCTGCTGTTTCCTCGAGTCCAGGGAACCTCCATTTAGGCAATATTTTAAAGGAAGTATTCACTTCAAAATAAACACTATGTATTGCAATTCTTAAGGCAATTTTTGCAGAAATAATAAAAATGCATACCTCTTGACTACTTTTAAAGCATGTAAATATTACAAAGTATCTCAAAATAATAAATCTTCACTTGTACCATTAAGTTATGGTTATAGCCTCCTGTCTTTACAAAGCAGGTTAGTATGGGCAGCACTAAACCACAGTAAAATATTTTCAGAACTCTTGTACTTTGTTTAAACACACCTGGCTTTGTATAGCCCTGCTATAGCAACAGCTATATAATGCCGGGCTTGTGACACCATCACAGAGACAGCTCTGAGTCTCTGTTGCACTATTTATTCCTTGGTGAAACATGGCAATGTTGCTAGGGATAGTGGAGCGGCCTGGGATGTCTCTCATATTAATAGACTTCAGACCCTTCGTAGTCATGTTTCGGGCTGTTATCATGCATGAGGTAAACAACTTGGCGATGTGTGAAAGTTGGACTGTAAAGACAGGAACATTTTTCAGGGTGTCTTTGGAGGGCTCTAACCTGTGCTTGTTTCTCACATCCTTTGCTGGCGATATATGGCCTAGTGAATGCACCACGCTCGGAGCTGCTGAGGTTGCACCTCAAATACTGTGTTCAGTTTTGGACTTCTCACCTACAGAAAGGTGCTGGAGCACATCCCAAGAAGGACAATGAAGCTGGCGAAGGGTCTGGAGCACAGACCTTATGTGGAACAGCGGAGGGAGCTGGGATTATTTAGTCTGGAGAAGAGGAGGCTCAGCGGAGGCCTTACACTCTCTACAACTACCTGAAAGGAGGTTATAATGAAGTGGGGGTCCATCTCTTCTCAGGAATAACTACCGATAGGACAAGAGGAGATGGCCTCAAGTTGAGCCAGGGAAGGTTCAGATTAGATATTAGGGAAAAATTTTATGTAGTTAAGAATAGTCAAGCATTGGAAGAGGCTGCCCAGGGGGGTGGTGGAGTCACTGTCGCTGGCAGTGCTCAAAAAACGTGTGGATGAGGCACTTAAGAACATGTTTTAACGGGTGTGGTGGTGAAAAGCTTATGGTTGGGTTCTGTGGTCTTAGAGTTCCATAATGATTCCACCATAATGATTCTATGTTTGTAGAGGGTGGCAGCACCTACCCTTATGTTGCTTTAAGCAGAGCTGTCTCCTGCACTGAGGACTGTGCTCCCCTTTGAGAGGCGTGAGGTCCCCAAAGGGTGGCAGTATAGACACAGCCTGTGTCTATACTGGTCTATACTAGACTATACTAGTCTGAGGGGACTTGTGGCTCTACAGCTTCTGCTTTGGGTGCAGAGTGAGGGAGTGTGCCTGACTAAGCTCGTGCTTTCTGGAAAATGGAAAATATAAGGATGCCATAAGATCTTGTATCGTCAGCCTTGTAACCTCTGTGTCTCATGATGATAGTTCATCAGGATCAGGGCACTCTTTATTTTCATTTTGAACAAGATATTAAACATGCCAGATTTGATAGTGTCTGTGTTTGAAGTTATATAGTTCATGTAAAATTGTGACTCTCCTCTTTTTAGTTCCTGTCGATGTCCACTGTGGTATAGCCTACTCGTAGCATTGTGTATTTTGCAGAGTAAATGTAACGTATTTGCAGTGAAAAGTCAATGTCCTTTACTGCTAATATTGATGATATAAATTAGGGTCTGAAACTTGCGCAGTAAGCTGTGTAGAACTAACACTCTGGGGAATGGGACTGCAAGGCAGTCTCCTACTACTGCCTTACTGGGTAAGTAGGCATGAGTGATCTGCTCTACTGTGCACGTCATCCACCCCGAAGGGGATTGAACCATGGGCTCAGCGATCAAATGGTTTCTATATTTGAGTTTTGACTCAGACAGTGGTAGTAGCTGGGGGAGTATGAACAAGTAGGAAGGGAACTTAGACCTGTTTCTCTTTTTGGTGGCTGATGCAGATCACCGCCTCCAGACAAACAAGCTTAAGATCCCATAAAATGGGGGAGTGAGTGCTGAAGTATAGGGGGAATTACTATTTGAATAAGGAGACGGGAAGTAGTGCCAGAATGGAACAGAAGGGAAGCACGTGCTTCAAGCTCACTTCACTAATTATGCTGGATAGGCCATTTACGACAGAAAATGACCACAGAACTTCAATGTTTTTCTCAGTAGATTTAATTGCAAAGGTGCTTATTATTTTGCAATAAATTAAACAGAAAAAAAATGCTACATATCTGCCTGTTGAATACATACTTAGGAATACAGTTTATATAATTCTTACATAAGTTAAAATAAATGAATTTTAAGACATGTCAATTTATATTTACATAGTATACTGTCATAATGGAGCTGCTCCCAAGCTTATTAACACTTCACAGATTTTTCTAAGAAGAAAGCTAATATCTATCTTGTCTAGGCTCTTCCTTGGTATGTACAAAATTGTCAGCTGTGCTTGTTTTTCAGCTTTCCTTATCACTCGGCTAGAAGCTTGTTAGCTGGCATTTCCTAATAATTAACAGCTCTTTGGGACATAGTAGTTGGATCAATATTCACAGTCTTGTTCAGATGATAAATAGCATCCTGTCTTGGGTCCAGGGCATGCGGGAGGAGCGGATTTTTCCCCATGCTGCTCTCACTTGTAACCATCCTGCCAGCTTTTATCCTGCTTTCTGCTGGTGCTGGAGCTGTCTGCATCTCCCCTAGTGCTCCCTTGAGGCAGGTGTCCTCCTGGCCGGCATCCAGCCATCCTCAAGGATCTTGTCACAGGATATGTGGCACAGAATCTACTTGGCTCTTCATTGCCTTAGCCTCTTCATTTCGAGTTGTTGATCTGCAGCTGGTTTAAAAGGTTCAAGTAGGCTTTGGATTTCAAAAATCTGGGGTATGAATCCCTTTCCATGAGGATGAAGACTGTTCTTTGGGCTTCATCAAAACTTGTGTGAGTCGGGTCTTGCGCCCTTTTGGCTGTTGCTTCCCGTGTATGATAGTCAATATTGATCTAGAAAGAGGAAAAGATCATTCACATCTTAAATATATAAGAAATAAGTAAATTTATTATTTTGTCTTGTCAGTGAATAAGTTCCTAGTCATAGCCCCTGTATGATATTCATTATGGGAATGGCAAAATAAGGGTACTTAAAAGTTTACATTCTAGGTAAGCATAAAAATTGCTACTCAATATATAAATGCAGAACTAATAAGATTAAATGATAGAGGGGACACATAGGAAAAAAACCCTTCTGGAGGGTTTTTTTTCTGGAGGGTCAGGAGAAACTTTGTGTAAAATGGAAATCTCGAGTTTGCAATACCATGAAAATGCAAGACTTTCAGTCTTCCCCAAGTGCCTTCCTATTTTAAAAGAGAAGAGAAAACCCGCAGCTCTGCTACCAACTGAACTTGTTCTAAGCACCTGACTGCAGGCACCAGCAGTAGCTCAGGGCAGGCTGACTCAGACCCGTGTCATGTGCTGAGCCACTGGCGCGACTGCGGGGCCGCTGCTGCTGCTGCTCCCGGGCCTGTGTGATGTGACGGTGCTGGTGAGAACTGATAATCTCCCAGCCGAGGGCATTAATGTGTCAAGTCAGCTCGTAAAAACCTGCAAACACATCTTCCTATGTAAACGCAGCTCCGTGAATCTATATTTGCCTCTTCTGATTTTTCCAGAATCCTTCTACTTGTAACACTGCACAGATTGATTTTGTAATTACCTGTTTAATAGCATCTGCCCGAACAAACTCCTCATAAATCCTCTCCGCTTTGCCATGTAAGCGATCGGACTTGGTTTTCTTGTAATCCTCGCAGGCCAGCCAGAACTCAATGTTCTCCTCGCTGAACTCAGACTTCAGGAACTCCCGAAAGATACCCTGGCCACCTGTAGTCAACACAAACACATCATCATTTATAGCCCAACAGATGTGACCAGGGAGAATAAAATAAATAGTTTATAGCAGAAGGCCTGCTGAAATAGGTTTTAAAATCTTGCCAAAAAGGCACCTTATTACCCCTCAACATCTTGCTAGTCCAGTTTCAAGGACAACGGGGTCTTCCTATTGACATTCAATGTGTGGTGTGTTTTGTTTGTTTGTTTTTAGAACAGGACCTTGAATATTAATGAAGCATATTAATGGATTCTGGAGTCTAGTCTTCTCTAAATGGACTGTCCTTGTGCATAATGTATACACAGTTCCAAATTATATGGGGAAGTGTTATGTAAGAACAAAAGTCTGATCAAAAATAGTGAATTGTTTTCTTTCTTGTCTTCTTTTGGTTCCCCTTCTATAATGGGAGTGGGAAATTGTGGTGACGGAGGACCTGGATCTAAAGCTGACTACCCTAGCCATGTTGCGGTTGCATCCAGTTAGCAGCTGTAAATACTTTTCATACTTCATACTTTTGAGTTAGTATATTTTGTATTGAAGTATTTAAGTATATTTTATTTTAGTATTGAAGTTCTTTACACGTCATAATTTCTATGGATTTTCATAATTCATACTTTTGAGCTGCTTACACAAAATTTCATCCTCAATAACAAAGTACGTACTTTGACTGGACAAGAGCTTTTCCAAAGACTGAGACCACTGCATTACTTCTTCTGCAGAAAGCCTAAGTTGACAAGAAAAAAAGAAAAGATCTTTAAGCAAGGAATCGCATGCATATACTTAAAGGAAATAAGCATTACAGTTTCTTGTTCTGTTCTAGGGGCAAATACCAGTGATTTGTTGAATTTAGCACTGCAGAACTGAGACCCTTAGAGTAAGCTCAGGTTGAGGAAAAATAAGCAGAGATGGGAAACAGGAGTCTGGGGAGTTATTCCGTTCCCAGAAGGCTGAGCTTATACTGTAACTATGACCAAATCATTTTGTGCCTCTCTGAACTACTTTTCAGAGCTCCCCTGTATGGTAGTTCAGATACTGCTGGATCTCTGCATTTCACTGTGGTGCATCCTTTCTTGCAAGACAACAGTAGGGGATACAATATGCTTCTGAATGAAATGGATAGAAGTGAGGAATCTTCTCCCTCATCATTTCACACAGGCATATCTCTATATATGCAATACTAAGAAATAATTTTCAGCTCCATGAACAGTTTTTGCTTCCTAACGTTTACCACTTGTACTTTGTAAACTGATATTATTGATATGAGTCAATAGCAGAAATAATTTGTTGTTCTAGCAGTATTTTAGAAATTAATAAAAAAATGCAATAATTTTTACCATATAATAATCTAGCTATTGTTATTTTTTGTTATAGTTTGCTGTATATCAGTACTTACATAACATTTCTGTAGTTAGAAGACTTGATCCCAGATTCCAGATGTGGTACCATGCACTTCAAATAGTTCTTGAGATCTGTACCACTGAAACCAGTGAATAGACATTTGTAATGTATTGAAATCGCAATTTCATTTTAATTCTTCATAAACTTTCTAAGACTTCTAACAAACAGATCCATCTTGTGATTGATGTTTGGCAAGTTAGCTATCAAAGTAATAGCTTTCAAAAGACTAAGAGACTCCCAGTGTATCTGAATGGTTTTCCTGCTTAGTTCAGAGAATCAGTTAATTGGTTTTCATCAACTCAAGCCATTTTTAATGGTAATGTTGCCATGGACTTTGAACAGGCTTTGCAATGAGTTAGCTTGAAAAATGGCGCGAAGTCACGATCTCCAAGTTTCTAATGTTGGTTTCACTTCTAAAAAGATAGAACTTATATTAAAATGTATATACTTACAAAGCCTTTTGCTTCTTCTTATGAATCTTGCCTTCTGCAAGCTTGCAGTCATCTTTTGCGTTCAAGTCAGTCATGTTGTTGTGGGAAAAGAATAATCCTGGCATTATGTTCGACTTTGATGTGCGATGAGTTTCGCCGCAGTAATCCTCCAAGCACCGAGTGCCGGCTCGCTGCCTCCGCCGCCGCCTTTTATTGACGCAGGCGGCCCCGCTAGCTGGTGCGAACCAATGTGTTTATCGTGTATCCTCATCGCAACTGGAGAAGGGAAGTTCCCCTTTTTTTGGGTGCGTGGTGACGTGAGTCTCTTTAAGAAAGAAAACAGACAGTGGTGTCTCGTGGTTGAGTTTCAACCGGATGAGACTGAATCGGTCTGGGTTTGTTTTTTTGGCTCTGTGTGTGCTACCAAAAAAAAAACTTCCCCCCAGAACTTCAAATTCTTGTCCCTTTCTGATTGGTGCTGTCAAACATGAAGCGCTTCTTGGTTTGATCAAATGTGCTCCTAGTATTACAGTTTCATCTTGACTAAATTCACCTACTAAATGCCTGACATAACGACTCTGTTCTAAAATCCAGCATTTTACAGTTGATTTGATGAAATGGTGGAATATTAGGGGAAAAAATACTTCCAGATATGCCAGTATCAAGGCTCCATATTCAAAAAGATATTTTAAGTCATGTATTAGTTACTGTTGAAAACACATATTTTGAAGCATCTGACTTTAGATACATATGTAGAGGAAGTGTTCAAATGTGGTTGTTGTCAAGAGGGTTCTGAAGCTGTGCTTGATGAATTTAGTTTAATTTTTCCATTTTGCACACGCACTGCCTTGAATCAGAAATATCTCTCTGATTTTAATTGGATTAGCATAGAGTAAGATTGTTTTAAGTCAAAGAGTTGTTGTTTGTAGAGGCAATATGAGCAATACAGTGTATCTGAGATAGATGTGCATTTTGCTCATACTTATATTCTACTACAAAAGTGCCACCATCAATACAGAGCAAGATAAAGAAATCTCACCTGGGAGAGAGAAAGAGATGAGAATTGCCTTCATTTATCCTTCTGGATTGATGCCTGAGGAGACCAAGTACTTGATCTGGTACCCAGTGATCCTAAGATTTGTGATTTTTGGGGAACTTCAAAGACGTGAGTTCATTAAGCTGTGCAAACAATTCTGATTTCTCACAAATAGCTCACAAAGAACTTGTACGGAGCTGCATATGCTTGTGGTAACAGAGACGTTGCTTGCACATCACAGGTTTGGTGGTGGATTGTGGTGCTGAGGGAGACAAAGTCACGTGCAGGTTAAGCCTGCGTCGGGGTGACTACGGCCATTGGTCCTCTGCGGGACATCAGTGACACAAATCTGTCTGCAGAGGCTGTACGTCAGAAACGTTGGTCTCACGTTATCAGGTAGACTTGACCTTTGTATAGGAGGGTTACTATCCTCCCCGCAACATGCACACACCCAAACTAGGCTGAAAAGGAAGGGAGAGATGTTATCAGCACCGTATCATCCTTAGCGTGCTGATTTTTGATGTATGATGGGATGCCGAGGACGCTGAGTTTCCTCAGGTAGCAGCTGTTTTCAGCTAACCAGTGGGAGAATTACAGCGAAGCTGGACTCGGGCTCTTCTGAGAAGAGCACGGTAGGAGGGTAAGGGGCAACAGACCTAAGCTGCAGCAAAGGGCAACCTTACCTGATTTCCCAGGGAGTCAAAGAAAAGATCAGTGAGAATGAAGCAGATGGTTCAGAGAGTTTGTGCTATCTACGTCCTTGGAAACAGTCAACCTGTCCTGATCTTGGAAGCTATTCCCACTTGGAGCAAGAGTTGGACTAGACTGTCTCTGGAGGTTTCTTCTAACCTAAACTGTTATGATTCTGTTCTATAATAAGGACCTCTTTCTTCAGATGCTTGGTTTTGTTTTATTTATTAAGTAGTCCAAGATTTTAAAATGCATCTGTAACATGCAAGGTGCAGATAGGGGCTACAAGTGCTGTTTTTATTCTAAGGGTTTGGATGGATTTGATCTATTATCAAGGCAGGAATAAGGCCATTTTATTTGCCACACAAAGGATATCTTTTGCCCTGTTTGAAATGAAGCAACTACCTTTCACTTGGCATATGTTAGGCAGGCCTATGCAAGCTACAGGCGTAACTTCAGACCTTCTCCTAGAACAGAACTACCTTGCTACCGGAGGGATGTTATATGTCTCCTTCTTGTAATAAATGTTCTCCCATGTAAATAAGGAGCCCTATTATTGTCACATCCAAGTGAAACTTCTGTTATTCCTCACTTGAATTATATTTTCCAGGTGTTTTACTTGGAAGAAAGAGTCAGATACTTGGGTAATAAACAGTACGGAGTCTGGAGGATAAAAGAGGCGAGTTTTGGCTTTGCTATTTTCTTAAAGGATTTTGCAAGTAGGTGCTTGCCTTTGTTACTGACATAGTGCATGCGTTGTCTTGCCTTATATCTCACCTTCCTATGAGTCTGAAGCCTTTATCCAGCTTCACCCTCTATGCCTATTATATTTTTGACATCGCTATTCAGAGATTCCTTTTCTTGATAATGTTGTTCTGAATGCACTCAAGGATGATTTGAAGGTAGCAGATATCAATAGAAATAATTAGGAGCTTTTTTTGGCTGAATTTTCTACAGACTAGGAGAAGTTTTGAAAGTCAAGTATATTCAAAAAAGTCTCTATTTGCAGAAGGATAGTGTATAGCCCTTTAAAAGCTGTATACTTTTTATGTAATTGAGTTTTAGGGCATTTAGTGGCCCTTGCCTTTAGACTACTGTCTCTGCTAGCTTGGAGGAAGTCAAAAAGGAGGAATAAGTGGAGTACTGGGTGGTAGAAAGAGGAAGAGTTTTGGTTACCAAGCAGAGGAGAGAGATGAGGTGGCCTGGCATTAGCTGTTGTTCTCATGAAAACGTGTCATTTACATGTTCTGGATTTCTAACGCCCTCAATACTGCTAAAGTTATGTCTTGAGCTTCTAAGTGGCCACCCGTGAGCTCCCTCCAGCACCCACAAAGGAGTAAATCTCAGTCTCTGTTTCCTTGGGTTCATTCTATTCCTCATCCCCGTGCAAAGAGGACAATTTGCATTTCTTATTCACTGGAAGCTACTAGTGTAAAGATTCGTGTAAGACTGGCAAGGTAGTAAAAGACTGAGTTCTGAACATCTGGTTTGGACAAGTCAGGGGTGAGGAAGAACTGCATCTAGGCTTACTTCTAGCTTAGGGTCATATGAAGTTTAAAGACCATGTAAAACAACAGCTTCTTTACCTTCTCCTGTATGCCTGGCTCAAATGCAGGTTGACAGAACCTGGGGATTGAGCACTATATTTTCAAATAAAGACAAAAACTTGCCAAAACCTGAAGCAGTAATACATTATAATAAGCCTCAAGACCTATTTCATTGAGAAATAAATCCTGAACTTCCCATTTGAGATAGTATTATTCACATTTTCTTTTATGTTTTTGCTGTGGTGAGCAATTACTTTCTTCCACTGAGTAACTCTCATCTTCAAGTGATACTTCTGTCTCTTGAGGGAATATTTAACTGACTGATTCACTCTTTCTGGCCGTAGTTATCTATCTTTAAGACTTTACTTGTTGAGTCCAGCGTGAATTATTTTATTCCAAGAATGGGAAAAGTGTCTCCAAGACCTAGGTGTGCACACAACGGAAGTGAAACGAAAAAGAGAACTATATGCATAACAGGGATGCCAAGAATTTTTCTATGACTTAATTTGTGGTTTGTCTCTGTAGACCATAGGAAAGCAAGAAAATGCCTGTATGGAATTTCTTAAACTAAAATTATTTTGTTGACTATGAACATGGTTATTGTGGAGGACCCTTGTTTGCAGAGCAGTTGAACTGATGTCTCTAGATGGAATAGATATTTGCCCCCTGCAACATACAGGATTTTATTATTCTGAATATACTAGATTGACCTTTAAAAATGTCAGTTATTCTTAAAAGATGATTGAAGTATACAGTGCCTTAAAAATCTTATGTGCTTATCCATATTCATGTTCACTAACCTTGATTCCTGTGGACAGCATTATAATCCAGGCTCTGGTCAGATGAAATATAATACCATGTGCAATAGTTAGCACATAACTCTGAAAAAACTTTTCAATTATTTCCGTTCAATTTAAGTATTTACTTATTTTTTGCCTGTTTGTCCATTACTGTTTAGTAATAGATCCATTTCTTTCAATTCCCACTATCTTCATTTCCTTACTTTGTTTTACTTTGAGGAGGATGACTGTCTGTTGCTACTTGAATATTTTATTTTTTTAATAGTTAGCCTTCTTTTATCTATTGTTCTTATTACAATAAATTGCAAAAAGTGTATGTTGAGCCTGGTAATTTTAAAGGCTTATTAGAGTAACCCCATCATTTGATTTATAATGCTTTCTGTCCTGACATTGGCACATGTCTGTTTAACTCTGTGTGATGAGAAAGAGAAGAGGGAGGTTTTGGGGAGGAGTATTTTGTTTTCTCGACCAGCAACAGTAGCACAGTTGGCTACAAACATCTGTGTTTTACTGTTTTCCAAGTCTACTGTCTTCCAAGTCTTGTCCTGAGTAATTCATCAAACATCTTAATGTGCAAGAAAGTGCCCAATATGCAAAGAAGAAACTTCCAAATACTTGCTAATGTTCCAGCTAATCATGTTTCCATGCATTCTTTTCCATTGCTTTCAGCAATAAGTTGGTAGAGTGCAAGGGAAAGATGAAATGTGAGAGAATTTCCAAGATTACACCACTGACTAAGTTCAGTGAAGTTCAAGTGCGTAAAAAGTCCCAGGAACTCTCTACATCTCCATTCCCCATAAATCATTTCAAGCTTCATTTCCACCTCCCTTCCACTTCTGACAGGTCTTTTTCCTCACATCCCTTCTCCTCTTTAGCTCTACTGGTTTTTGCACGTTGCCCTTTGGGCAAGCTGTTAATTCCCTCGCCAGCCAGCGTGCCGTCCAGCCCGGCTGCGCCAGCTCTTGCCAGGCACAAGGCTGAGCTTGAGCCTGGCTGTGAAAACAAGTGATTTCTTTGAAATGCTGCTGTCTTTTACATGACCTAAGGAGGTAAACAACTGATAATCCATCTCATGAGTAAGAGAGGAAATAGAAACTAGTTTCTACATATGAAAGGAAATGGAGTTTATTTTAAAGAGAGAGCTTTTTTTCCTCAATATTGAGAAGAAGGGGTAATATTTTGATCTTTAAAGCTGTCTCTATATATCATGAAGTTGATCCATAATTAACATAATTAAGTGTATTTAGATGTGTTTTTTTGTTTGTTGGTTTTTTCTTTTTAAATAAGCTATTTTCTAGAATAAAATTTTGTAGCCACTGAGATTGGTAAAAATGTTGATCGTTGCTTTAATGACCTCATTCTTGGTGTTGGACTGATCTACTTTAGACTTTTTTGAGACCTATTTCTTTGACTTGAACTTTCAGATATTTCAAATGATAGCATTTATTCCTAATTCAGTGGAAGTATTTTTCTTGCTATCATTAAGACATAATCAGAGCTCAATGGTCTCAGACTTCTCATAGTGCAAGAGGACTTTTATATTTGAAAAATATTCTCAATTTTAATGGGTTATGTGCCATTTAAAACAGTCCATTCCTTGCATCCTTTTTGAAAGAAGAGCAAGTTCTGTAGAGAGATTATCACAGATTTTTCCCTCCGTCTGTCTTAACCTCTAAGTGTTTCCGTAGGTGCTGAGCTCTGGGCCTCTGAGTTCAGTGATATTACTCAACTTCTCTATCTCATCTGCCTGTTGTGGGTCGTCATTGGAAGCTCTCAATAAAAAAAAAATCACTGAATAAAAAACATATATACTTAAAAGATGTAGAGAATACAACTTATCAAATGGCTGCAGTTTCTTTCTTTCTTTTTTTCTTCAGAGAAACAGTGTCAGTATTCTATAGTAAATGTCTTTGGCAATAACAATCCTGTCCATGTCTTCTTTTTCTCATGATCTTTTCTTATTGAGAGTGTAATAAGCTTATAGCTTATCAGAAATTGAATCCTTTTCATTACGGGGCTTTCCATTTAAAATTAACTGTTTGATTTCTGTGAAATGAGGGGACTTCTGGTTCTCAGCTGCACTGGGTGACACCTGGATCGAAAGAAGCTGCAGCTCAGTGATTTCTGGGTGCTGGTGCTGATGCTGATGCTTCCTGTGTCTGATGCTGGGCAGTGCAGGAAATGTGCTCAGCAGAGTCTCTCTGGGAAACGCACATCGGTTCTGATTACCTCCTCCTCATCTTCATGTGCTCGCCCTGATGTAGCGAACCCGCCTTTCTCATGTTGGTTATTAAGCAAAAAACGTGCGAAAAGAGTCTGAGTAGCAGCGTGTGAAAGGGACTTTGCTGAACGCAGCACAGCAAACTCAGAGCTGTTAAACTTGAACACAACATAAATCTCGCTTTTGCATCTAGCAGGCCTCAGTGTCAACTAAATCTTAGTGGAAAAGAATCATATAGCTTATTTTTCAGTTTCCTAATAATAGTCACGCTTCCTAGCTGAGTTATCCCATGCAGTCAGCTCTCACTCTGACAGTAAAATGCTTAGGGGGTGATTTCATCTAAAGGTGGTCTGATGTTCCTGGAAGCCACTCACTGAGAATTGAGCAGGGTTTTCCAGGTGCATAGGGATGCTTGGAGCAAAGCCAAAGCTCAGGTAGAACTGAGACTTGCCAGAGATGTGAAGGGCAACAAGATGCTCTTCTACCCCTGCATCAGTAGTAGAGGGCTAAAGAAAAATGTGGGATAGCTGTGGCATGGGGAGAGCAGTTTAGTGACAGCCAACACAGCTGAGGCCAAGGTACTTGCTGTGATCTTTGCAGATAATGATTGAGTCAGGGATGGTCTGAGAGGACTTGCCAAGATGGGCTGTATTTGTGGGTGCTGTGAGGCCTTGCCTACTGTTTGCTATGATCTTTAAAAGGTCGTGGAGGTCAAGCACCTCTTGGAGGTACTCAATGATTGGAGAAAGGCAAATGTTGAAGCCATCTTCAAACAAGACCAAAAAAAAAGCCTGGGGACTTGCTACTACTGTCTGGGGAAAGACCGGACAGCCAGAATTTGATCCACAGTAAAACTATGTAGCAAGTCCTCTGGGAGATAATTTCTGGGTATATGAATAGTATATGAATTGTGAACAGTCAGCATGGGATTGTAAATCATCAACAACCCCCTTACCTTTTATAGTAAAATGATGGATGAGCAGGGAATGTCTTGATAAAGTGAAGGTAAAAGTCTTTGACACTCTATTCAAGTTAGGCCGTTTCAGCTGGAATGGATGAAAACCGACTGGTTAAAAAGCTGGTTGGTCAGGCTCAGGGCATAGTGCTTGATGGAGGCAACTGGAGGACAGTGAGGATGGGAGCTCAGTAAAGATGTTTTACATCTTTATTGGTACTTAGCTTTCCTCAGAGCACCAAGAGTGCTCCATCCAGTGCTTTGAGGAGACTGAAAAGTGCTGTTGGAACCAGCTGTTCGCGAAGAGCCAGGCAAGGAAGACAGCTTAGTTCCCTTTCCTGTTATTTACACCGACTCTCACCGGCTGTCTGCTCTGAATGATCAGATATTAGAATGTGTGCAGCAAAAAGACTGGGATTTCTGTGTACTTGCTTCACTTGCTGTTTTACGCAGGAGCTTGACATTTCACAAGCAATCCTACCATGTACACTCTGCTAGTCTATCTCCCTGCATTTCCATGTGCCTCATGCTTATTCCCACAGAGCTTGGGCTGCCTGGGGAGATTGATAGATTACTGATGGTCAATAGCTGCTGCAAAGGAAGTGCTGAAACAGGGAGGATGAAAATAAGAGGTGATCTAGCACAGTGAGAGAGAGTCCTGCTGGAAGCCTCTTTGCTGCCACTTGTGAGGTGCTGGCATCTCCACACACCTGGAGAATTCCAGCTGCCAACAACTTTATTTCCCCCCTGGGAAGAGTGTGTGCCAAGGGATTATGCTACTAGTTTACTGGGTTTCTTTTAAAAACAGAACTTCTCTTTAATCAGATACCTTTCAGTGAACAGAAGTTATTTCTAACAAACGTTTGACAACTCAAATAGCCTCAACATATTCCTCAGCATTACCTGTGGCAGCTGTGTTTCAGACATGCCTCCTTAGAACACGGCTGTGGCTTAGCAAAGCCTTTGATGCCTGAGTTTGGATAAGAATAGCCTCATTTTTCACATATCATCTTCTTATGGTGTTGGGTATATAGCTTGTGTAGGTACTCAGGCTGTATAAGTCCCCCAAAAAGCATTTATCTGCCTTTTTGGGTCCCTGTGTATCTAGCTTCTGTGTAAAGTTGTTGAGGAAATGGCTTTGATTTCCTCTAAATCACAGAGCGTAGAAAATTGGGCCTTTGCTATTCAAAACCACTGCAGAGTTCCTTACCTAATCTGGAAATCTACAGGTTTTGGTTAATCTAAGTGCTAAATATAATCTCTATTTGAAGGAACTGGGTTGTTACATCCTAAGAATGGATTTTCCCAACACACTGTCATTAAAACATAAACACAGTAGTAGTGTCAAACCAGCTCTCCATGAGTAGTATGGCCATCTACTGTGAAAACTAATTCATTTAGCCTTCCTCCTGTGATTGTCCGTTGAAGGGCAAGAAAAAGGGTGCTCCTTTCTGTAAGCTGTATGTTGGCAGGGCTGGAATTCCCCACTGACTTTCGGTGCTGCCGTGCTGTAAACCAGGTGAGTTTGAATATATGTGAGCATTTCCTTCTAGCTTTCAAGTGAACTCGAAGATGAGAAGAGAAGGAAATTCAGTAAATGTGCAAACCATAACAACCCTAACCGGAGGGAAGGTTTTGTGCGAGCATCAAAGGAAGTCAGGCAATGAGTTTCGTGGGAAGAAGAGTTTTGCTATGAACCTGCTGAGCCCTCTTATGCTGCTCTGAGTTACTCTGAAAGCAGTGATGAAAGTCTGATGTGTTTTCTCCTAACCTCAGCCTAAGAAAGGAGGCCTGGAAACCACAGGATCACTAATTCCTTTATGAAGATGGCTTTTTGTATTGCTTGGCACAACCTGGCCAGTGTAAAAGGAGCCAAAAAAGAGAGCGAAGGTTTCTCTTTTTAGTATATTTTCTGTTTCAATAGCATAAAATGCGTTTGGATAAGTCTGTACATGTTAAGTTATCTCTGGTATCCCCTTAAATACAGGAGTGGAGAAGCTCCTTTCTTTCCATATGGGATGTATAAAGGCATCAGGAACGTTTGCAGCAGGCAGGTCTGTTGAAAACATTAGCAAGTAAGACATATTTGTAGGTCTATGTGTTTTATTACCAATGTCGCTTAAAATAGCTTTATAGTTTCCAAGTCCTCTTTCTAACAGAATTTATTCTTGGTTTTCGTTTAAGCCCTGGCTATCATCTTCAACATTCAGACAAGGTCTTTGAAATATATTGTGTCCAGTGACAGAAAAACACTAAACCAAAGTCTATGCTACAACTAGATAGTGAAAGATCAACATAACAGGATTATACTCTATATAGAAGCACAAGTATTTTGAATTGTTTAGGTCTGGTTATAGTCTTCAATTTTACTCTAAACTCAGATTGTTTAGGGGCTCTCCCTTGTTAGGGGAGGAAACTGAAGATGTCTTGATTTTAAGTATGACTTTCTCATTTGTCACATTTATTAATGTCTTGGAGATGTTGCACTTGCTCTGTTCATCTTTCTGAAAAATGCAGGATAGTCCCCAACCTGTTTGTTCAGTGAAAAAAAATCAAACATGATAATAAGACATTCTGAATTAAAGTCAGTTACGCTGATGGATGCTAAGATATCCCCCTTAACTGTAATGTTAAAGAGCCACTTCTCTCAGCTTGAAAGCTTTTTTTTTTTTTTTTTTCAGTTGAAACTTCCTTCCTCTCATCACTGTTATTTAGGAGGAAATGTATTAACAAATTTATTGTATTTTTTTGCTATGCCCCTGAAAGGCAAAACAGTAAAGTGAAGACATTCTGGACTTGTTATGTGAATTGGGACCTAGAATCAGAATGACTGAAGACAGATATTCAGAGGAAAATAAAAAAAAAAAAGAGGCTAATTTTTGAGATGAATAATGAATAACAGTCTCTATTTGCACCAAAAGAACAGTGATAAACAGTGGAAAATTACTGACGGATTTGCTTCTCCTATTGGAAAAAGGGAGGATTTTTCCTCTTCCATGGTTATTTTCCGACAGCAAAATGACATGTCATACCACTTATTTTTAAGCTGGTTCCTGATTTTGAAAAAAATTTTACCTCATGGTACGATCTTTCCTACTGTGTGATTTTGTTTGGTTACATTTTGCTTAGGACATGACATACAGCAGATTCCCCTTCAACATACGATAAACATTATTGCTTTGAAAATAACAGAAAGGAGAAAATCTTATTACTGCTGCAGAAAAATAATGTAGTCTATTTTGCTTGATATGGCCACTCTAATTTTGACCACTATGGATGGGGTAAGTGGAGTCTGCTGAAAGGAAGGTACAACAAACCTCGGAGAATATTCAATATGTTCTTACTGTATTCTTATCTTTCATGCAAATCAACCCCTAAAAATCCAAGTTAGGCCGTCATAAAAGAGGGCAAGAGGGCAAACCTAATGCTTGCGTCATGTGAAGCTCAGAATAATGTTTGCATATTATTCTCGGTGGGTTTTTTTCTTCCTATTGTAGTGAGACTTGTGTTTTACAAGCCGACACTTTTCCCTTTGATTCCTCTTACGTTCATTGAGTAACCAACAGCACTTTCACTTGTCATCTCGTTTAATCTTGCTGTGTGTTGCTATGGAGCATTCCAAATATTAGGGAGCTGTGGTATAACAACGCTCAAGGTTGCACATGGTTTCCAGTCATAGAACAAAACAACTGGAAAAATATGGTCCCAGAACCCAAAGGATTATTGCAGAGCTCAAAATATTACAACACATGGAACATATAGTTTACAAAGTGTCTGATCGTACTATTGAATGAGGATGATATTTACCTGATATACCGGTTGGCAGGCTTGGTTCAACACCAGGCGCATTTTGAGTCTATTTACTAAGTCTGCAAATGTCACTTCTGTGAATTTTACTTTCTCGCTTTCACTGGCTCTTGCTCACACCTGCTTCCTTTTTGTCTAACTTGTATTTTACTTTGTATTCACTTATTAAAAAAAAAAAAAGAGAGAGAAAGGTAAGACTAGAGAAAATCTAAGATAATTCTTCAGGATGTTCTTCTCCGAAGCCAGACAACCACAAGACTTAACATAGCTCTGTATGTGCTTCTTGTATTTGCAAGAAATAGTGAGGTGACAAGACACTAAGACAAATAAATAACATAAAGGTCTGCAAGAAAAAAAATATATATCTGTATCTGTAATTCATCTAGATTTTTTTTTAACTTAATGATCATCAACCCTTAGTTCTCGTCCTGTTCCTTGTCTGAGCGGCTGCACNATATATTATATATTATGAAGTTGGATCTGTAATTCATCTAGATTTCTTTTTTTTTAACTTAATGATCATCAACCCTTAGTTCTCGTCCTGTTCCTTGTCTGAGCGGCTGCACCAGGGTCCCAAAGAGCCTCTTTGGCTCAGCCCTATTACTGCATCCTGCTCTAAACGATGAGTGTGCAGAAGGTTATGGGCCGTGAGGTAGCAGCTACAGATGACTGAAACAAACTAGTGGGTAACAGAGGAAAAATAAAGGAAGGAAAATGTGAGAAGATGCTTCCTGGCTTATTACTTGCAGCTGTGCTGCAGAGTGAGAGGCCAAAGCCTGTCTTTTCTCAGGTCAGTGGCCCTCAGGGAGAGGAGGAAGCTGTTGGTTAGCTCGTTTTCTCCCTAAACTTGAGAGCAGAATTTAGCTGGGAGTTTCCTTATGTTCACTGAAGTTTCCCAGGAAAATAACAGAAGAAAGTCCAGTGCTGCCCTCTGCGCGGGGCTTGCCAGGCATTCTAAGAATATGTGCTGTGAAATTTCGAAGGTGAATAATGGTTCATAGTTTAAAACTTCTTTTTTTTTTTTTTTTTGAGGGTTGTGGTGACGTCTACTTATTACCAGGTTGTGGCTCCAGGAGCGATATGGAAAACTTAACGTGCTCAGCGTGCCCATCCATCTCCCCTTCGTGTGATGCGGCGCATGGCGCTGGGCTCGCAGAAACACCCGGGGTGACTGGGGGCACTTGCACGTCTGCAGCTGCTGTCCCCTGGGACCGGCAAAAGGAAACCACTTCAGAACGAGCGGTTTTTCTGCATCTGTGCACTGTTTATCAGTCTTTTTCAAAAACTTCCTGATTTTTCTTTTCACTGTTGGGATAGCTGAGGAACTGTAGTGGGGAACAAGTTCTTGAGATTCAGGACCAAGCCATAGGCAAGATTCTTTAGTATAAACTTCATTCCAGTTCCAAAAATCTACCATTTATTTTATTCAGTGTATGGGCATGGCATTTTTCTGTTGATTCTCCTCCTTTACTTTTTTCAGCAGAAACGAACCCAAGAGCCTTTGCTGGGATCTCTGCTTAGTTGCCAATTTGTGGCAGAATATTTTGCAGGAGGCAGATGAGGGCTTTCTTTGTAGTCTTCACAGGTTTGTAAGATGCTCTAGAAATACATAAATACATATTAGCAACTACTAAGAGCTTACCCGTTCAGTGAGCAGTACTGGTCTGATTTCAGAAGCATAGAAGAGGAAGTCACTTGGCTGTGGGCCACGACAAGCCTGCATCTCTTCTAGAGTCTCATTAGAAAGCTGGTTCATCATTCTTAGTAAAGTGCATTGGAATTTTTCAGTATAATTTTTCATTAGAAATGTTAATACAACCCAGAATATTTACCAGGAATTTAATCTCAATGTAACTTCTAACTTTAAAGAAATTTTCTGATTAATAGAAAAGACCAGCCTGATGAACAAGCTCTCACTACCAAACTATGCAAGGTCCATTCTCATGCCCTGCTGTGCTGGCCTTGTTCATATCCCAGCTGTGCTTCCCATCAGTCTTCTGTCTGAATAGTCACCTGTAATGTTAATTCTATTAACAACCACACTGATGGTCATTTTTCTCTTTAACGTGGTCGATCTGGGGCCAACACTTCGCAAACATTGTTATCTGAACAGGCATTGCTATGAGCCATGTGCCGAGGGTGAGCTGCACAGGGGCCACCACAGGCACCGATCATGCCCCATTCATCTCTGTGTAGAATGGGAATGGGATTGGCAATAACTGGAACTTGTTTTAGCACTGGAGAGCTGGAGGAGGGCCAGTAATTCCTGGATAGCCACAGTGGATTTATGTAATTTATTTAATATAGACTTCTGGTTAGCTGTTGACAATGACTTTTACAGCTGTGTATTTTACATAAGGGAAGGAGAGAAAAAATGTGTTTTATTCCTGAATAGGACTTAAAATATTAAGGCATTATAACAGACGTTTGGACATGGTGTGCTGGAGTGTGTTGATTTTTAGCTCCCAACACATGCCAGTACACATTTGCCATGCAAAAAAGGTAGCCTGTGAATTCCTGGAACAACTGCTGATAGACATGGTGATAGGAGACACTTTCAGTGTGACTGCTACGGGCTAGAAAAAAAAAAAAAAAAAGAGAAATTGCTAGATGATGCTGTAGACCCTTGGGTCTGCAAAAGTTGAACTCGGATACTTTGAGCTTCTCCGTAAGGGGTAGGATTTCTGAAGTTTTATGGCAATACAAGGTTCTAAAGGTGGAGGGTCTTGTGGTAGGTTGTATATAGAGTTTCAGCCCCAGTTGGCTAGGATTTGTTGGTCCCGTGTCAGGTGTGAGACTGCAATAGGACCTCAACTCCTATCTTATTCCCCAAAACGATTTAGCAAATGGTTTGCACAGCCTTAATTTCTGTTGACCCTCTAGAAAACATTTTAAAATTAAACAAAACTAAAATGAAATGAATCTATTGATAGAACCAGTAGACACTTGCCAACATTCACAGAGCATCATCGCATGATATTTGGCCCTACCCAGTTGCAGTTTTGAGTGGAAATGAGTCATGTTACTTATCATTTATAAAATCAGATTTTCATTCCAATAGACACTTCTTTTGGCAGGGACAACCTCCTAAACACAGCTGTGTACAGAGTTAAGTATCAAAGCAGATTAAAGACACTTGGAATTAGTGAAAATATGGCCCTGTAGAGCCATGAAAGAGGAAAGATCAGCTTGCTACCTCAAAACAATTATAGGAATTGAGAGTTGTGTATTTTGAACTTAAATATATTTTGTCTGTTTTTACTTGGCTCATAACTATTGTGTTATAAAGTTTCATCATAGAAATCAATTTAAATCAATGAGACACAATTTCACTTCCTAAGAGCATGGTGCACGACAGAACATGTTCGATACCAGAGCAGAAGGTTGACAGATATGCAGCTTCATGGTTAAGTGCATCTTAATCTGGTCATTTGCCTTTTATCCTCAATATTTACTGCTACAGCAGTGAGATTGCTATGAGAAAGAAAACAGGAGAAGGAAGTAGATCAGTTTTTAGAGACAAAAGTAGCTGAGAAGTCATGTTAAAGTGATTGGAAGATAGGGATGCGTTTTTGCTTTTATTTATTTTTTTCTTCATATAGAAGATGTATAGAAAGAAGGTGATTTCCCACCACTAGAGGCTTGTGATCTGTTTAAGTTTCCTTGCTGGCAAGATGAGGGGTCTTGTGGTTACTGAATGACACTTTAGCAAAGTGGGCCCCGCTTCTGGGGCTGCCATGAATTTCCTGTGTGAGTTAGAGCAAAACTTAGCCTTTCTGTGTCCACATGCACGCGTGTTTGTCGCTGTCTGAGACACATTTAGGGTATCTGGAAAGTATACAGAAGACTGGCAAATATGACACAGGACTTGTGGGAGCCCTGTGGTGAGTCTAAGTGTGATGAATGAAGATCAGGTAATGTCTGAGGGGATATCAAATGGCACTATATCACTATATGTGGGTAGCAACTGGAATGAATCTTCTATTCTTTTGTTGGTGTCTTAAAACGAGGAAAGTAGTTATTTCTTGCTCCGGTTCTATTTCTGCTCACTCCTTGGGCTGTGAAGTAAGGTTTTTGAGAGGCGATATGTGATATAAAAAGATAATGCTAATATAACACCCTAGACGTAGAAAGACCAACCATCCTTCCACCCTCCATCAGAGGGATGGCAAAGGATGGACAATTCTAAAGGGGCCTGCAGCACATTTGCTGCAGGTCCTAAAACCCAGATCCTCAAATTATTTTAGTTAAGGAGAAAATCTGAAATTAACTTTGGCATATTTTCATGTGGACAAAAACCAATTTTGAGTTTGATGCAAGACTGCATCAAACCCTGAGCTCAGAGTAACTGTTTTTAGGGTAGTTTTGTTCAGTTTAGGCTTGTTCTATTTGGGATAGGAAAGCTGAAGTTGTGAGTGCAACTTAATGTGAATCCAAAGGGAATTGGTGAGTTTTACAGGCTGTCAAACCTAATTGGCCTGGATTTAACTGGATTTTCCTAAGATCTTTACTCAGAATATGGATAGCCAAACCAAAAGCTTCTGGCAGCTTTAGTCAGAGTGATCCTGCATCACAGCTAACAACGGGTTAGCTTAGCTGGCCATATGGGCAGTCCTTCTAAAATGTGTTTTTCCCTTCTGCTTTCATGGCTTCTTAGATGATTAAAAATGAAAAGTTATTTTTATCTTCCTTGTTTTCCTTTCTGCAGCTGTAGGCATAAAATATAATTATATCTGCTTCTCTTCTCATGTATTTATTTACGTGTTCTCCAGTTTCACTTAAAAGGTGAAATCCTGGAGACACTTGCTTCCTCCCTACTCTTAGCGTCCCGTTATTAAAATAGAGTATGAGATATGTCGTGAAGGTCCTCTGCCTACACAGCCTTCTTTATCTCAGCATGAGATTACAAATTATGAGCGAGATGAGTAACACGAGTCCCAACTGATTAGTTGGTCTTTTCAAACGGAAGCAGAAGACTTCCACCCAGAACCACTTTACAGAGGAGACCAAACACACGAAAGGAAGTAGGGGGCAACTAGTCTGAACGGCTGCGTTCAAGGCGTGTGGCCCACATAACCACAGGCCTTTGCCAGACAGACCCGAATCTGGTCTTACGCACTGTCTCCTCGCTGTCTGAATAAATCAGCATATTTAATACAATTCAGTACTTAGTACTTGGGTAGTGCTTTTTCAATTACACTATAATTTTGTAAAGAGAGAAAATCTTTCTGTTTTCTTATAACATGATGGGTTATCAAAGGTAAGTATTAATGCAAATAAAGTGTGTGTATACATTTATTGTCATTTTTAAATGAAAATACTATTTTCTCACTTTAACAAATATAACTCTAGTTAACAAAAGAAATGCTGTAACAGATGATAAAGAGTCAAATAAAGGGAATGGGGAAGATATGGAGGATTCCCCCCCTCCCTTTTTTTTTTTTTTAACTAATCTGCAACTGTTAAGAACTCATGAATTCTCCTTGACTTCTATTCAGTGGGAATACTACATGAAATACCTTATTTAAAATGCTTAATGATGAAAGTCATAATGTAATATACATATGCTAATTACATACCATACTTATTGCATATTTAAAATACAGCATGCATCAAATACATAGATGGAGGTGACACCTGTGTTCATATGGATAAGTTGACAATACTGTACTGGAATAACTATGGAACAGCATAGTTTAATTTCTCACCTGTGCTAACAAAGTCTCTGGCAAATAAAATATGTTGGTGTAGTATGAGCCAGTTATGTTCCCACAGTTATTCCACACACAGTTCTCCAACTGTGTGACTTCACTGAAACCTGCAAAAATAAGATTCAAGGAGTGTTCCTTAATCAAGTCCATTAATCACTGCTATGACTTGCCAGTTCTCACAGACCTTGTTGACAGTGAAACGCTACAACTGGCAGAGGCTGCGTGCTGCTTCTGGTTGTTGATAGCAACAAGCACATATTGGAGAATAAAGGCCCAACACACAGGGATCTGTGTTTTCTCTTTTGAGGAATGTTGTCTGATTAATGATAATAGGCTCAGATTCCACTAAAAGATTTACTGATGGAAAAACAGATACCTGGCTCAGTCTTACAATCTCATGTATCTCATGAGCAACAGTAAGAGGGCAACTTCTGCAGTCCATGTAATGTTTGCAAGACATAATAGACTCTAGAGGCCGAATTACAGAAGTAGTAATGAGTTGCTGGAGACTAAGGATGGCTTAAGTATTTGCAAAGAAATTCCTACAAAAGATTCAGAGATTTTACAATGAAAGCAAGACTTTTATCCATCTACTTTGATCCTCTGGGGAAAAAAAAACAGTCTTTAGAATCGTGTATGAAGCCATAATTTCTCTATGAGCAAAACATGGACTTGGATGCTATCCAATCTGTATTTAAAATCTTAGTGTGAATCTGACATATCTTAATGTGTTATCTTAGTGTTTTTGTTTAACTTAATTTATCCTTTTTTTATTCCACTTTATGTTTTGAATTTGTTTAGCAGTCTTCTCTGTGATAAATTATACAGATTACTTTCTACTAAATGAATACAGAAATTCAGATTCCTGGGCCTAAGACTTGGTTTTTTTATAAACCCTTTAAATTTGGAAGTGATTATTTTGAAGCTTCTAAATCACATATTTATGGCGTGTCTTTTATGTGGCCACATTAATTCCTATTTTAATTGAAAAGTCAAAGTACAGAAATAAGCTTCGTGATCACGTTTTGAATGCAGAAGAAATGCAAGTGTGTGTGTTCAATAAATAACACATGTACACAGGTAACATCCATAAAGAGGATGTTAGGTTTTTGGTTTGTGAGTCTAGTACCCACTCTCTATGGGTGATACAGGAATAGCTCATGCATTAGTAAGAACGTAATTTTGTAAATGAAGGTCAGGAGCATTTTTCTTTTGACTTCTGGAGATCTATTTCCTAAAGAAGCTACAATTTCATCTTCTACAGCATAAGCGTATATTGATAGCTACATATAGATGGTCCCACTCATTTTTAAGTATGTGGCAATTTTCTAGAGTAAGGTACGTTCTGAAAACTTTTTTTTTTATAAATTGAGAATGTATTATTGATTTTTTCAAAAAGAATAGATTTTCTTATATGTCAAAGTTAAAAACAAGATGTCTCATTTTTTGATATGCTCTTTAAATATGAAATTCCTTTTCCTGCTTTATATTGAGAAACATCATCTAGGTAGACTTTTGTCAGCTTGCAAGAGAGAACTGTGCAGATGTCATTCTGTTGGTCATCAGCATCTTGTGGCATGTTGAATCATGCAGGAACAGCTGTAATCAGAGATGACTTTTGGACACTTAAAAAAAACATTTTTAAACACCTTTCCCATTTGAAGTCCTTGAGCCTGTGAGCCAGCTGCCCAAGTAGGGGTGTGCTGTGTTGTGCTAAAATATCCGGGACAGAGGGCTGGCTGGTTTGGCTTGAGCCTGCAGGTATGTGTCCTTCTGAAATGTCAACCAAGGCCAAGCAGGATCCCATACAGCATCTCAAATAGCACTAGGTGTCTTTGTTCATGAATATAAATCTTTCCCTAGATATTTTGGTGTCTTTGTTGATGAATTTAAATCTTCCCCTAGATACTTTGGTAAGCAAAGATGGGGAATAAAACAGAGGTTAGGGTTGTAGGGTTGTATCTTTAGCCTAAGACTGGGCCTTAAACTCTGTTTTTCTAGATCTTCACCAATGCTGGCTCACAGCTGTAGCTGAGTCTGAGCGCACATCACTTTTCCTTCTTGGAAGTCTCTGCCCATGGTTCCTTGAAGACTGAACAGCCTCTTTCAGCAGAGCAGAAAATCAGACAAGCTTTTGCATCTCACTGTCCCCTGCTGGTAACAAATTTAAGCACACGTATATGTGTGTGCGTGTGTGTATGCACACATGTGTACACCCACATATGTATTTATGCATACACCTATCTATACATCAACGTGGGAGAGAGACGACAGCGACCACCATCTCCTTCCTCCTCCTCCCACTACAGGGAGATGAAGTGGGAGCCCCCACGCGCCCAGGGTTCACCCTACGGGGAGCAGCACTCAGCCTAGTGCGGGGGCGGGAGCACGGGGGGTGACATCAGCTGGGCCTCAAAAGCCAAAATCCACCCCCGTTAAGAAAGAGGGAAGACGAGAGGTGTAAAACAAGACAGAGAGACTCACTTGGGTTAAAAATAAAAGTTGAGAACAACCCCCAGTACTAGGAGTTGGTTAGAAACTATTCTATACCAGCAAAAATATGATAGTTTCAGTGTTTGTTATAGCTCCTTAGAAAATCTGGATTTTCAGCCTGCTATGAAAAAAAGCTTTTATTGACAAAGGCCAGTGATGGTTTAATCACTTACTACATAAGAGTAGGGAATTGCGGGCTATTCGTTGTATATTGGTTGTGAGATCTGGGTGTGAGATCCATACAGCTTGGAAGCAGCAGGCACAAATATAAGCTAAGAGCCAAGTGTACCCATCCTGAAAGGATGTAGGAGGCACGGCACTAGCCTGGCAACCCTCGGGGACTTACTCCTCTTGTGGGATGCTGATGATCCTGCGAGTGACCTGTCCGTGTGATGGTGCTGGACGTGCACCTGCAGCAAGACACAGGCTGGGGGACTGCGTGCAGCTTGGTGCTGGGCAAAACGAATGAGCTGTTGAAGGTCTTCTCTAGCCTTCCCTCTCCATGCTCCTTCCATGCTCCATTTTGCTGGGAGGTTGGTAGATGGCAGCTTGCAGCTTCCTTACGCAGTGCCTCTGCCGGAGCTTTATGCCCTTCTGGCTCCTGCGCCCTTAGGAAGGCTGCCCTGCAGGAATGCCCAGGGAACAGGGAAAGGGCTCTAGCATGCCTGGAGGGGCTTGCTCAGCCTTAATGCTTCCAAATGTGTAATTGTTCACAAAAATATACGTGCACGATTAAAACATACAGCTTTGTGAGAGTATCCTTACCACCTATGCCATAAATGAGAGCCATAAGCAAGGAAAGGGATTTCCACCCATTTCCTCAATGGATTTCTGAGATGAGCTCAGAGGAAATCTAAATTTCCTTTTGTCATAATATTCCTCCTCTATCTCAATTGTCTGCACAGTAACTAACTTTCTGGTTACAACTGTGGGGTAAGCTTGTATTTAATTCCTTTCATGAATTGGTCTGCTGTCTTTAGGATGTGGTGTGTGTTACAAGTATGCAGTATCAAGTGATAAAGAGCTTATTATGTCAAGGTTAAAGCTGGTTAGGAAATCTTCCTTTAATTAGCCCAATGTTTCTGCTCTTTCTCCTTCTCCTGTTGTGAATTTTGACTTCTTTAGGGTAATACCAAGGCATAAGGTTATAGATGCTATAGATATCTGTAAATATGATTTAGCAGGTTCCACTCAACGTTGCCTTACAGAACACGAGCATGAACACTTGGGGAGCCAAGGTCTCAGGTACATAAGTGCTTACTCAATGGAAAAATGCTTTACTGTAGTGACAGGCCATGGCACCCCCTGGTAGCACAACACTGCTGACTTCAAAAGGGACGCCTCGAAATGGTGGAGAATGGTGAAAAGTAGATATGTAACTTTTCGATCGGAAACATCTATCCACCAGAGAGCCTCAGGGGAGAGTTTTTGCTCCTATAATGTTCTCTCACCACGCCGTGTGTGCACTTTTATGACCTTATTTTTTTTTAATCTGAGGTAGAGAGGCAGCAAAGCCCAGGAGGTGATGAATGAAGTAAGATATTCAAACATAGGGAGTTACTGAGATAGTGCAAGAAACTTCAGGATTTTTTTTGCTGCTTTATATTTTACCTTTTGCCTTCTACTCTACTTGACTGAAACCCCTGATCTTTTGTCCTTTCCATTACCAACCTTAATCAAGTGATGTAATACAGACTCCCAACGCCATTCCCTTTGGGGGTCAGTCGGAAACACAAAAGTGTTGAAGGAAGGCCTGACCTCACAGAACCTAAAACCCCTGCTTCCTTTTGGCTTGTTCGCATCTAACATCTGTGCCAGGTTTGAAGCTTCATTCAGCTGAGTCTTGCAGTTGGTGGAGCCAAGAGGGGAACACACAAGTATGCACTGGGACATGGCAAGTACCTTATGTGCAAGAGAAACTCCACTCAGAGAAGGCTCAATGCGCTTGAGCTCGTCTATATGTACAGTGATTTTTTCCATAGTGCCAGAATACTGCTTTTCTACTTCCAATTTACCTCAAATATTCAGCAAGACCAAGAACCAGCATATCCTAAGCATTATGGTCCTGAAGGCAGCTCGAAACTTTGAGCAAAACGAATGTGAATTGTTTTAATTCCATGTTACAATATTCCTTCATGGTCTTCGTGTGAGCAGGGCTATCCAGAAAACTGCCACAAGGTGGTACCACAGTATTTGGTAAGATGTTGAAATTACTGTATTAAAAACAGCATTTTTCTTAGCATAGGCTTACTGCAAAATACCTGTGCATGCAACATGTTTTAAGATGCTGTGTAGAAGAAATAGACTTCAATGCTGCAGAAGTTCTCCCTGCAGAACTTCAGATTGCTCCTCTGATTGCACTGGCAACCAGGGGTAAAGCCCATCTGGTGCGTTAGAGACGATTTTTTTTTTTCTCTGATTCATTTTGTACTTATTACTGCAGTAAATCTTCCATCTGAGGAGAATTCTGGCCTTTTCCTTGAGGCAAATAAGAAAAAAATCCTGATTAACCTAAATCTCTATTTTGTAGTTATAATCTCATTACCCTGGTTCCTTGAAGCACACTCCATGTCTTCTGTTCGTGTACTTCTGCTTTCCACTCCTGGATGTGTTTCCTTCGCTTCTACATCACCATAGAAGAGTCTGAAAAAGTTCTCTAATGGCTGCTTTCTTTTGTAGTTTCATTTCTTTTTCATAAGTACTGTCAGCAAAGGATCGATTCTAGGGATAATTTTAAATAAATAATGCATAAATACAAATGTATATATATATATATATGATTTTATTATAAAAGCAAGGATGATTGAAAGCCATTTTTTTGTATTTTTAAATGAACTTCTCTGTGTCACATGTGGTAACGCCTTTGCTAAGCATTTTGGTAGGCAGTCACTTACTGGAATTATTTGATTGGCTTCAAGTACCAAAGTCCAAAGAATCTGTCTCATTGAGGACAGTAAAATATGAATATGGTCAAATATTAATTCATTCTAAAAGGCAACAGAAATAACCCTTTCCCCATATTTTTTTTTAACAAGGAAATAATCAACCTTTCTGTTTTCATAATTATTAAACTTGTAAGTGTCAATGAGCTGAAATTGTATCTTTAGTAGAATTTAGTACTTTAGAAAAAGTACTTAATAGTGGCAGGTGCTCTTTTTTTTCTTCTTCTATTAACTCATGTCACAGGACCCTGTGCAGAGTTTGAGGGGAACAGATAAACACTTTTTAAAATTGCACTGGATCAGTCTCTAGCTGGCACCCTCCTTCTTCACTCATTTCTCTGGTGTTAATTTTAATTCAGAATATTGATATAATGCTTCATCATGCAAACCTCTTTTTTTAGTACTAATAAAAATGTGATGTAAAGCTTGGAGAATTACTATTAAATATGACTGTAACTTGGAGGCATATTTTAAAAGTATATACGATTTTCAGTTTCTGCTCTGGAAGCTAAGCTCTGGAGGTTAACATTTAAGGAAATAGGTTTGAAACTCCTTGTAGTGTGCGGGCGATAATCATGTTTCAAGGCAAGTGCTGGTGCTGTTCAAATTTGGAACCGTCTTGTAGAAAGTTCCTTCAAGGTACCAGGCACAGGGGCGTCTTAGCAATGCAAGGGTTAATAACTTAGTGTCAGTCAGTGTCACTTCATCTGCTATCCCCCGGTTTATGTAGTATCAAATTACGGCATCAAGAGCATTTCGGAAATTTTGTGTCGTCAGTCTGAATTTGCTTATGCATCTTCTCTACTGAATATAATGTTTTAAGTAGCAAATTAGTTCAACCATCCAAAGGAGAACTCACCCTGTTATGTTATATGAAGAAGAATTTTCTTGAAACTGTGGTTTTCTTTCTTTTTTTTACAGATTCTTTATCATATAGCTATTTAGGAATAAATAGCCCGTGTGTCCTAGATGTTGAATGTTTGCTTGGGTTAGTAACAGAAATATCTATGACTATAGGAAGAGATATCTATGACCAGAAGAAATATTAAATAATGTTATTACATGTGATGCATTAGTTTAGGGAGAAAAAGATCTTCAGCCTGCGAGTAACTAAGTACTCATTTCATATTTCAGAAGAAGAAAAAGCTAATATATTTTTGAGAGTATTTTGCTACTCAAATTCATCTGTATCTCTGTAGCTGTGCAGACATGGGAGTAGCTGCTGTCAGTGCAGTTAATAAGAATTTCATTATTCAAAATACTGAATCACGAATCCCATGATTTCTCCTCTTCCTGTCTTCACTAAAATACGAGATTTAGAAGAAAACATAATACATCTGAATACATCTGAAGTTCTTCAAGAAATACAATTTATCTGAGAAGTTGTTTTGTTTTGTTTTTCTCTGTGGTTTATGAGCCTTTAGGTTAGAAGCATTGCATTACAAAAAAATGGTTTCCCCACAGGTGCTTTTGCTTGTTTGTTTGCCACTGAGTACACGCTTCGTTCACCTTTGTAGCGCTGTTACGCACAGTGGGGAAGCTATTGACAGAGCTAAATATAACCTGCATGCAAAGCTGAATGCAAACAGATCTCAACTGGGAGACAAATCCAGCTCTGCTCATTTTATACACAAATAACTAAACCCATGCAAGGCAGAAGGGAGTACAGAGCAATGCCCCTTTTAGAACAGGAATGAAATAATGGCAGCTACAAACCATAAGCAGACAAAAAGAAATAAGGCAGCTGGGTCATTCAGTCTAATATAGCCTACTTTTTCTCACTGAAGATGAGAGCATCCAGAAATTTCCTGTTCTGAGAATAGATATGTCTAAGAATGCTTTGGATCTAATTTCTATGGCCTAATATTATAGAAGTTGGAAAATTGGGAGAAATGGGAAAGAAACTGTTCTAGAAAGTGTGACCTTAGCAGCTATATTTAAAGTAGGGCTTTTAGTGACAATTTCAGTGCCAGCTGTCAGTCCTCCAAAATACTTTCTAATACTAGGTAAGTATTTCAAATTAAGTAATTGTATCTCAAAACAAAATGACTGTATGAAATAATTCTAGCTCCTAGGTAGAGTAGCGCCAAATTAACCTTTTTGTTTTTTTTTTATCATGATGTATTTACTAAATAATGATGGATATGTATGGTGATCTCATATTCATTCCTCAAATACATTTTCTCATTACAAAAGGGACTTTACTTTTTCCTTAGCTACATGAGATCTATAACCTCTATCAAAATATATGACAATTTCTCTTTACATAGCTTGTTCCTCCTTTGGTTGTCAGTATATTGAAAGGCAGATGATATACTTCATGCTTAAGACTTATTTTATATATTTGTGTATATATATATAATGTATAAATTTACTTGATCCATATGAAGGATAATTGTCAAGTAGAAGTATAAGATGTTATATAAATTTCATGATTTTAATCTGTATGCAGGTGTAATAAGCCAAGTAGTTCTCCCCAAAATTCCAGGTGGAGTGTGTCTTGGGAAAAACATCTTTTTTTTTTAGCCTCTGGTGCTCGGAACTTTTGGATATTTTGTATTTCTAGCTATGACAGAAGCTGGGGTGTATTATGACAGAAGCTGGGGTGTATTACTTTGTGTCTCCCATTTGCTCTAACACCCACAGGTCTGACTGCTGCTCGAGGACACTGGAGTATCATTGCGTTAGCAGGGGATTTTCTATCAAAACGGGATATGCCGGCTCCTGGGATCTAGATTTTCCAGAAGCACAGTGAATTTGGCAAGCTTTGACCCACAGGTGGGAACCCCACCAGAGTTTGTCTGATGGTCCTTTTCTGCCAGAAGAAATGAAGTGTCTGTTTTGAGTTTATTTCTAGCATTTTTATTTGGCAGGATTTTTTCATAAATCTACTTTATTTTTATTATTATTTCATTATTATAAGAGTGGCTCCTTTTAAAAATAAATTCTTCTCAGAGTGGAAATTGGCTTGGATTTGTAAACAGAAAGAAAGAATAAATGAGCCCTATCCCTAAAGCAAGTGGAAAGGCTTGGAGTGAAAATGTTTCTAGCGCAACTTCCCATGAATGCTTTCCAGTTACCTACAACAATATTTTCTTCCTCTTCTTATTATTGACTTGATGAAAAAAAATAGCCCCTAAACCCTCAAAAATTTCACCATAACTTCTGAAGGACAATTATTGATTATGTAATATTCAATATTACCACACTGTAGCCTTCCTTCTTTTCCTCTTGCAAATCCAGACATAATAAATGATTCTGATAATATGCTAACACTTAAGGCTAGGAGGAATAGGTGATGCACAAAATTGTAAGATTAGTTATAACTCTCCCTACAAAATTTATAGCCAAATTTTCTAAACCTTTAGCATCTTTGACAATTAATATATCACTCTGACAAGTATTAAATGCCTTTGCTATGAGTGACTGCACTGAAGCCTGAGAACAGGGCCACCTTTTCCCTTGTGTATACATGTTTGATAATGGATATAATGGCTATATCTAAATGCTAAATGTTAGGAGTGATAAAATGTTAGGAATTGTCTGTTCTTGGGGATAATTATGCAGTGGATTGTAGAGATTCACTCAGATATCGGGGGCTGGAGTATCCATTTCTGTTGAGGGATTCCTACTATGGTTTTTAGGTAGTCATTAGAATAAGAAGTGTTATTTGAATCACGATTGACTATGTTGCTTTTATTTTTAATTTCTCCCTATAGTATGTTTGCAAACCAATCAGGAAGAGGAGGTTCCTGCTCACTACTGCCTTGTCCATTCTTTCCTGCTGGTTAGTGAAGAAAAAGGTCAGGGGCGTAGATGTTTTAAAGGAATGCTTTAAAGGAAAACTTTATGACTGCACATCTCTTTTCAAGAATTCATTTCTCCTTAGGTCACAAATGGCACAGAACGTTTCGGCTTCCTAGTTGCCTTAATAGACATGATGACTTGATCCTGCCTCTTCCTACACATGGGAGTTTTCCACTGTGAAGATGAGGGTTGGTTTTGGAGTAAGGAGAGGTGCCCTGCTACTTTTCTGAGTAAACGGCATCATTTCAGCAATCTCGATCACCGTCTTGGCAGTGACTTTACCCAGCAGAAATTCCCCAGGGCAGCGGCTGCGCTTCAGGCGGAAGCAGCTCTTTTCCCCAGAAGCATCATTGCAAAACGAGTGGTCGCTGCGGGATGGCAAAAATCAAACCACATCCTCCTCAGAGCCCAGCCCTGAAACCCTGGGGCTTGTTTCTCCACTACCCATTAGTACTGGGCGAGGAAGGTGAGAAAAAGAAATGGAGAGGTGAGAAAAAGAGTTGGGAAATAGGATAGATTTAGGTTAATGAAGAACAGTTGTTTTGCACCGCAGGTAGCCTGCGTAAGTTGGGGCAGTCCGTGGATCGAAGCACGTATCCGAAAGCAGAACATCGGGGCTTTCAGGCGACGTAACGCCTTTTATTGTCTAAACTGAATTAGTTCCCTAATTTGGTTTGACAAATCGAAAGGCTCTGTCGTGTGGAGAACACGATGGCAAGTAGAAGGGTGGAACAGAGGTCCAAACCCCTGTTTCCTGGAGTTTCCTGGAAAAACAGAGCAGCTCAAAAGTAAATGGATTGAGTTCATATCAGATGAAAGTCTTTTTAAAAATTATTTT
Organism: Crypturellus undulatus; assembly: GCA_013389825.1. Classification (NCBI taxonomy): domain Eukaryota; kingdom Metazoa; phylum Chordata; class Aves; order Tinamiformes; family Tinamidae; genus Crypturellus; species Crypturellus undulatus. Next base: position 72,556 of record VWPW01024834.1, read on the forward strand.
ATTTTTAAATCTGATTGTTGTCCATTCTATTTAGAATTATTCTCTGTAGTGAAGACTCCTCCTACCCCAAATGTTGAGGCTGTTTTTCTCAAGAATACACAATCGTTTCTTCCTCCACCCCAAAAGGCAATGAATCTTCCAGCATCTTTGTACCAGATTAGTGTGTGGTCTTAGGGACACATTAGGGACACCACTGCAGTACAGTTCTCTCATACCTTGCTTCTTTGGATAGGCATTTGCCTATTTTCCTAAAACCATTTCTCTGTTGCCTACTCCTTTCTTCTGAAATGCCCACACAACTAATGAAGTGAGACTTCTCAATGAAAGATTTAAATGAGTCAAACATAAAGAACATTGGAGAGAGACATCTTGAAGAAAATTGTATTAGGAAACATTAATTTATTCTTAATAGTAGGAATGTTTGTTAAAAGGCATTTGATTATGAAATATTGTCTATAATTCATTATCTGCCACATTTCGACTTTGCCAGCTGTTCTGCATCACTATACAACATTTTTAAAATGTTTACAAATTTCAAATAATAAAATGAATGAATTGGTATTTATGTCACATGAAAAAAAAATTTTGAGACTGTACTTCTAAAGAAAATATCAATGGTGAAGCACAAATCCAGAACATTTTGGATAAAGAAATATGAGGACCTTTGAGAAATAAAGCAAGCAACTGGGATACTATTCATAGAAGCCTTCCTTTGATACTATTCATAGACGCCTTCCTTATGTTTAAAAATCTAACTAAAATATCTCAGCATATTCTATTCTGCTTCTTGAATATTTCTCCACCAACTTTATTAGAGAGAATATGAATATGGTACTGGAAAGTAGGGTAGCAAAGGAAAATCTTAGATCTGTTTTGTACAATTACATAAGGAGAATGTGATCTGTCTTGAGTTGAGATCAAAGATGTTTAAAATCTCTAATCTCTCGTGTCCTGGGCATTTTCTTCCTCACAAAAAGGGGAGCCACCGTTTCTGGTTTCCATCCTGCTGCTTGTTTACTAGCTCCTTATACTCCTCTGACCTGAGAAACCTGGGGAAAGAGTCCTTTGCCATGAGGCTATAGATCAACCGCTGAGCATCGTCGAAGCAACCGAGAGTGGGCTCGGAGATGTTCTGAGAGATGTGGTTTCTGGTATGAAAGTCAATATTTATCTGGGGGTCAAAAGGAGGCAGAAAGTGAATTTCAGTGTGATTGGAAAGCTGATTGTCTACATGATAGTGAGCATTTGAATTTCCTCTCAAAATGTCCTGGCTGAGGCAAATTGGCAGGAAGTTCATACCTTTATTGTCTGGTATACCAAATTCTTAATTTAATCTGGCTCTCTAGTTTTAAAGAAATAATAGCACTAAAAGAAAAGGGAGCCTCCATTTTTCTCTGTTTATCTCTTTGAAACAGAGGCTCTCATACCCTCTGTTTCTCTCTCCTTTTTTTTAATATTCACATCAAAAGCAAATGCATGGATATTGATCATTAATATTCCAATATACTGGTATCTTAATAAACACAATTTCCTCCATTTTGTGATATAATTGTAGTCAGTGAAAATAAAGTACACTGAAAACATTTCCTTAAATTTTAAAGTAGCATTTCTGAGTGTAAGTGGTGCTGGTGGGCAGGATGCACTGGGAGTACTGAGTGTAACAGTGAGGTGTCTTGGCTTCACAGCTCCCCACAACTTTCTCCCAGGCAAACAGAGGTTCCCCAAAAGCCACCATGAGGTGCATTTTTGATTATTTAGAGAGTTTCATTCTCAGCTTTCTGCTTGATTCCCAGCCGCAGTGAGCACCCAAAATACCTATCTGAACTGCTTACCTCCTTTGGGGCATCAGCCTGTATGAAGTCTGAATAAATCTTTTGGGCTTTTGAGACCATTTTAGTAGAGGACTTGGTTTTCTTGAAGTCCTCGCAGGCCAGCCAGAACTCAATGTTCTCCTCGCTGAACTCGGAGCGCAGGAATGTTCTAAAAGCTGCCAAACCCTCTGGAAAAGATGAGGCCATGTGTGGGGCCGGGACAACACAGAAGGTCTATACGCGCGGCCTAGGGCAAAGCGGGGTCTTGGAGAGTTGGGTCTCTAAAAGAGCTTGAGGTGACAAAGCAATGGGTGATTTGAAGCTAGCATCTGGTCTAAGATATACTCTGAAAATTAAACCAGACTGCATTATACTAGAGTGTTGCTTCCCAGGGTGAGGGTAGCCTGGCTAAATAACACTTGGGCCTGCTTTCAAACGGTGATTAAGTTTTTGATGGAGAGGTGGTCTCTTTGACGCTTTGTTCAGCATTTAGTGTGCTTTAAGAGAGGGTGGGGGACGGAAAAAAGAAACAGAGAAAGGCTGTTTTGGATGATTTTTGATGGTTTTAGAATAACTCCCCATCGATGCAGCCTCCTAGAAGAGGAAGCTGGTGACCCCAAAGTTAGCTGGTTCGTCAGGTCGTAGGGAGTCGGACGCAACCGGGAGGCACGTGCAGGCCAGGCCCCAGGTGCTGTCAGGAAACTGGTGCAGGTGCAAGGAGGCTCGGACCAGCTACACGTGGTTTGGGGTTTCAGGTCAGTGAGGATGAGATCTCTTGGGGAAAGGACCCTGGGATTTTTAGAAATGATTGCTCTCTGCCTGAAAATCAGTGCACGAGTCTTGCATATTTCCTTGTAGCAGAAATAATGTTTTTCTTTGTTTGTCGCTGTTGGTTTTTTTTCGTGCTTATATTAGTGAAGTGGGTTGGCTATAACATGAATAGCAAAAATAAACTCATCGGAATCTACTCCCCCCAAAGCATCAAACTTGCTCAGTTATTCCTGTTCTGCTTGCATAGCCATCATCGCATGAGCGCTAACTTCTGTAAACTCAAGTGTGACTTGTGTCAGGCTGTTTTGTTTCAAGGACACTTCAAGACAGCCCTTTTCTTAGCTGAGAAGCAAATAGCACAGCTGCTAAATGCATTATTTAAAAACTAGGAAAGACAGAATACATTGCACTGAGTTTAATAACTATTATCTCTGTAAAATGAAACTTCTTTCGTATTAGCCTTGTATTTTTTTAACATACTACTTACCTTTATTGGCTAGTAGCGTGTCCACAGACTCAGACCAGGCCATAGTTCTCCTAGTGGCTGACCTGTAGAAACAACATCTGGCCTTGAAAATAGCACTGTGATCTTTTGCTGGTGCGGGCAATGATGGTTATTCCATCAGGTGCAACACCCTGTCGGTCTCCCTTGCAACCTCACTGGGGGAGCAGGATGAGACATTTGTAAGTGATGTTCTAGGTTATTCATTTAGAAGACAGTGTTTGTTTGCACATGGCTGAACTACGGTTATGGAATGGAAATACTAGTGTTCTGGGGTGTGTACTGAATTTCTTCACAAATTCAGATGGATTAACCATTAGTTTATATGACACTTCCTGTCATTGCTCTAAGATTATTTCATTGACATTCCTAAGATACAAGCATTATATTGTTTTGTGGCTGCCTGTTTGCTTGTTTAAAATGAAAATGATGTTTAAAATAAATTAATATAAATATGCATGATATATATGCACACAAACCAGTGAAATAGGAGTGTAAATACATTTGATATGCATTGAAAACATTAATGAAAAGTAAATATGTCGCTATCTAGTATTTTGTGACACAGTATGAGCTGATGGAATTAACCAGGGAAGAGTATGTTTTAGTAATTTAAGTAAACTTCAAATTTATAGCCGATTTATGAGCTTTTCAGTGAATATTGAACAACTTTGTCAAATGATCAAGAACCAGGCAAACCTGGAGCGAATCCTGCTTCCCCATGAGTAATATCATTTGAACTATTTAGAGAATGATCTCACTGTTCTCTTTGCATTTACTTGAATGGCAAGCAGAATTGAGGAATCAAAATTCACATATATACTTACACAGTGGGGAAAAAAAAAAAAAAAAGGCTGTCCTGGTGAATTGAATTGAAAATCCCATCCCATCCCATTAATCTCTTCAGATTAAAAGGGTAACAAACAGCAACTCATTTAACTGGCATTTTTTGTTCCACTGTCTGACTGTCACAGGTAAGGCAGAATTTCTTTTTCTGACTGATCTTCAAGTGGGGACAATACCATTAGTATGTGAATAACCAAGCAATGCCATGCGGTTTGACACGCTGCTTCTAACACTTCAGGTTGTTTCTGTTTCAGAAAGATGCCTTATTTTTTAATAGTAGCTAGTCTAGCTTAATCTGCCAAGAGTAAACAAGTACTGCTTAACTAAACACATTTTGTATGCATGTAGCTATCAAGCTCTTCACACTTACATGGTGTTCACGAAGCTTACCCATCATCTTGTACGTCTTATGCTTGAGACTCTTGAGTTATTGTCTCTTTGGTTCATTTATGTGGGGCTTAGTGCATGGGCACCAGTGAGTGCTGGGATGCTTGTAGCAGGCACCTTGACACCTTTACAAATTGGATATTTTCAATGCCAATGATTTTTTCGCCCCTTGTTATTGATATTTCCCTCTGTGTGCCACTTCTGTCCCCCAGAACATTCCCAGGATGATTTGTCTTCTGCTCTTGTGATCTCTCTGCTCTTTACATTTTAAAGAAATTAGGTACTGATCTGGGATAATTATGGTTTTACTAGTTTAAGTTAAAAGGATAATCACTTTGTTGCTTGCAAAATTCTCCAAAACCTCTCCCAAACAGACAAGACATCCCAAAGCTGAATGATAAGAAGTTGCACGTAGATGCTTAATTTTGCCAAACTGGAATGAATCCTTGAAAATAACTATTCAAATCCTAGAAAATGTTTGTGTATTCTGATGTTCTTTTGTTTAGATTGCAGATGAAGATCTCAGAAGTGATGGCAGTTGACGTCACAGCAGCAAATAATGCCACAAGAAGTCAGTATGTCCTGGTGCTTTTAGAGAGGGACTTTGCTTTTGATTCTTTAGAAAGTCCCGGTGTTTTTAGTGTATTAGCTCCCAGAGGTATATTTGTTCTTGAACTCCATGCAGGTCCGACTTACATTTCTTATACAGGGTAATCACCAATGCAGCAGAGCATGTGTGAGTAGGCCTTGACCGTGAGAAACTTACCATCAGCTCCTGTGAGACTATTCATGAGAGCAAGGGCTGCAAGGTTTATTTTATGACCAGTTGATGATATGTGCTTGAAAAAGAAATTTGAAGCAAGTCCTTGGCCTTGCTTGCGTGTTATTTTTGCAGTGACAGATTAATTAAATAGCTGTCAGCTGTCCAGGATCCCCAAACCACATCTGATCTAGATGCTAATCTCACTAGGCACTGTGAAACAGCTCTTCTTGCTCAATTCATCCATTAACCTAAGAAACCATCTTCACTTATGTAGGTTCCTAAGTGTTGCCTTGTACTCACCTGAGCGCGACGTGAGAAAAGGAGCTTCTCTCTCTTGTAGCTGTTTTTGTTTCCTGGTGTTTCCCCTCAAACAGGTTCAAAATCTTATTGTTCTGTTGAATCCATGCCTTACCCAGGCTTGCTCAGATACCTCTGCTTCAGACAGCATAAACTCAGCAGAAAAGAAGGTAATATTTTGTTGATCCAGACAACTGAAATGGAAAATTTCTTATATTGGGAGAAAGCAAGAGGATCTGGGTGCTGCTGGCATCTTAGTAGCATGAAACTGGCTGTCATATGAGAAGCAAATGCATTTTAATTGCAGCACTATGGAAATGGCTGTCCTCTACCTTCCAATAGCACTGCACAGATTTGTAAATTGACCTTACTTTTCTCAAAATATTGTTTTTTCCATATGCATAACTTTGTGTGTCTTCAGCATGCCACAGAATTGTTTTGCGTAAGGAAATGAGCTGCTATTTTCCACCCAAGCAAAATGTGTCCTTCAGGTAAAATGTTTTGATTTCAAGATCAGTTTGCCAAAATACTTAGCAGCATTCTATGAAACCCCCTATAAAAGATTTCCAAGTGCTATGGACATCTCTATTAGCAGAGAATTGGGGAAATAAAACCTCAAGAAACCTTGAAGATTGCCATTTACTGCTACTATCAGATTGTTTAGCACAGCCAGTGTCCAGGATGAATGAATGGTTATTTATATAGCATCCAACTTCAAAAGACTGCCTATTTGCACAGAAAACATTTATAATGCAAACATATAGGACGTTACTGTGGATTTGTGACTAGTAACAGGTGTATATATTGCACAAACTCAAAGAGATTGGAAAAGTAGGTTTTATGCCTCAAAAGGCTTTCAAATCATAATTCCCCATATCGCTTGGATAGGGCCTTGCTGCTGATCTGAACCAAGGCAGGTTGTTCCAGGTAGGGAGAGAGAGGAAAAACCCATGTTCTGGGTTCCCTCTCCTTGTACAGGGCTATTGGAGAAGCATCTCCTGACTGCCCACACCGAAGCAATCTGCACTAAATGTTGCCATGACGTAGGGGATCGTATATAAAATCTAGATATTTGGATAATCTCCTATGAGGGATCATGCAAAAAGACGTAATCTAGAAAAGACAAAAGAAGAGTTGTGGTATGAAAGTAGAGGGAGCCTTTACACGCACAACTCTAAATGATTAGAGTTAAAAAAAAAGGAAGATGACGGACAAGAACATTAATAAGAGACAAATTGGGATAGAGGGGATACAAAGGTATAAATATCTTTGGCACAAAACTGTATGAAAGCTTACGGGTTATTTGATTGAGGCATTTGACTATAATGCAAAAAGGGAGAGGAACCTAGGCTGGGGACCTGAGCAAGGCGCGAGTGCATGAGCATATGAACCAGCAAAGACAGGATGAGGACTTTGTGCATGTTTTTAGCTGATGCCTTTTGACAGTATGCATGGAAAGGAGAAGGAACCGTATTCAAAGTAGTAGTTAATTAAGGCAAACTGAACAACTCGGAGTGAAAAGAGGAGAAAGAAATGTCTTTTCTGAGTTGTTTATAGGCTCCTGAGTAAGGGAATGGAAGAGACATTTTCCTGATGGCCTGCTATTAATGGAAAATGGAAATTTGACCTTTTCTTTGAGATTCTTTGAGGGAAAATTTCATTGCTCTTATTTCTTGTTGTTGATTCAAAAATTAATCAAGTTATCCTTCACTCAGTGACAAATCCTGAAAGCCAAAGGAAATATCTGTATAGTTACACAGCCCAATCTCTCCAGCACTAACCAGGAACAAAAGACAAAAGCTTTGCTAATTTAATGTGACTGATTAGGTCTAAGTAGGAAACAGGAGACAAACCTGTATAACTGAATGCAGAAAAAGCATCATAGACTTTTAATAAATCTGTTCATCTACCAGAATTATGGCAGACCACTGAAAAGGATCTTTGCAATTTTGCAGAGAAGAGGAGCGAGAGAGAACATTAAGGAAACACAATATTTACTGAAAAACCATCCATAGTAGTAATAACCGGCTGTCTTGTGTTAAGATAGGACTAGACTGAATTTATTGAGCTATTTTAAGAGATGTAATGTACACCGCATCTATTTCATATCCACTGTCTCAGGACATACTACATTTAAATCTGGAGTTCCCATTTTTGGTTGTATCATCATTTTAGAATGCACAGAGACCACCACATTCTCCCCCATTATTTTCCTGCAAATCCTGTACTTTAGTTTGTAAATTTTACGAAGTCCAGGTAACATCTATTTTTTAAAAGAAAATCCACATGCTGAGAAGAATGAATTTGCAGGTGGCCATCCTACATATTTTGATACCCAAATATGTTTATCCTGTGTGTTTTTCTCCCTTTATTAACATATTTCTGGTTTTCCTTGGGTGAGATCATTAACACTTTATCTGATGTATGTTTTAGAAACTTTTATGTTTAGCTAAAACAAAATCTTGCAAAAATGAGTTCTTTAGACTCCTGAAATACCTGTTTAGAAAAGGCACAGCTCTAGCCATTGTTGTTTCCTCTTGTTCACAGCGTTATGGCTTGGCACTCTGTGCATTTGTACTTGATCCTGGAGCTGGACGGAAGTTTTCTTGATGACTTTTTTGGTCTGTATTATTTGCAAATGACTTATTTGTATGTGATACTGCAGCATGGGTTTTGTGTGGCACCAGGTTTCATTCTTCAGGCCAGGATCTGTCATCTTCTGTTGTTCATTTTAAACTTGCAAGAAATGGTTCAAAAGAAAAAAAAAATGAAGAGGTGGAGTTTTTTTGTATTTACTTTAAGCACAGGTCCTAAAATTTTCAATGAACAATAGATACCAACTAGGAGAGACTGATGACCCTTTATTTTGTAAGCAAAGATTCTGGCTTCATTTGTTCTTCACTAAAGGGAGTCCCCTCTTTGTCAGATAATGTTTTAATTTCAGCTTATCTCTGTGCATTCTGCTTTCCTCTCTCTGGATTTATCTCAATTTCCTTCTCACAGCTGTTGCCATGGCATTGGTCTGCTGCGGATTCTGCTGCGCTCCATAATTATCTCCAAGCAACACACACAGAAATAGCTACCAAGAATATCTTGTTTGTTTGTTTTCATTATAAAGCACTCAAAAGGGACTGACACTGTCCGTAATAGTGAATGATGGTTTTGAGGAAGGACTCCCTGGAGATAAGCAAAATTTTCCATATGTGTTGGTGATGGGAAAGAAAAGGCATCTCCACAGATATATTTGTTGTATTACTGTATTTGTATTTATTGTATTTATTATTACAGATGCTTTTGACTAATAGTTGATTTTCTGTTCAGGAAGAAAAAGCCTTAGTCAAGGTGCTATATTTGCTATTTGTTTCTTGGTGGTGGTGATGGTTTTTCTTTTCTTTTTTCAATAGTGTGAAAGATACATGTATATTTTTCTTGTTTACTTTATCAACAGCAAGAGTGAGGCTCCACATTTTCAACCATAGTCATACATAAGTTGAGAATCCAGCCACAAAGTTTAAATTTTATGCCAGTGTTTGTAACAGACCTACTCTTCATGCTAAAAGGAGCCCCCAGATAAGGATGTGGCACTTGGCAGGATGTCGTCTGGACAGGTGAGCCCACAGGAACACGCGTCAGGTGCAGCAACACCCAACAACACGCTGAATGCGCCTGCACCACGGCCTCAGGGTGCTGATGGGCATGAAGAACCAGCCAGGAAACTAAACGGGAGAACAGTAGAGAGTCTCTCTTTCTATTTGCAGCAAAACAGACTCAGAGTGAAACACTTGCGGGGAATAATGCCCCAAATAGTGAAATAGCTATTTCTGCTATTTCTGCAGTATGAGGGTATATTGAGTAATGGGATTAGGCCACAAAGAATGGAAGTCTTTGAGGTAGTCTATTCTTTTCCTTTAAAAAAGTAATGCAAATACTAGATACATGCATAATTTAAATATGTGTGTGCTGACATCCAGGCGTTGCTAGTTTCTAATTAGAAACAGGATTATTTCTGGCAGAGCTGTTTCATGTTTAAGGGACAGAGAAATACTGGGAAGGGGGACCTGACCTGGTTCCAAAGAGCAAGCATGAATGATCGTCAGAAAACAATATACTGACTTCAGCACAGAAAGTGGCATTTCTCTGCATTCTGCCTTAGCTCCTTTGGCTCAGGGAAGAGTAATGAGATAAGCAAGCAAGGATCATGGTCCCCAGGGTTCGATATGTTTCCTATTTGCTTTCTAGGACAGCCTAAGAGCTTGCAAATGGTTGTGATCTCAGATCTCTGCAGCTCAGCAGCCTTCCCCAGGGTGCTACAGACCGTGTGCTTTGCTTACAATAACAGTTTTGATTGGAAGAGTAATGATTTCAACTCATATTCATATTATTCACCCATGTATTAATGATAAACTGACATCCTGACAGCTTTTGAAGTAGATCACTTTGCATTTATTGAAAGTTAGTAAAATGGATGCTGAAGCCCTCAGACTGAGCTGTTCACATACACTCTCAATTAGCAATAAACATACAAAGTTCTGTCCTCAGGAACTGTGCTGCTTCACTTTGCTTACCAAAAGGTTTAAAAAAACAAAGGAGAAAAATTCTGTGCAAGATGATTGAATATACAAATCACAGTTATAACTAAAGCTTGCAGTAACCTAACTGTGAAACTTAACCAATGATTAATATTTTAACAACTATTACAGACTTCAAGATATCTCTGCATCAATCCAGAAGAAAAAGACAGGATAAGTGCATATGCTGCACACAGAAATGGTGTGCATGACTTGGGTACTAGAGAAATAGAAGTGGAAATTTTTCCTTCCTCCTCCCATTTCCCCATAGCGAGTATTTTAATGACAGAGACCCGAAGGTCATTCTTCCATAGTCTGCGCTATTAAGTTTCACATTCTCTTTCAAAATCACAGAAAGTTTAGAATAAATTTTAGTAATAAAAATAGTGTAGCATGACCACTTACAAAAGAAAGTAAATGTGTATCTGTATTTTATATATCTATATGTACATATATGTACATTGGCCTGATGTTTAATGATCCAATGTGTGTTAAAACAGCATTCTTGGCCCTTCGTTACTGCTATTTGTTTCAAAAAATAGAATACAAATATTTGATGGCAAAGCTAATTTATACAGCACAATTTAAATACATAAACCAAACGTGTAAGAAGAAAACAGTATAAAATATGCCATTATTAAAATTAAATATTCTTATGTTTTCCTTAAATTATGCAATAGCATAAATTTTACTTATGCAGTGGCTGTAGTTAAAATCCTTGTAATTTTATTTTTTGCCTAATTAATGTTCCAATGTGCTCTATAGTATGAGAAAATACCACAGAAAGTCTGTGCTTAGTGTAGGAAATATTGCAGACATATTTATGTGCAAAGGCTGGGTCTATAGATTCATGCGGTGACAAAACTGTTCTAAATAACGCAAGGCCAGGATATGTGATGGGTGTTATCAGCTGGCATTTTAAGCAACAATTTTATGTAGGAATATCAGTGTCTTCAACCAAATGTAACTGCAAATTTTGTTTGACTTCAAGAAAAAAAATACTGTACAAACACTTTGTATCCAATGTGTCTTGCTGCCTGCTCTATCAGAAATGAGATTAATCACTGACTACAGAACTCTGATCTCAGTAAGTGTAACCATGCTGGTCACATATATTTACACCAGCAAAAAAATTAGGATTTTAAGTCACATATATGACTGCAGTAGCTAGAGTACATATGGGCTGATGTGGGCTTTACCAAATAGTAAAGTCTGATCGCACATCCTGGAAGTCATTGACGGTAAAAGATCGCGATCGTCTCCTCATAGCAGGTCGACTGGGATTTCTCCCCTTAACTAAATTTAAGTAAAGGTCAGATCTTAGGAAGCGTGGGTAGCTGTCTTGCTCCATCAGCTTGTACACGGTGCTTTGTGCTGCGTCGAAGGTGGTGGTGATGGGCTGCTTGATGTTCTGGCTTGTGACTTCTTTGGTGTGAAAGTCCAGATTCACCTGGAGAACGGCAAAAAGTGTATTTATTAAAGAAGCATCAATACATTTCCTATGTCATTATCCATATGAATCCCCAAAATAATCTATGGGATTTATAGGCTGAAATTGCACCATTTTGTAAATATTCTCTTAAAATGAGAATTAAATCTTTTTTCGCTCTTTTACAAGGAAGTACCTGTTCAAATATTTAACACTTCCTATTCTGGCAACTAAAAGGAGCATAAGCAAGTGATGTACTTGATCTGCTGAGAATTAGTAGAATTAGTTGAAATTAGAGGCCTGAAGGATTTATTGAAGAACATGATCTTCATTTCAGTGAGAAATCATCATCTCCCAATCTGTCCATTGCCTTTCTAGAGCAGGCAAAAAAAATGTTCCTTTTTCATTGATACTATGACTTCTTTAAAATACATTCCAGCAATATGAAAAAAAATGTAAACATAAAGCCTTCTTGTACTACAGAATAATATAAATTTGTCTTAGTAATAATGGGGATCACCATGTTTTAGTGTGCTGCCTGTAACATGCCAAGATTATACTATTAGATTTTTTTTTTTTTGAACGAGTGCTTAAGTGTTACGAATAGCCACTCAAAAGGTAGGTTTAATAATTTCTTTTGGTCATTTGAGTTATTTAAATTACACAGCAAAGATTCAGGAACTTTTAATGGTGTAATATATAATTACAGTTTAAGAGAATAAGAGAATTATTCTGCTTTCCTGTAGTATGTCTAAAGACAGATATGCAATATGTTTTCACAAATGCCAGCTGATATGTTGCATAGCAGAATTAATATTTAGCTTCACTGTATTTCCTTAAATATACTCTGTATATTTAAATAGATTTCCTGGCATTATAGACCACTTTGAGGAATCTTTGATTCCTATGGCATAATATTTAAACTCATGCTCTTTCTTTAGACTTAATAATACAGAGGGGATATTAAAAGGTCTCTGAAGGAAAGGGAAAATATCTGTGCAGTATCTTCCAGACTTTCTTCCGAAGATTTGATATTTGAGATGCAGCCTTCTATGTCAGTGGTAACATAATTAACTGTTGTCACTGCTTCTGCATATACTCCTAAAAGCAGGTTGCGTCAGATGCAGTTTATGTCAAATACTGTCTATCCCGAAGATTTTTTTTTTTATATATACCTCTTTTGGTGCATCTTTCTGTATGAATGTTTCATAAATGCTCTTAGCTTTTAGGAGAAGTTCATGTGTAGTTTTGCTTTTCTTGTAATCCTCACAAGCTATCCAGAACTCGATGTTCTCCTCACTGAATTCAGTTTTCAGAAACTTCGTAAAGGCATCCAATCCATCTAAAGAAGGGAATATTGAGTTGCATTAAAATATATATACATATATATTATTTTATTAGATAGTTACAGTCTGTGCAAGGTAACACCTTCAAAGGTCCCTTTGAAATGCATCACATTATAGATAACTATAAGGTTTTAAAAGGTTCTATTATAAGGTTTTATTATAGATAACAAAGGTTTTAAAAGTGCAGTTTTTTCATCAGGATCCTGCATGATTTGACTCCTGTGAAAGCCTGTGGTAAAAGAAATTCTCAGCCTCCAAAAAACCCAATACCACAAGCTTGTGATCTGATGGATTAGAAATAGAGGCAATCAAAACATAGTATTTCTGACAAAGGTGGACTTGGTTCAGTCCGAATATCAGATTTCGGTTGTTCCAAGCACTTCGTGAATCTTTACTCATAGGGAGACTCTTTTTCCAGTAACAATTCAAAATGAATGGCTCTTAGCGTCTTCCCAGTTTGCTTATCCTACTTTTGTCATTAGGTTGCACATATTTTCTTTCCCAAACACCGGGAAGTAATGCAACTGTGCTGGTGCCAGCTGCTCGAGGAAAGGAACTGAAAAGCGCGTGGTGTTCAGCACTGTGCCAGAATACTCATTCCTACTGAAACAAACACATCCCCTTTCAAAATGGGAGCCAAGTGGCCTACGAATTTTCAAGGTCTACGTGTGTAAGTGTTGTATGTGCACTTGATAATTGTTTTCTAATAATGGCCACATCTGTTCCTGTCACTGTTTTAGAAACAAGCTGTATCAAAAGCAACCAATATGAAAACTAAGGGCATAGAAAATGTTTTCCTTTGCAAGGGCCTTGCACTTTAATGTTTGAACAACATTCAAAACAAAGAGGTGGAAGATATTAAATTTTTATTGTGATCATCATGAGCAATTTCTGGCCAGAGATTGTCTGCTATAGCTCTCATATCTGAGCAAATGGCTTCTGCCTTGGCAAATTTTAAGCTTCTGCAAACACATGACTAAGTACTCTCATCCCAAAGGTCGCTTGCCTTTGATCACGGTCTCTCATTAGCTTAAAACTACTGAGATGGTGGTGCTGCAAGGATTTATCTACCTGAAAGAGGGTACTGATGATATGCATCAGAAAGGATGGTTCTAAATCACTCATCTGACATTTCAAGACTTCCTTGATCTTCTAAAATCTGCTTAATTTCTCTTATTTTCCCAACAAGAGAACAGTGAAGTCATACTAAAAAAATAGTATAGTAGCCTTGCTCCAGTGTAACCGTGAGAAAGGGACATTTGCTAGAAGCAATGGCTACTGTCTTCTGCTGCGGGATGTTGGAAAGAGGTAAAATGATGGATGAGAGAGTAGCCAGTGTATTTCCAGCCACCTTTAATAACTGTCATTCAGGATTCATGTTAAAATAGCAGTTAGCTCTCCAGAACATGGCAATCATGTTGACTAATGGAAGAACATAGTCCAGAAAAAACAATTTCATTGACTGCTAATTTCTTTAAATAACTTTACAAATAATTGTTTGGAAGGCCACTATTGTAATGGATTTTATCCAAGCACCTGCTACATATTCCTTCAGGAGAAAAAAACTTTGATGTTCATTACAAAGCAACAGTTTACCTGTGGTCATCTCTTCGTGGTTATTGAAGGAACTCTTCACTGACTGTTATGTTATTTTACTCAATGAAATACTAAGCTTAAAAACTAGAAATCAGTTATTACCAGTATTTTGCAGCATGCTATTGCCTAAACATAAAAGTAGAGCAGAAATTTATACTGATATAAATGACACATCTTATTAATTTAGTATTAGACAGGCCTATTTAATTTGCACAACTGCATTTTATGATTTTCCATCAAGCAAAAATAGTCATCAGGGAGAGGAAAACACTACTAACCTTTCTGGGAAAGTAGTTTGTCAAAAGATTCACCCCATTTAACTGCTTCTTCAGGAGACACGCTGCTTAAGAAACAAAAAGTGATTCTGAGGAAGTGTATGTATTTATGTAGCCATTTTAACATGTTAATCTGTACTTTTTACTGTATTTCATGCACTGCAGTAAAGCTGCTACAGGATTCATCTTATTAATCTTATAGGTTAGCTACCTAGTTAGCTTACAAAGTTAACTTACAAAACCTACAAATTTACAAAGCTTTGGCTGGTAAGAGTGACGTCCTCTTGCAGACATGTGGTTTTGAGTGTGCTCGGTCTGACACTGTGTTACCACAGTCTATTTTTGATGCAATACGGAAGCTCTATAGCGTGAAGACAAAGCTGCAGCAATAGCAGTATGGCTCAGGAGATGCTCTCACAGGATAATAGCACGCACAGGCCAGCTTGTTTATCACAAGCACCTTTAAAATGTCATGTTATTTTGGGAGGCTGCACTCCATCTCTTATTTTTGTAAACTAGAACTGAATTAGGCTTCGAGATTAATTTCATTGTCCTAGGACTACGACCCTTTCTAAGCTTGAAGGGGAAGGCCACTTTCTCAGCTGCCATACGAATAGTAATTTTAAACATTTTTATTCAAAGATAAAGAACTGCCCATTGGAAGTATTAAAGTCCTCACATAGGCATAGGTCGGTAGCTGGTAGCAGAGCTGAGAACCAGATCGACTTGGGGATTAAATGCTTTCCAAAAACAGTTCTCCCTTTCTAACTGAGGCTTAAAGTTCTTTTATTGCCTGGCTTATGTAGCCTGGTTTCCACTGGCACATATCCGTAGACACATAAAGTTTAGATGCTAAATTCCACAGAGTTTGGAAAGCAATAAGGATCTTAGTTTTGTACAAAACTGAAAGAAGGATTTGCCGGAGGCGTCATTTCTCTTCTAGCTGAT
The DNA here is from genome assembly GCA_013389825.1 of Crypturellus undulatus. Taxonomy (NCBI): domain Eukaryota; kingdom Metazoa; phylum Chordata; class Aves; order Tinamiformes; family Tinamidae; genus Crypturellus; species Crypturellus undulatus. Next base: position 88,095 of record VWPW01024834.1, read on the forward strand.
GTCACTGCTTATAGAACTGAAACTTTAGCTACAGAGAGAACAGTTCTCAAGTGGTACAACTGCTGCGGAGCTGAAATTTAAGAAATGAATGTAGGCCAATGAAGCAGGGGACTTCTATAGCTGGGGAAAATGATAGCTCACTCCTTGGAGCCATTTTCGAATTGTATGAAATTTGAAAAGTGCAGTTCTCTGGAGTGTGTGTATTTCTATGTTTGGGAACCATGGGTTCCTCTAGCTACAAAAATGAATCTGGTAATAGTGAAATATAAAACCCAGGCCACATATACACTCTAAAACAGCACTGAATACTGAAGGACTCCTTTACTTTTGGGGAAACTTCTTGGGTGATTTTTTTTTTTCTCAGAAACTAAGTCAACCCAGGACCTGGCAGCAGCAATGAATGTGGAAGTAGCAAACAGGAAAGCAAGATCTGTTCCTCTTTGCCACAGTGTAAAGGTGAGAAGAAACATCAGTTTACAGGTTGTAGGTATTTTCACCATCTGTTCTCATCTCATAAAAATGTTTTCTACTTATGCCATTTATTATCTCTGTGTAAAGAATAGAAATTATTAAAACTAAGTAAAACACTAGGCCTCAAAAACAAATCTTTTTTGTTTTTCACTGAAAGGTAAATATACAGAAAGCATGTATATAGATGAAGAAGTATCTGCCAGTTTCTCTTCCATACAGCGAGAACAGTACAATCCTCGTTAGTCAAGCACCTGGGTGATAGTAACGTGGTTAGAAGCAGTTGGCTGAGCAAGGAAGTGGTTGTGTCTGGTGGAAGAGGGAAGTTCTTCAGAGCATTATTTATTGTGATTGCATCCCCCTCCTTTGCAAGTGCTTTTACTAGACGATCAGACTGTACTGATGACTGGATACTTTACTGTCTGCTTACACGTTTCATGGAGATGGTGCTTTCTCTTTTTAGATTCAGTTTTTGCATGGTTTTATGTGTCTGGAAGTTAGATCACAAAAAAGGGCTTTCTTGGGTCTCTCTTACCTTTGCTTATAATTGCAAGGTCTTGTATTTGAGTGAGCTGTAAAGCTTTTGAAGTTAGTCAAGCTTTCTGGCAGCAGCAACACAAGAAAGAGAGAAAGAAAGGAAAAGAAAGTAATGAATGTCCTTCTCAATGTGGAGTGGAGAGTGTGCCAGATCCTGACTGCTTCCTGTCATTTGGATGTGCCGGATGGTTTCATATGTGAGCAACAACGTAGAGTACCTCTTCAGATGCACAGATGCAAATGTTTAGATATGAAATTTTTGGCTGCTTTTACCTGAGTTCCAGAAAGAGTTCAGCCCTTGATATAATTTTTAGCATTTATGCATAGTCAGTAAGGGGTTTGCAGAAGCAGTGCTCTGGTTGGGGCCGGCATCTTGGCCCCAAAGATAGTAACTACTGAAACAAGTTTGGTAAGTTTACAGGAAAACAGAAGCACTGAAGTGTTCTGAAGTGATCTCTAAGCAAAAGATATGAACTGCAAATATTTTAGACCATGAATTTGTAGTTCTTTAAGCATTCCTTCTGTTCAGTCAAGCCCTACAACTTCAGTTCTTAGCAGGTTAGTGAGATTCTGGCTCCCCCGTGAAGATGGGAACAAATGTGCCCAAATCAATTCTTGTTCAGTATTGACAATGAAGTAAGAAAAATGCTGTTAGCATCAAAACAGTTGTTTATGTGTGTTTTTGTACAGTTAGAAATGAAGAAATATGAAGGAAAAGTTATGGGAAAATTATCAACACTACACACTTACCCCCATATGAATTATTATAATAAAAGTAAATGATACACAAAGACTAGAATAAAATAAAAGCTTGAATTAGAAGTAGCTCAGAAAAGCACAGATTATATCTCTACATTTTTCTTCTGTTTTATCTCTTCCTTTTTTTTTTTTTTTTCCCCCTTAGGAAAAAAAAGTTTATTGGTATAGGCCAAACAGCACACAAAAACTCTCTGAAAACTACATAATGACTCAAACTTCTTCATTGCTATGAATCTGAGCAGCAGTCTATGCCTACCACACACAAACACGAGCAGTGAGCTAACTTGATGTATAGTGTTTGTATGTTTGTTAGATTGCCAATGCATGTGGCATCGATTTTAAGAGCATTATCCTGTGCCAAGCCTGCACGCACACAGACACTGAATGCAGGAAACGTTCTGAGTCACACGGCCGCGTCCTGAGAGGGATCCCCCGTGTTTGCACCACTTACCTCGCTGCCTTTTTCAGGTTCGCAGGCTTGCCAAGGTGATCGTCCTCGTGGAATTCCGTTTTCTGCAGGAGAAGGCTCAGCCTGTTTCTCTTCTGCTTAGCTCTGCAACAGAGTGCAGGCAGCCTTTAAAGCAACGTGGTCAAAGATTTTATTTTTTTCCCCAAGGTTTTCCTTTGACTAATATCTCCCTGTGTCTGCACCACAGACTATTACTGTCTGCATTCATCTGTAATTAACGCTCATGGTATTTCTGCTCTATATTGATGTAGGAGACTTCTACATTGTTCATGTTAATGAGTTTCTTCCTTATGCGTATTAGCATGCATTTACATATGAAGCACTGGCAAAAGGTAATGGATTTTTTTTTTCATTTTTATTTATCTTTTTCTTTTATTTTAAAAATGGAGGTGGGTTAAATTTCACATTATTAAACAAGTTCAATTGGGTCAAAATCTTCTATCTTTTTTGCCAAGGAAAAGGAAATATTGCTTTCCATCCTTTGTAATTTTTAAAAAGAAAGCTTCCCTGTTCATACTTAGGCTTTAAAAAGGGATTTCTCAGAACTTCCTGCTTTCTTGTTGATCACTCGATATGTTTCATATTGCTGTTCTTAAATATTCCCTCAATGAATTCATATTTTATGTACACAGTTCACAGACCTACAATTCGTAAGTTTTCAGATATCAGTCAGAAATGCAGAGAGCTGTGCCCTAAATTCATACCCACCAGCTGCGCTAGAAGAATCCTCTGTGTACACAGAGCGCTCAAAGTGTCAGCGTGACCTTAAAACTTACCCGGGCTTGCTTGCTTTATCTGTCTCTTCTTTATGGGCCGGTTTCATGACTTTGTAATAGGATTTATCCTTGGAAGCAGAAATGTTTAGCTGGGGGAATAAAAGAAGCGGGCTCTCCATCTTCCTGCAGCAGAGCTTCCTCGTTGCGGCGGGCGTCTCTTCAACTTCCTCGCGGGAGCTGCAGCTGGTGCAGTTGGTGGGCGCGCGGAGGTTGTCACATGCTGCTTCTTGCTCGGTCGCGAGTCACCCCCAGCGGCTGAGGAGCTTCCAGAGCAGGTGGTGGAAAGGAGGGCGTTCTGCACCTTTGCTTTCGCCCCAGCTGCACGTAGGCAGGACCTCAAGCGGCGCCTCGTTTGTGTGGTCGTCGTTTGGGGAAGTGAGATGGTGGCGTTGCAAAATGGCCGCTGGTCATCGCCGCGGACGGGGCAGCTACACAGAACATCTCCTGGCTTCGCGTGCCTAAAACCCGATGTTTTCCTAGGCTTGGGATGGCCCCTGAACACCTGGGGGAAGTGAACACAGTTTATTTAAAAGGAGAATCATTTCAAACAAACTAACACGCAGTGTTGCCTTAAGCTTAAAGTTCTGCCTTAAGCAGAACTCTTTAACTGTCTNCGGGGCGGCTACACAGAGAACAGCTCCTGGCTTCGCGTGCCTAAAACCCGGTGTTTTCCTAGGCTTAGGATGGCCCCTGAACGCCTGGGGGAAGTGAACATGGTTTCTTTAAGATGAGAATCATTTTGCACAAACTAACACGCAGTGTTGCCTTAAGCTTAACTGTCTTTAAACTGCCCTCTGCAGTCTCTGGTGCCACATGCAAGTCACAGCTATCAGTTTTAGCTGCAAAATGCTAACTTGTAGCTCAGAGTTCCAGTCTCCCAGAAGAGGCTGCGTGGGATCAGATATTTTGTAAATACAGATCTTTGTTTTCGCACCATTTTTTTGAAGTGATGAGTACCTGCAACTAATTTTGAGCCTGTTTTTGTGTTGAGGACTGGTTTGCAATACTGAACAGTGTGTGTATTCGCCTTTCATTCCCTCCTATGGCACTGCTAAGCACCGCGGTTTTGAAAGCCGGCTTCTTCTGAGAGGTGACATCCCTCAGGCAGTCGGTAGGACAGTCATTGGTTGTGGATCAGCACCAGGGTCGCTGATCGTTAACCCAGTCTGGCTACTATGGCCCAGTCCAGAGCTGTACAAATTGTTTCTGCATTTTGCCAATATGGAAAGGAATATACAAAACACTTTATTTGACTTTTCTGCAAGTCATACAATTTTTTTTAACCTTCTGATGTGTATATAATATTATCTCTGTGTTGATCTGTCATAATTTTATTACCTGGTGATTTTAGTTCCTGAAAAATGTTGTCAGCTGTGGTCTTAACAGTTCATATAAGCTGATTTAAGAAAGCTTTGTAGTGTGGAACTTAACTCATAACTGAATTACTCTCTGGTGGCCTTACCACAATATCACGTGAGTTACAGATGGAAATGACACGTTGTGTCACCTATTCCAATGCCAAGCCTGTGACCGATTCTTCCCAGCATAGGCTGGAATGGCTTCTCCAATCCATTTCTAAATGACTCTCAAGCAATGGACTTTGGGTCTTAGATGCCCAAAACTTTTCTGTAATGTACTGTAATGATAACATCTATTCCGAATGCAGTAATGCAATGTGCATCTCTTGAGAATTTATTCAGAACTCTTGAAAGGAAGCAGAATAATCGCAAGCACTCACAGGCTTTTTTCCTTTTCTTTTCCCATTAGTAGAAAGCTAATATCAAATTCAGGCCCATGAAATAGCCAAATTGCATCAAAGTCAGATTGTGCCTTGTCAGTGACGGTGCTGGTGCTAACAAGCGCTTCTGTTTTCCACTGCAGGATTCAGTAGTTATAGCAACAGTGTTAATGACCCTGTTATGCTCTGGCCTGTCTTGTCTACTCCAAGATCATTTTCACAAAAGTGAAGAAGGGTTATTTTAAGCTAGAAGAAGCAGGCCAAGAATATTATGTAAGGTGCTGATGACATAACTAGAGCAACAGAAAGCTCTAAAGAAATTTATGAAGAAACCCAAATGTCCCAATTTCCAACCTTTTCTCCATCCACTGTACTGTACCAATAGACTTTTTGGCAAGGATGCTGATGAGTGCTTCATTTCAGCACTAAGAACTTGAGTGCAATCAGTTCTCCCGCGCTAGCAGTCACTCTCGGTCTTTCTCAAATGGTTTTTTTTTCCTCTTTCACATCTGTGCTCATGTCGTATCAATGTCCAGACTTCTCCACGATGGAGTTTTGCCACTGTTTTCAATTCGGACCCATTTCTGCATGGCTTTTAGGGTTATATCTGTTTTATTTTCTGCTGAAGAGAAGTAATATTCACTTCTCTACCAAACAAAAACAACATAGCACAATATCTCTACTGTCCTGTGAAGAATAAGCATGGAAAGAAACTGCCGAGGAGCATAGGCTGAAAAGATGTTTTCCCATATATCTCTTTTTACTACATCAGGAGCTGACATGTTTTGAAAGAATCTTGTTTGGAAAAATAGCTCTGCTGCTCTTCAGAAACATCTCAACAGTTTATCGGTTTTGTCAGCATTTATGTTGTTTACCCATTACTGCAAACCATAATTGGATCTAACATTTCATAATGGTATAATCCAAAACACAGTGGTTCTACTTATCTTCAGATTTAAAAAAAATAATAAAATAAAATGCTTCATGGAGCAATATTAATGTGAAAATAATTTCAGTGTAAATCTCAAGTAGAGGTGGTTGTAGTCTGCTAATTCAGTGTTTCTCTTTAGTGCTGTGCTGCAGAGAGGTGCTGCAATGAAGCTGGTGTGTGGGATACTTCAAAGTCAATGGACGAGAAGCATTATAATGCCTACACACGGGTCATGTTACAGAACTTACTTTTGTTGCTGTTTAAAAGGAACAAAACAAAATTGCATTGCTTCAGATATAAGTCACCGAAAGCAGCAATGTCATACTTTTCATTTAGGGCCTATAAGTGTCTCAAAAGGATTTGCCAGGGGTCTTAAAAGTATTTTGTAAGACATCCACAGTGAAAACTCATACCTCATATCCCTTGTGTAGCCTCAGGTCTTTCTGCCACCCAGGTTCTGCTTCTGGACAAGCTAGTGAATGTTATTTTATATTTTATTTGGTTTCCTCTAAAAAAGAAGTACAATTGCCAAGAGATTGGAATAAACTATATTAATTCAAAGGAATTACCTGTCTCTGACTAGGAATATGTAATGTATCTAGAAATGAAACAGGTATGGGTGTTCATGGAGCACAGAAGCTCTGTTGGTGATGGTCTTCCAGGGATTTCTGTTTTCTGGGTTGGGGTGGCCTTCAAAACTCAAAGAGTTTTTCTGAAATGACAAAAGCTTTAAGAATTTAACCTATTAGCCTATATTCATCAGCTTTCATGATCTGTGTAAGTCGCTTTTTATCTATAGTTGCTGCCAGTGTGGTCTGCCAATTTCCTCATATTTCAATTAGAAGTTATAACTGTCCCTTAAAATTCCTTGGGAATCTTTATTTTCTGCACAACTTCTGCTATGGGAAGTGCTTTCTTGAGTGCCAAACTAAATTCATTTATCTAGTCTTCTGAAAGGTCAAAATAAGAAAGTGAGTGTGCAAAGTGCTCGGCTGTGTTCGTTTCCTGACTACCCCATGGTTATTTGGACTGCATCTCTGATGGATTCTATTTGCGTGTTATATACATCACTGTCATAATTAATCTACAGGAAGCTGGTTTGTTGGTTGAACCGCGCTCAGTGTTTACAATTAGCTTTCCACAAGTGCATAGCAATGACATCAGTTGCTTGTTAAACAACTGCTTTAATGTCTAGCCTGCAGAAATGCTCATCTAGGGCTTGTCACAGGGGTATTTCAAAATGTTTTCTAGTCTATTCACAGGAAATCTTGAAGGCAGGAATGTATGCAAAATCCTGCCCAAACTACCCTAATTTATTTCTGTCCATTGGAAACCCATAGGCCTTCCCATGTGACAATCTGTTTTCCAAGAGAAAGGTTTTATCAAACCACATTAACAGTGCAAGAAACAGCTTATGTTGGGCTGCAGGTTTTCTGGTCCTTCTGTGAAGGGGGGAAAGCAGAGACTATCATCCCATGAAAGAAAGCAGTGACTTCTGGTTTGCTGAATATTAACTAAAAGATCAAAGCATGTAGGGCAGAAAAAAGAATAAAATCTCACTTTTCTACATCAGAACAGAGTTCATTACCACTGAACTACTGTGTGGTTTAAGCAAAATGCTGAGGTATTAGGTATGTTTTCACTTGGCTATTCTGCCCAGATGATTTGGGAATCTTAGGGATGCCTATGGCACAGCTGAACTCCTCTGTATTGCTAGACCGACAGCTAGGCCATAAGTTACTGTGTTTTATTCTTTTTCTTAGGGGATGTTTTTCTGATTTAACTGGTGTAAACAGTGCGAGGGTTTGCAAAGTAGCATGGTGGATTGCTCTTTAAAGCAGTAACAAAATCGATACAAGAAAGTTTGAAAATGAATGCCTCAGTCATCACAAAAGAAATAATTATACAAGTAGGTAAATATATAAAGAGTTTCAAAATCTGTCAAAAGAAAATCTCTGAAGCTTTAATGCTACCAGTTAGCTTTTTTTTATCTTCAGTATTTTACCTAAGGAAGCTAACCACTAAAATTATCTATAAACTTAATAATTCCAGGTCATATTTGAATGACTATCAAATCACCAGCAGGACTGAGGAATTTTCCAGGAAAGTTCACTTGGTTTTGAAGATCAAGAATAGCTGTATTCTAAAAAATAAATAGCGGTATTCTAAAATGAAAGTTGGGACTGTTTTCTCTCCTTTACGATCTGAGTTTTGCAATAGTAGTTTCCTTTATCTCCTCCTATTTCTCTTGAGGAAAGGCTGGTTTCAGGGTAAGGACAGCCCACTCACGGCCAGTGTTTGCGGCCAGCCATAATCTCTCCTCTTCTTAGTTAATCCCAGAGTTTCCAACAAAAGGCTTTAGCTGTTTTGTTTCAGAGTGACAAGAGCTTCTCTGCAACCTATGAGCCACTTTTTTGAGCAGTTTTTCAAAACTCTTCCGAAAAGCTTGTTAATTACCCAAGGCAATAATATGCAAAGGACTATGACCTTAATTAGGCTGGCAGGAAGTTTCAGGCAGGGTAGAGATTTTTGAATTGCATATCCAAAGAATTTAGTTGTAAAGGTTCACTCTAATGTTTCTGTCTTCCAGACAGAATCAAGATATGCTTCATTGTTTGGCTTTTGATTTGACGTTGTCCTTGTCTTCCCCACATGCAAAACTTGGCCAGCTTTGACTTTGATGCCAGTATTTAAAGCTAGTTCTCCGCTGGCCTGACCTGCAGATCTCGTCTTTCTCTTCACTGAATTTCCCTGACACAGTTAGAATACTGTAGTCACAAAAATAAGTTTTGCAAGGCATGCTGAAAATGTTTCCTCAAAACAGAGGAAACAAACATGGTTTTTGCACACCAGGAAGCAAGCTATTCTCATCCCTCTGTGCTGAGTAAAGACAGATGGTCATTTGTCACTTTACATTGTCAATTTGATAAATATTAGTATTTTTTACAGTACTGCAGCCAGCAAATCTAACAAAAATGTTGCTTTTGCTATGTTCCAAATCAGATCAGGTTGCCTGAAGCTGGAAATTCCGTGTCTGAAGCTGGTTCACGTGATAGATGCGAAATGATTATTGGTGCCATTCACAGTCATCACAAGTCCCTCTTGGTAAGTCATGGAGAAGGTCTTAGGCAGCTTTGTTCCCTCCAGGGGCTTTTCAAACTCTTTCCACTAGAGGTTACCAGCAAGGCTCTGGAACACCTGATCTTTTTATTCTTTTTTTTCAGGGTGGTCTCCTAATCTATACTCTTTGCCTTCCGATGCTCCAATTTGTCAGCGTTTGCACAGGGGTGCCCCGAGGAGGGAGGCTGGGCCTAGCAACGCTGAGTGAGCGCCAAACTCAGCCCAAACTGTGCACCTCGCCCGTGGCTCCCTCTGCTGAAACACATCGGAAATAGCATTTTTCTTAAAACTTAAAAAAAGGAAGAAGTGGCACAGACACAACCGCGGCAGGACTACATCTCCCGGCACGCTGTGAGGGCAAAGGGAACGTGGCAGCCGGAAGACTCCCCGCCAGCTCCCTGCTTCCCTACATGGGCACAGAGAGCAGCGGCAGGGCACGGCTCGAGGGATGTGACCTTGGCGGGGTGGCGGGATCGTAGATCATGTCAGCCGGAGTCGTAAAAATAACGCTCTGGCCACGAGGTTTCCTGCCACAAGTGGGTAATGGAAAGTCCTGCTCCATCAGTTACTGCTGCTGTAAACAGTCGTGCCGGGTCTGGGTCAGCGGTGACTAGAGCCAGGCGGACTTGGCTCTGAGGTCTTGTTGATTCTGTTCCTTCTACTTATCTCTACCGTACTTATTTTTCTGGGGATAGTTTTCTCATATCTTTTCCTGCTGGGGTTTCCCCCAAGGTTCAGCTTGTTTTCCAAGGAAGGCCAGGACTGTAGCTACCAGAAAGATCATTTGGCAAGAGTAGAAAACAGCTGGGCCAAGCTGGGGTAGAGGAGAGAGCCTATGTCTGTGGTTTCCCCCCATGGCTGAGCCTGCTGCCATCTCCTGGTGGGACATCTGAGTGTTGTCATGAGTGTTGTTACGGCTTTAGCCTTGAGATCGCAGCCTGCAGTCCTTGATCAGATGTTCTGTAGGTTAGGAGGGATCTGCTCTGTGAACTAGGCCTCTTACAGACCTTCAGTTTTGCTATCTGGTACCCATTAACTTGCCCCAGATGTTGAGCAGGACGTGAGTTTCCCTGGCAGTCATCTGCCTGCTGCTCCTGCAGCTCTGCGGACGTGGGCCTGAGTCAGATCTCAGGCACACAAGACAGTCTGCTGAGCCCCTCACCAGAACTCAGCAGAAGGAGTCAAATTTGAGCCCAGGTGAATGAGCCCTTATGGCTGACAGAGCCTGAATCTGTCCTAGTCTTATAGGGCTTGAGGTAAGCACAAAGTCAAGGGCAATACCTTGGAAACTGTACTTGGCCAAACATGTACATGTAGGGGTGCAGGAAAGGTCTTTTCCAAACCCAGCTGATGGAAGCTAGTTGTATTACTGGCTCCAGAGACCTCAGATGAGTACGTTTAGGATCGCTGCTACATTGAAAGGCGGCACTGAGTGCTGTCACTGCTGTATTACAGAGCCTGAAACAGTCTCTCTGGCTTTAGAGCTGCTGGGTTCTGTCCCTGCTGTGCTGTGTCTGTTAAGTGCCTGGGCTGAATCCAGTGGCCTCCATGGACACTGAGCACAGCCAGGTAGCTCTGCCATGAGCTATCGGGGAGTATGACCGAGTACCAGTGTACAGGGAACAGTGTTTTATATCGCACAGTTGTCTGCTGAACAGCATTTCAGGACACCCACACTGTCATCTCCCACTTTAAAGATTGTCTGCATCAGAGAAATGTATCTCTCTGCCGAGAATCATGAGGACGTTGCTATCTAACACATCTGCTCAACCTGTATATTGTAGCTTTTGGTAAACCTCTAGTGTCTGGAGCTAGAAGATAATTCATAGACTACTTGTTGGTCACTGTTTGCTACNGCACAGCCACGTAGCTCTGCCATGAGCTATTGGGGAGTATGACCGAGTACCAGTGCACAGGGAACAGTGTTTTGTATCGCACAGTTGTTGCTGAACAGCATTTCAGGACACCCACACTGTCATCTCCCACTTTAAAGATTGTCTGCATCAGAGAAATGTATCTCTCTGCCGAGAATCATGAGGACGTTGCTATCTAACACATCTGCTCAACCTGTATATTGTAGCTTTTGGTAAACCTCTAGTGTCTGGAGCTAGAAGATAATTCATAGACTACTTGTTGGTCACTGTTTGCTACTTGGAGCCCCAGCAGTAAGAACTGTGTGGTTACACTAAGATGTGCAAGCTACTGACACCTGGGCTCCTTATCTAGTATTTGAGGGCAGGATCTTGTGTAGTCTCTGTTGCCAGAAGCAGTCGGGCTGTAATCCTGAATCCTTTTATGACTGTGAAAGACTGTGTCCCTGTTTTGCATCTGTGCTTGCTGCACTTTGTTCATTCAGCCCGACTGACCGCAGCAGCTGTTTGAGCAGCGATGGGGACAGGGAACCCCAGGCCTACATCTAGGCCAGTCCTTGCGGCTGAGCCAGAGCAGACACATCAATGTACCCGCCGGGTTTGAGCCTATGCCGAGTGAGGGAAAGCCTCACGTGCACAGGTGAGCTGCTCTGGGGTCTCACGCAAGCTCCTGCAAAATGTGTGTCTTCTCATAAAGTAGGAAGCCCAGAACAGGACGGGTACAAGAAATGTCTCCATTTTAAGTCATCTCAGTGTGACAGAGCAGCCTTCTTGGGAATCACAAAAAGACCAGTGACCTGGAGCTTGGGCAGTCCCCTGCAAGTAAAAGGTGGGATGAGATGACCCATGCAGAGGGTTGCAGAGCACAGGGAGCAGAGGCTGCAGAGATGACGAGATGGAAGGAGAGGGCTTTGGAACCATGCCCAGACTGTGCCAAAATGTGCTGTGCTCCTAGCTTCCCACTTAATAGCCTGCTTCAGCAGGTCTGCTGGTGCACCTTAATACTCGGGAGCACGAGCCAGTAGGTTGGCCTGTGGTATTTCTTGATGCAATACCACTTCCACGTGGAAGTCAAGCCCTTGGGGCTGACAAACTGCGTGTTAGTCACATGAGAAAAATGGTTCTTCTGTGATGGAGGCTTGGAGTATTTAATTGTAGCTGGATGCCACAGCTTCAAACTTCGTGGGAGGCTGACTAAGTCCAGCCTACGTCCGTTGTTTGCATAGGATGGAAATTCCTTCCTCTGTCCCCACTGGGCTGGACTCAGTGGCTTTGTAATTTCTGGATGAGTGCCCTGGGGGAAAGGGGAGTACCAAGCTAGCACGGGAAGGGCAATAAGCCATTTCTGTCCTTTGTAGCAAAGCTCTCAGCTCTTTCTTCCTGAAGGTCTCTTCTCAGTTCTTTAGGGTTTACTTTAAAATTTTAGAAAGAAAATATATCTTCTGTCTCTACGATTTTTTTTCCATTGTGGGAAGAAGAAACTTGAGCTTCCTACCTTCACAAACAGCACCCTCAAAACAAAATGTGATACCTGTTTTCCCCTGCTAAGCCAAAGCAGTGAAAAATTAATGTAATTTTTAAAATGTTAGATAGAAGAAAAAAATCTGCTTTATTCACAGGTCTGGAAATAGCAGTTCTGGAGTAACAAGAACCTGGAATCTCTACTGATTGTCCTGTCTCATCAACAAGGTATACGGAGTGTGGGGTAAGAAGCATTTCTGTGCTGCCTTCTTTTTGGCATGGGTAGGAACTGGCTTTACATCTAAATTGGCCAGGTTCTGGAATAGGAATTACCTCAGCTTTGCATCCAAAGCTCTCCTTTTCAAGTTAGTGCTCTATCTAGGTCCTTCCTAACAGGCCTGGTTGAAATTTTCTTCTGGTGGGACTAAATGTCCCATGATTGTACAAAGGATACAGGGAAAATGTTAAAGCTATTCTTGCCTAGAGGGGGTGTTGGACCAGATGGATTCTGACTCCTTTCTAACTGCAAAATCTGTAATTCTAAAACTACCGATGAGCTTAAGAGTCTTTCCCCAGGCAATCAGGTCAGCAAGTAAGTCCCCAGTAAACCAGAAATTTGTAGAGCAAGAAATGATATAGTGCAAACCTCACTGGCTTGATCCAGCACAACAGATAAGGCAGCAGGAGCTGTGCCTTGAATTTCCAGCCAGTTTTGCCTTGGCCACCCTTTCTCTGAGCTGCAGGTCGCTGATATGGAGGGAATTTACCAAATCTGCCTGGGGCAAGTACTACAGTTGCTGCTGCTGCTGCATCTGAGTAATTGACAGGGATGGGTGTTTCAGAGAGCAACTACGTGAGGATCTCCCTGTCAACCAATTGTGGAGATTTGTTTGGCCAAATTTAAGGCAGGATCAAAACACAAAGCTTTCACGGAAGCTGATGTTCTGCTGCTGCAGGCCTGTTCTCTTCACTCCAGCAGTGGGCAGTCTAAGTCTGCTCTCAGCACGCAGTGGCTGAGCAGCACTTACACCAAGGGTGCGAAGTGGAGACCTGCCTGCAGCTGCCAGCAACATTTTGCCTTGTATTTCTGATTTCAGGGCTGTGTTGGATTCCCACTTAGTCTCAGCACTGTACTGGAAGCCAGCACCAAAGTGGACTCTGCAAGCTAGGTAGGAGCTGGAAGGTAGTTTCAATGTAAGGAAAGAGGTAAAAGAGCTTTAATTTATTTTCTGAGACAGATGAGATAATTTCTTCCCTCCAAGCGACAGTCCTGCGCTCTTGCATTTATCATGCTTCATTACAAGTGTTTGTAATTATATGAATGGCTTCAGAGGCCAATTAAGCCTTCATTTGGAGGTTGCTCTGGACACTGGAAGCCCTCCATTAGCCTGGGTTGCTGCCAGAGAAATACACTCCAATGCCTTTAAAAACGGCACCAGCGCCTATCTGCTTAATGTTGATTTTCCTATTAAGCTCAGCTAATACTTTTCTAATTGTGTGAGCTGTGCCTGAACACAACTGGGCAACTTGCCTGCTGCCTCTTAGGCTGGAGCAGAGATTAGCAACCCCATCACAAACGGTTCGCTGTGCACGTGCTCACTGCCATTTAATAGCAAATGCCTTCTCCAGAACTGACTTACGCTGCTCATCTTGTGGTGGTGGTAGCCAGGAAAGCGCCTGGTAGGAACCTGAGGTCTCATATTAGCCTATAGTTAGTGTGGTAAGAGAAACATACGGCATCTTCTGACAGACAAACCAGCCTCGGAGAAGGATCGTTGAGATGTAGTGTGACAAGGCCCCAGAGGAATTCACGTGACAAAACACTTAGGAAAGATGTTTTTTTCTCTAGGAACTGAGCTTACAGGAACATCCAACAAAATCTGCGCCATACCATACTGGTGGAAAGGCTGGCTACTCTCTGACAGTCGGAGTGGGTAACAGAAACACTTATCAGCATCTGTCTGACAAACATCGACAAAGGAGACCCAAGTTCCACTCTTTAAAGGTATATCCTTCAGAAGCCTTTTCTCTCAGGCTCTGGTTCAAAAATACAAATGCTTAACCTTAAAGAAATGTACACAAATGTATAGATTCATTACTGAATACAGAAGAAGCTAAGCCCATCTACGATAATCTTATTTCATTTGAATTTGCTGTGAGCATATCAGCTTAAAATAGCAATATTGGAACCCCAAAGCAGGAGCGTCCAAGGCAGTGACTAGCAGGTGGCACTGCTGGGCACTGTAGCAGTTGTGTGTCCAAGTGCCCCATGGAGCCTGAATTCCTTTCCTGGATATTCCCAAATTCCTGGACGATCAGGAGGGCCTTGTGCCACAGCATGCAAGAGGCTCATCCCAGCATCTCTCACAGCAAACCCACAGCTCCCTGGACTTTCAAGACTCACACAAGTGGCTTAAAATAGAGAGTTTTGTTTTAAAATAAAAAGTATATGGTGCTTTCCATTTCTTGCCAGTGTGTCTTGGTAGTGAATACAGATGTTATCCTGTTCCTGTTGGTGATTCCATATGTGTGCAGGTGACTGGAATCTGTGGAGTTTCTACTCATCCCACAGTACCTGTTAGGACTCTTTCCTCTCCAGATGACACACATGGCCACACAATCACTTGCAGGCATCGTATGTCCTTAGATTGTACAGNTAGGTGACACACATGGGGGAAGTCACTAATGGCCACACAATCACTTGCAGGCATCGTATGTCCTTAGATTGTACAGGCCAGCAGACCGGATCCTGTTGAAGCCACTGTTTTTTCATGAAAGTTTGTTCCTCTACTAAGATGTGAGAAACAGGTAGTAAATAAGGCCTGGTAACAAAAGTAATCATTAGTTTATGTACATAAAGAATAAAATCTAGGGGATTTTATAGTCCTATAGTGATAGTCCTATAGTGATAGGTTCATAAATTAATTCACCTTGGAATTTCTGGCAGCAAAATGTACCTTCTGCTTCAGGTGTTTAGTACATAGATAGAGAAGTTCAGAGAGCTTGAAATTCACTGCATTAGACATCCGGGCGAATCATTATTGTTGAGTGTTTCCTGGTAGGGTGTAGAAGCAAGATAGAGCCTGGGCCATTTCAGTGCAAAGCTGAAAAAGCTAATTGACTTCTACTCGCTGGGAGAGAAGATGCAGCGTGACAAATGGGTTTGTGGTTTAAATCATTAGAGAATGAGGAGAGAGTTGCTGGCTAATGGGAGCGTAGCTGGACAAATACAGCAGAACTGGGATTGCTGGGAGCAATTTGCACGATCTGCTCGTCGACCGCAGGAAGAATCAGTGGGAGCCCAGGTGACACAGCGCAGCTGGGAAGAAAGCAGCGAGGTGGTGGGATGAGATGGGAAAGCATCAGAGAGGAGCTAGGCAGCATCTGAGTGTTGTCTTCCTGGCTGGGACGAGCGATGCATGGATCTTCCTGGGGAGCTTCCCGGATTGCGCAGCTGGGAGAGCAGATACCGTATCAGGGTAGACAGTTCATTGCCCTGACCAGCCTCACGTGGGCCGCCCTCCGGGGCTCACCCTCCACCCCGGGGCTCCATTTAGACTCATCCCTGGGACCCCCATCCCTCCCTGAGCCGCACTGGAGGTGGGCTCATCTCCAGCTCCCCTCCTGCTGTTCCGGATGGGCTTTCCTGGCTGGCGTGGGTCAGACCCCTCACGGTGCCTTAGGCCTCTGTGGGTGAGGGCTTGGCTCATGCAGGGTCACCCTTGGCTCCAGCTCGGCCCCTTAGAAGGCAGCTCAGAAAGCTGCTCCAGCTGCTTTCTGACACACAGCACCTTTCACGGGGCCGCCTGCAAAGAAGACTGAGAATTTGGCAAGCTGCAGAGCATCGTTAGGCATTTAAAGGAGGTCTTTTCTGTCTCTGTCCTTTGTCCTATCCTGTAGAGCAGGTTTTCCAGTTTTCTAACATGAGACTAGAATTGTCTTTATTTAACAAAGCTGGCCAAGCCTCAAGACTCCCTAATGTTATCTATTCTTCAGTAAACACAATTAACTGGAAACTCAGAAATACTGAAATCATCCTTTCCGCAGGGACTGGTCGCTGTGAGCTGCCTTCTCTAGACAGGAAATCAACTTCCCGTTCCCCAGGATTGCAGAGTGCCTGGAAATCCATTCAGCTCCAAAAAAAAAGGAAAATTTGAGGGTAAGGACATAGATGGGAAATTTTAGAGATAATCATCTTCTGTATCCAAATGAAAGACTAGAGCTTGAGTTTTTTTATGTGCTGGGGCCAGCATGACTCCTGCAGAAAGGCTGTTCTTGGGCACCATAGACCTGTACGGTGAGAGTCTGCAGGTTTGATGATGCAGCTGTAGCTTGAGGTACTGCAGTGGTCAAATGTGTAGTAACAAGGTTTGGGAAGAGTGGGAAGGTCTGAAAGGACTTCAAAGGGTAGATGTAACTTCCTTGTGGAAGACAGGCTGTATGGAGCCAGTGGGTGTCTGCTGCTTGGTATGTACCCAGAAGCAGTCTGGGAGCAATATTTGCAGTGCATCCAACACTTAAACAAAAATCCTACATATGGATGACTAGGCTGACCTTTAGACTCCTGTTTATTACCTCCAGGATAAAACCCTGCTGAGGGAATGTGGAGATGCCATCTAGACCCTGGCAAAGCTCGTACACAGAGACGAGTACATTTAACTTGTGGTACAGGCATTTTTAAGTAGTTGTTACAAGCCCTTGCCCAGGTCATCAAGTGCAGTGCTTCATGATCTTACAGCTAGAAAATGCCTAGTCTAATCCTTCCTTGGTATAAATCAGGACAAACATTTCTCATCCTAACCAGCTTGGACATGGGGATTGATTTATCATCTTCCTCTATGTAACATCAACCTTTTATGGATATGACATTTAGGTACTATGTGTATCGTTACCCTGTGTCCCTTTGGTCTGCTCACCACTAGATTGAATGAACTCTCATTCTTCCATCTTTCCTTATAGATCTGTGTTCTGGACTCTCTCCAGTTGGTCTACAGCTTTCCTGAAGAGCAGTGCTCATCTTCCAGCCTGTTGCTGAACATATAAATACAGCAGAGCATACTGGTTATTTTCTATAAATGTAAGTAGAGTTTTGTGGCAGAAATACTAAGTCTGAGGGGAAATGTGTATGTCAACACAGAATATGAATTAAAAGAATGACTGGCATTGCTAATGAAAACACTGCTTCCAGAACCCTATTCCTGCCATTTTATTCCCAGCAGTAAAATTAAGGGGTCTGTTTATGGCATGACCAAAAGGCCTGTGCTCTGATAAGACCAGATCTCACATCCTGCCATGGGGATGGCTGCAGGGTTGTAGCATATCACACACCCTGCGTTTTCCTCTTTGACCCTCAGGAAGAGAGGAGTGTATTCCAAAGCTGGAGAAGCAAGCAGTGAGCAGCAACATGGCCTAATTTATGGAAGCTGAAGTTGGCAGGATTCAGAGGCCAAGGATCACTCCATAATAACTGATGACTCCTACGTCACACACAGATGGTCCCATCCAAACCCCTTGCACACTTGCACCGTGATGCTTGTGAGCATGAGAGCTTGAGTGGATTAAGTGTATGAGATGATAATTATTATGTGTACATAAATTAAATTTACTTTAAGTTTTTGTAAATAACTATTGCATTCCACTTTCATAAGCTCTCACATTGAATTTTCTTGTACAATTTTTTTCTAACATATGGTCATCAGCAAACATCTGGTATTATTTGTATACATCTGGTATTACTTAAGCAGTATGAATGAACCCATGTTTTCAGACTGAAAAATGAGGGGGAGATCTTAGAATATGTTTCAAGGGCATTTCTAGACCAGCAAGAAAAGTGGAGTTTCTTAACTGTAGAACTCTATGAGCACACTGTGATTAGCAGGATGGCCCTAGGCCTCTAGCTTTCTGTGGCACTTTGAGCCTTTCCCCTCAACATCTCCTGTATGAAGTTAATCTCAGATGTGAAGAGCCTGGCCCGTGCTGCAGGCTGCAGGAAGGGCACTGTTTTTTCCTCAGATGGGCACTCCTGTCTCTTTTCTTTTTACTTCCTGTTGCAAATGTTTAATGGGGCTTTTGGCTGCATAGTCTCAGCCCATGAGAAAGCAGTGATGGATCTAGCATATAGAGGGCTAAAAAGTGTGGTAAACAGACGCACTCCACGTTGGGTTCAGGTGAACTTCTCTTTGCTCCCAACAGAGTATTTGCTTCACTGAGTTGGAAGCTCTGGGCAATTGAGGTGAGTAACTTGGAGTCAAATAACTCAGCTGTTGAGATGGAAGTTGTCTTTCTGCACCAGTGCTGAAATAAGTTTCCTGAAAAAAATATTAGGAGCTGCAAAGCACAGAGTAGAGCAGGATAAAAATTGGATAAAGTGTCAATTTGGAATAACTTATATTTTTCCATATGATAATACCTGAGTGCATTCTACAAGTCATTTGGAAGTTCAAAGTGTGTTACTGCTTGGTGTGTTGCTTCATATTGAAGGGTTTGCTGCACAGATGGGCTGAACTTAGGCTGGAGGTAGCATGTCCTTCTCACCCATCTTTCTTGAACTATTCAATATGAAAGAGAAACAGAAGAAAATAAAATGTCCCCTTTTTATATCTGCCCCTATTCCCCTTCCAGCTTCTGCTGCACCTTTATGTCTGTGACACAAAGAGAAGCAAGATTTTCAAGCCAATGTCTTTAAAATTTGAGCCTGCTTAAGTGTCTGTTACTTACAGAGGCCAGTCGGCCTCCCCCACCACAGTGATGGCTTTGGACCAACTATGCATTTATTAGAGAACTTAAGGAGCGGTAAACCAGCATAGCAGGATTCAGCCTCTGTTACTTGGGAGCCAGGCAATGTACACCTGGGTGCAGGTGCACAGAGAAAACAGAAGCATGAACCTCTCCGGTAAACACTAGACCGAATGAGGTGGAATAAATCAGTCAAGTTCAGTACTGTCACATTGGTGTCGCGTAGCTGCAAAGATTCATGATGCTGGTGCCATCTGCTGAGCTGGCAGTCCCCCTTCCTTCCTAGCATGAGCATCGTGGTGTGAAGTCCTATGAACAAACCAGCCCTGGGGACTTGGTAGCAAGCAGGAAATCCCAAACTGGAATATGCCGGCCCTGGAGCAGTGGGGAATATGCACGAATTCTGGAGCAGTCTGAGCTTTCCTGAGAGCCATAGTTTTGTGGAATACAGCATTCACTTGAGCAGGGAGGGCCCTGAGTCCCCGGTCACTTTCTTGATGACATGTTTTGCTTTTTGTGATCAGCGTCCAGCTGGCAAGAGAGCTCTTAAGGCCTGTGTGCCTTAAGGCTGACTTCTTTCATGTCCAGTTGATCTGAAGATTTTTCAGGGGTTGCTCAATAACTCTAAAGAGTAAAATCCTATTGAAACACATTTTTTGGTGGAGACAGAAAATGTCACAGTTGTCACAATCCTCACACCAGGAAGCTGCTACGTAAGAGCTCTGCAGTCCAGCGCAAGTGTGACGAGGATGCTGCCCTTGGACCACTGCAGTGGCACGAAGTCCCCCAGCCTCACAGAGATGTCTCGGTGGTGAGGAGAGAAGCCACGCTCTAAGGCTTGTTTTGATTTCTGCTTCAGCCTTTCAACCTAACAGACTTAATGCACATCAGGGAACAGGCAAGGAAACACTTTGTTCTCCTATCTTGCAAAGTCAATCAGTTGCATAATATGAATCCCAGAGGCAGCAGGAACGTGATCAAGTGCAGAGAGGAGACACATCAAACGTTTCATTGTGGCTATGGGGAGGCAGAGCCAGGCCTCTCACTACCCAAGTTATCTTCCCAAACTGCCGCTGAGCCTGTTTTACATCAGCTACCTGTCATTGTAATGCAGCTCACGTTGCAAGGTGACTTTCCCGGAGGCCCAGTCTATTTGAACAGAAGAGGCAAGCACCCCCAAAAAACGTCTGGAATGATTCTAAGCCTAAATTAGCAATTTCCTTTGCTTTAGTTGCACAAGGGACAGGGATTACTCAGTGTCTGTGCAGGGCTGTGCATTAAGCAGAATACAGTTAGAGCCAGCGTGGGTGGGAGGCAGGTGGGAGACAGCACCAGGTCAGGGTTTCACGCCAGCTCTTCGATTTGAAGAGCTGTCCTTCTGCCAAGGAAAAATGGCCTTCTGTTAGGACACGAGCTCCGCATCTTGGGAAGATGTCTAGGCAGTGTGACACAGGTAGGGTTCTTCCCGTGCCTTTCTGCAGCTGAACCGCTGTGCCAGGAGCACCTGTCACCATGTCTTAAGGACAGGGAGCAGCAGGGATCTGGCTCTCTTGATCCCTCTGCTGTTTCCCCTCCTGAAGCCTCTGCTTTTCTTTTATCAGCAAGCGCCTAACAAAATAACCATCTTGTAGCGCTTCTGCTGCAGGTGTGCTGGCCTGAATCAGAGGGGGCAGACTCTCCAACAAGGACAGAAATCTGATATCTGATAATGACACTGAAAAGGCTGCAAGTGTTAGTGTTTTTGGCAATTACCACCTCTGACAAGGAGAATCTCACTTTTAAGCTTGCTGCTGGCCTAGGAAATGGGCAGATAGTCAGTGTGTTCTCTTCCAGAGCAGGGTTTGGTGTGGTGCATTACCAAATACTCTGTGCACACCTGCTGGCAGCTGAAGCTCTACAAATTTTGTTGCGAGAGATGCCAGGGTATTGCGGTATTGAAGAAAGCAGATCCGATGGAGAGGAGACAGGAAGAAATCACTCCATTGTGGAGCCTTCCAGGTATGTGCCAGTGTCTGAGGCAATTTCCTTCTTTGCCTAACAAACAAGAGCATTTGCTGTTGACGAGCACTGAGAGCTGCAGGAACCCCTAATGACCGTAAGGGGCTGCTGGGTTTTCTTGCTTCACCATCTCTCATCCTCATTATATTAGCAGTATTTTTAGCTGCTCATGCCCCAAGAGAATGTAAGCTCATCTCCCTCATGAATCTCAAGCACAAGATATCGAGAGCTGGTCAGAGACAGTGCTGAGCAGAAGGCTCAGTCTGGAGGCCTGGGCACGTGTGTAACAGAGCTGGCTCCTTGTCTGTCCCTCTGTGCCATGTGTGATGGTGCTTTCCAGGTGACACTAGCCCTCAACACCATTCACCCTCTTGTTTCTTAGTGTCTTCTTGTAGGCCTTTCCCAGGCCTGTCCCTTTCCTCACAGGAGCTGCCTGGGCAGCAGAGCACAAGACAACAGGGCACAGGTCTCACAAGTGACAGCTGGAAGTCCCCTCGTGTCGAGAGGTGCGACCTCTCTGCCACCCCAGCTAGAGAAGGCCGGGCAACAATTCCAGCCGCCATCTCAATGGCATCGGGTTAGGAAGACACTCAGTCTGGCTCTTAAAATGTGAGGAGAACCTCCTCCCGCACCCTCAGCTCCATCATTTCCCTGGCCGAGGTCCAGCAACATTTCTGGCATCTGCAAGACCTGGAGCTCTCTCCCAGCAGTGATAAAGCAGTGCAGACACCGAGAAAGGGATGGGGCAGGTGCTGGGAAAGGCTGAGCATGACACCACTCAGTACTCAGGACTGTTCCTGGCCGCAAGTGCTCTAGTACGGCTGTGGAAGCTGGATTTCTTCCTGGCATCTCTTCATTTATTTATTTTACTTTTTAATCCCTTCATTTAGAGGCCTCATCCTGTGGAAATTTCCAACTGATCCTGTATTAAAAGAGCTAGTTATGGATACTGGAAGCTCATTCAAAACAAGTGCCAAAGCCCATATATTTCCTTCTGTGTTAAACCTGCTTCTCCCAGCTGAAACACCAAAGCACTTGGGTTGGAAGATTGCAAAAGCAAACACAATTTCCGAAGAGACAGTGAGATTGCAGCCACAGGCACCCTACTGAGAAGTTCAAAAGGATGAAATAAAACAGCATGGAACTCGTTTTTTTCTCTCTCTCTTTTTCTTTTTTTGGAGAACCTATTTGCCTAGAGGCAGAAGTGTCTAAATGATGAAGCCTTAGATGTGCTCTCAACTGTGACACTGTGGCCATCAGCCGCAGGGCACAGCCACATGCCACGTGCCATCGATTCTGCACCCAGCTCTTTCTCTGTATTTTTTCTGTAGCACAGTAGAACTTGGATCTGCTTGGATTTTAAGCACTCCTGCAGTGTACATTTTAAACAGCATAAGCAAAGCACCAGTGATTTTTTTGCCTGTCTGTTATATACTAGTACATATTTCTGTGCAGTGGGCCACTTCAGCAAGCACTTGTTTCCTGCTGCTCCAGTTCCACATTTTGCTACACTGGGGGTCTGCCGCTTTTGCAGTTTCCTTCTGTCTAATTCACCTCCAGGAAACAGACCAAGGAACTGCATGTTAAATTCAGCTATTTTTTCAGTACAGTTTTACTGTTTTGTATAGCTGACTTATAAACTAGCTGTCCCCTAGCCTAGGAGAGGGACACATCAGGGCTGAGGATCCACTGAATACCCAGACTTGGTAGAACTGCCAACCCCGTTAGCGCCACATCAAGGGCATTTACTTCTACCCCAGGTCAACTCTGCCGTTGTATTTAGCAGTCTGGCACCACAAGGTGCTTTGAGTGGTTGCTGTTTCTCTGCTGCAGGTGCTTGTCCTTGCTTTTGTGTTTCTCTAGCCTGCAATCGTGATGCTCTCCAAGCCACAGACCTGTCAGACATCACCTTTTAAATAGCAGCCATGCCCTGGAGGCAGACGTTGACAGATGCTTGCTGCTTCCAGGCTGCCTTTTGTAAGCAGGCTTAGAGAATTAAACAACTAAACTGTGGCCAGAGCAGTAGCAGGGCGCCTGGGAAGCTGAGCAGTGACCCCAATGACCAAATGTCCCCTGGGCTTTGCAGTCTAAACAAACCTGGAGTCTCTGTTCCCTGGCAGGGCCCTTTCTAGGGTGGCCACTCAGAAAAGCAGAGAAGGGAGGAGAGCTTTCAAAAATTAAGGCATATCGCTTTTATCTCCTTAGATCTGAAGTTACAAAAGATTTAACCTTGCACCATGTACCTGCACGTCCTCCAGCAGCTGTCTGGGCGGAAAATTCTTCAGTCACTTCAAAAAGTTGTGTTCTTTGAAGCCACAGAAAAGAAGTGACTGCGCAGCTGGGTTGCTAAGGCACAGAAGGAGCGTTTTAGCTCTACTCTCTGCATGCAGGGGCTGATGCTCTTAAGTGTCTGACGCACCAACCCTCTCTGCCTCCCTGGGTGCCTCCTCCTCTCTGTACCTTATGGCACATTTGGGTGAAGCGATGGGCTCGCACGTGGGGTGTGCACAAAGCCCTGCATCTTCTAGCTCTGTGGGAATGGGTCCTGAGGGGCCAGTCTGAGGTGTTCTACCTTCACCCACCACTATTCACGTCTTCACAGGGAGTTTCTAAGTAACCTTCAAGCATTAAGTGCAAGCAGCTTGCAAAGAGGGATGTGAAGGAACCGAGTGGGGTGTTTACATGAGCAGCAGCTGGCTTCCTAATACACCGCACGACAGGTCAAAACGCGGAGTGGAAATGCTCAGATCTGATGACTATCAAGGTAAAACTCTTTGCTGCGAGTGACAGTGTATCTCGAGAGAGCCTTTGCCCGAGCGCGGCAGCCTGTGCCCCGCAGCTCTGCTTCGGCCCAGGTGCGTGGCCCAAAGAGGGGCTGTTAATGCACAAATAGGGCAAAAGCAGCTGCTTTCCCCACACACAGACACATCTTGGGAACAAAAGGAGCCATGGTGGAGGCCCAGCATCTCCACGGGAGCTGCGGGCAGAGCTGGGACATCCCCTGCGAGGGCTGCTTGGTGTCCCTCGTAAGGACCTCAGCAAGTGTGACGCTGCCCTGGGTTGGTATTAACAACAATATGAGGTTTTTAATGTCAAGCAAGTACAACTGGCTTGCAGGCGGACTCCTGTAGGAATAGACTAAAAAGCTCTTGGTACAGGGTTAGTAATTTTTAACATTTTAGGTAAAATAAAAGGAGGATCTCGGGAGAGCCATACAGTAAGAAGGGGTAAGCTGTAAAGTCAGAGCACTATTAACCTTTTGGTCACTGTAGAAACGCTGTTAGTGCAAATGATAGCAGACACATTGTAGCAGTGCTGATACAATTGATGCCAGCTGATCCGTTCTAATGGAATAGGCTTTATTTAATGAGCTTAATGGGATTTTTTTTGAGGACTACCTCGTAAGAATTACGAGGTTGTGTGAAATGTTTCTAAGTGAATATGATTTGTTATCAATATTTGGACAAAAATGTCCTAAGATCCATATTAAATGGACTTAAACTGGCTAAGCAGGAGATTTAAGAGTGTTTTTGGCTTTGGTAAAATATCAGTGTAGAGGTTTATCTTGGCCTGGTTTATAGTCCAGTGTTATTCGGAACTTCTGTAGTGATTAAGTGCCTAAGGGGCTGTTAATCAAGATGGCTGGAGGGAGAGATTTGGGAATTTGGAAAGAAAATTACACAAATTGTATCTTTTTATATTGTTTGTGACTCTAGGAACTAGAACAGCAATAATCATTTTTCATTAGCAAACCCAAACCAAGAGAGAAGAAGAAAAGTAAGTCCTTTATGGGCCAAACAAGAGTCTTATTCCTTCAGAAAGAAAACTGAACAGGAACTCTAAGCCCTTAGAAATTATGGAAAACTGCTGCTGTTGCAGGTGCGCGTATAAATGGAAAACACCTCAGATTGACAGAAAGATTGTGTGATGTTTGACTGTGTGAATTGTGTGAACGTGTTCCTAGAATCTGCTGCCTTCTGCACAGAGGAGCAGGTTCAGCAAGAAACTACAAGAACGAGCCAAATCAGGGAAAACCAGCCCTGCCTTGCAGAGCTCCTCTTCAGCTTGGTCAAGAGAAGCTAAAAGGTGACTGGGTGAGTACAGAGGTGCCTCCCTTGCAAAACGTTGTGAGCAGCAAATCTACTGCGTGCCAGAGTGGTGAGTCAGCCCTTTGGCCAGGACGATGTCACGAAGACATGTGTTTTCCTAAAAGGCTGCATCTTTGGACTTTGGTCCTGTGTGAAGCTGGGCTGTGCGTTGCAGAGACATGGGAATGATGAATTTCCTCAGGCTGTGCTATGGGACACCATTTCTGGGAATCTCCCTGTGGAGACGAACTTGGCTTTTCCCTGTGTCTTAGAGAGGTCACAGTCGGTGCTCTGGGAGAGGAAACGGGCTGCTGCAGGGTCGGGCTCAGGCTCATGCTGAGCTGATTCATCTGAGCTCTGATGCACGTGGTCCTTCAGGGCGCTCTCGGCTCCTTAGCAGTAATTCAGCCAAAGTGTCTTATTACCTGAAGGGAGTCTCATCTCCCTCGCATGTCCTTTTGGAGGAGGACTTGTGCAGAGTGGGGGTGGGAGTGCAAGGGCTTTCCTGGAAGGAGTGTTGGGACAGGGGAGAGGGAGCTCAGCCCAGCCCCAGGGCCCTCTCTGCAGCAGGTCCTCTTCTCGTGTCCCCCGCACACACGGGGGATTGCTCGGCTGGTCCCAAGGCCGGGCAAGCTCTGCAAGGCACAGTGGGAGGAAGAGGAGCTCTGCTGGCAAGATGGGCCCAGGCAGAAGCTGGTGCCAGGAGAGGCTGTCTCAGCTGCACGTCCTCGCAGCGCCCATCAGCCCTGCTCTGTCTCCTGCGACACAAAGCAGCCGCCTCCCTCGTGCACCCCGCGACTCGGAGAGGGACAGGGACCAAGGCAGGAGGGTTTCATGCTGCTGGGAGGGCAAGAGCCTCTGGGAGCCTGACCCTGGGCAATGACCACAGACACCCTGCCTCCTCCGCAGCCTTCTGCTGGCGAGTGAGGACGTGCACGGGCGCAGTCAGCAGTGCTGATAAGACAGAGTGCTTTGTTCTATGCNGGAGGGTTTTGTGCTGCTGGGAGGGCAACAGCCTCTGGGAGCCTGACCCTGAGCAATGACCACAGACACAGCTGAGCTCCCTGCCTCCTCCGCGGCCTTCTGATGGCGAGTGAGGACGTGCACGGGCGCAGTCAGCAGTGCTGATAAGACAGAGTGCTTTGTTCTATGCCCTTGTCTCAAGCTGTGTCTCCCAGGCCACAGTGAATAATTTCCTGGTGCTTACTACATGTTCCTTAGGTGTTTTTCTCTTCTGGTCAGGTGTTATTTTAAGGCTGAAGCAGTGTTTTGCTTTGGACTGGTCTTTAAAGGCCTGTGAAATCATACCAGCCCAGCAGAGTGGCATGAAATGCTGTGGGCCAGCTTAGAGGATGGCCATGGGAAAGTTTGGGGGTTACTTGGGCTCTTCTCGCTGCGTGGGGCAGAAGCATGGTGAGCAATGTGGATTGTGCCTTCCAGAGCCAAGTGTGTGGGGCCAGGAGCCCTCCCTGCCTGCCCTGAAGGCTGCACGTTCTCCTGATGGATACCCCTACGGAGAAGGAGGGAGGATGGTGCCCAGGATCTACAGCTGTGCCCTGATGGGCAATATCTGGGGTGCTACTTTGAGAGGGCTGAGACTCCAGTGCGTCCTCCCCAATGGGGCAAGGGCAGCCTGGCCTCCTTAGACCCTTCCCGTTCCCACCACAGCAGCAAAGGGCCCAGCTGGGGGAGCAGCGTCCTTTAGCGCACAGCAGGCTCAGACTTGCCAGCGCTCCTCTCGGAGCAGGCACAGTTTTGCACATGGTTTTAATAAATTATCTTCCATTAGGGAGCGGTGTGTTCGAGTGCCAAGGCTGTGGGGTTTGAGTAGAGGCAAATGTAAATGGAGAAGTGAAGTATTGCAGCGACACCAGCGCGCCCAAAGCAGCCTCCTGTCTCTCTGCTTTCCTGCGGGTGTCCGTGCACAGCCCAGACACAGATGGGCTAATGCGTGTGTCTGTGCTCTGCCCTCCGGAGCCGGCTCTGCCGGCATCACCACCACAGTATGTACCATGGCTCTAAAATAAATCGGATCTGCCTGGTGATTTTCCATTCTTGCTTCCTTGGAGCTCTTGTTTTTGCCATTGCTGGCATTATGGGAACCTTTTGTGTTTAAAATTCTAGTTTCTTGGTTTTTTTTCCAGGCTGCTTTAAATAGAAGAGGAAAATGAGTGGGGGGAAAAATAATGCAAAGCTCATCTCTCTTTTCCAGATTGCTTCTCTGACCTTTTTCACTATCTTTGGCCCTCCCAAATCCCCTTTGTGTTTGCACCTTGCCAAGTTCAGCATATAGGAATGCCTCGGGGTTCTTTTCTGCCCCCTGGAAAGATCCTCCTCTGCAGGCAGCCAGCAAGCTTCATCTGGGTTTCGGTCCCACTCGGTGCTTTGTCTTGGCTTAGACGTCACCAGCTTCCTCCTGGGTGGGCAAAAAGGGGATGGGTGCTGCAGCGGAGCTGCCTCCTGACTGGGTCACAGCTGCTGCTGGGCTGTCTGGGCTGTGCTATAAAACAGAGCCGAGCGCAGCTGCCTTGGAGGAGAGACTGGATCTGCAGCCAGCAAAGGACCTGCACACACACAGCCTCCTGCATTTATTTTTTTTTTTTCCTGGAATACAGAGCTGACCTTGGGAGCAAGATGTGCAAGGGTCTCGCTGCACTACCAGCCACGTGCTTGAAAAGGTATTGCTTATTTCAGAGCATCTATTGTGGTGGGTTAGACTCGAGTTATGCTGGTGGGTTGCTTTTTGTGTGAAGCAGGAGTGGCAGGTTTGGCTCAATTCCTCTGTAAGATTAGATATAAATGGTTTGTTTGGGGGCTTTTTTATTATTATTTTTCTATTAGTTGGAGACAGAGTTGCATGAAGGTTTTGTACTGAGCTCTGGCAATGCTAAGCCTACCCTTACCATTGGTAAAAAAAGCAGCTTTCAGCACTGCTGTATTTGATATTTTGCCTGCTGCCGCAGTCCCTGCACTCCCCTTCTTTGTCTCCCCCTCCCTCTCCACCTTCATTTTTCTAGTGACTGGAGGCAATTGCCTGCTCTNGTTTGGCTCGATTCCTCTGTAAGATTAGATATAAATGTTTTGTTTTGGGGCTTTCTCTGTTGGAGACAGAGTTGCATGAAGGTTTTGTACTGAGCTCTGGCAATGCTAAGCCTACCCTTACCATTGGTAAAAAAAGCAGCTTTCAGCACTGCTGTATTTGATATTTTGCCTGCTGCCGCAGTCCCTGCACTCCCCTTCTTTGTCTCCCCCTCCCTCTCCACCTTCATTTTTCTAGTGACTAGAGGCAATTGCCTGCTCTTGGTTTGGAGCGGGGGGCAAGGCAACAGGATTTCACAGAGGTGGAGGGGTATTGCACCAGCCCCTGCAGGGGCAAGCGGCACCCTGGCCTGCTGTCATCTAAGGGAAAATGTCCTGCTTGTTTGCGGTAGCTTTGAAACAGCGGTGAGAAGTACTGCCCCTTTTCCCCCACCCCAAATTTGCAGAAACTTCAATAGGGTTTAAAAAAAAAAAAAAAAAAAAAGCTTTTAAAAAATCCCCAAATGCACATGTTTAAGCTGTGTCCAGGCACTGCCGGGACTCCCGTGTCTCAGGAAGCTGCAGCAGCCGCTTTGCAGCAGGAGCCGCTGGTTTCCTCACGGAGCAGCACGGTTTTGTTCTTGCATCGAGAGGCGCCCAGCACCGCGGGGCTGGCGCCTCCCCAGCCCCCTGGTTCTGTCTACCTGGGCCCAGATTTGCCCTGAGCGCGAGAGCTTTGCCTGAGAGGTTTCCTTCGCTCTCAGCTCAGCACCGCTGACACAGAGCGGAGTCCGCTCAGGTTGCCCAAGGGCTCAGCCCTGTGGCACGTCCTGGGCACACACCTCAGAGCAAGCAGGATGGATTAGCTGCCAGCACCCATCTTAAGTGAAAGACAAATCCTGAGAGGTGCTGAGAGCACTGCCAGTTGCATATTTGTACTGTGCGGCCAGTCAGCGCTCGGCCTGATGGTGCTGCAAAGCAGAGCACAAGTAAACGTGCCTCCTCCAAGGAGCCTGCAGGGAGGAAGAGGTAGCGTGGGGTTCCCTCTGCCTCTTCCCTCCGCCTGGGTGCTGCAAGGCCTGGCTGCCGCTGCAGGCGGGTGATGAGGCACTGCAGGTGAGGAGGAGGCAGAGACAGGAGGGATGGATGGTGAGTGTAGGAGAGCCAGGCGTTCAGGGAAAAGCACCGCATCTACAGAATGGCAGTACTTGCCTTTTGCACTCTTGTAGTGGTAACAAACAGCAGTATTATGAGAGCTTCTCTCCCTTTGCCATCACTTCCCTCAGGCTGATGACCTTCTCAGAGAAGCTTGAGCTGTTGAGAGCGAAAACTGGCATTTCTGTGACTGTGGTGCTTGCCTTATAACAGAAATCCAAGCAGAGGAGTGAAATGTCAGCAATGTCAGCACTGGTATCACTGAGTGTGAGCTGCCTTGGTGTCACTGAGTCTGTCTGAAAGAGCTTGCACTGCATAAAGAGGCTGCCAAGGGAGTTATAACACTTTATCTTCATTTAATTCTTGAATTGTTTATTGCAGTGCCAAAGACATGAAACATCGCCTGGGCTTCTTGTTGCAGAAGTCAGATTCCTGCGACTACAGCTCTTCCCAGGGCAAGAAGGAGAAAACACCTGCTCAGCGGTAAGAGCAGAGGTGGCTACTCAGTGAAGCACAGGCCAGCCACAGTGTGCTCATTGGCTCCTTCCTTCAGTGAGCTCAACTTTGGGAGCGTTGCTGCAGCTCCCCAGCATGTGCTGAAAGCCTCTGTGTTTGGCTCTAGCGTGGGCACTAGTTCTCAAGTATTGAAGATGACCCTTTTCCAGGAAGAAGGTTGGACTAGAGACTCCCTGAGGTCTCTTCCCACCGATATTCCTGTGATTCAAAACGAGTGCATATGGAAAGATTTGTTTCACTGCTCTCGCTACGTTGCGAGCAGATGTTGAGCTCTCCAAGGCAAAGGCCAAGACACATAGCTGGAACACATGAGCCTTAATATGCAACCTTACCGTGGTGGCACCTCCTCATGGCAGGGGAATGAATTCAGGGTGTGCAGATGTGACATATGGTATGTCACATGTTCCATGTTCCTCCCTCTTCTCTATAGCCAGTGCTGTTCTGACAGGTTAAAGGAGTCAGACCCTTCGGAGCTTCCTGACATGACCTGTAAGAGTTCCATACCCCAAGGAAAGATGCAGTCAGCCAACAAATTTCTCAGCTGTTTTTCCAGGAAAATCTCTTTCTAGCTCCTAGCTGGTAACTGGGAATACAAACTGGAATTTCTGTAGATAAGCTCTGGGATTCCCTGAGGTCCCCTTCAAATCAGGCAGACATTTCCTCCTTGGTCTCATGGGTATGAACAATCATGGAAATAGACTTAGTAAGGCTACTCAACACAAAAAATAAATCTGTCCTTTCTATGCTCCCTTTAAACCTTCTCTATATATCTCCCTTTGTCTCCTTTTAGGGTTAGCCAAGAGGAAGTCAAAAAATGGGCAGACTCTTTGGAAAACTTGATCCATCATGACAGTAAGTAGAGAGGGCCCTTCTGCTGGCGATGCTGGGGCGAGTGGGTGGGCTGAGCAGTCCCTGGAGGTAGCGTGAGACAAGAGTTCTTGCATCTCCTGGAACACGCAGTAACTGCTCTGGGCACCCAGGTCGTGGGAAGGGGTGATGGAGCTCATCTGATCCAAGGAGTAATCACAGAATATTGTGTAGGGGGCCCCAGTCCACTACTAAGCTGTTCCTTTTAGGAATTAGGAAAATTCCAGTTAGGAAAATGACTCTCTACCCAAGACTCTGTGTGGCAGCTCCATAGAATGCCGTGCTCTTCTCTGGCCTGCCAGCAAGAGATCAAGCTTCAGCAGCTTCAGCTGCTGCTGTCCCGTTCTCCAATGCATGTGCAGGGGAGGAGAGCCCCGAGCTACCTCGCAAGGCGCTGGTGCCAGCAGCCCCAGGCAGCCCCTCAGCCTGCGCTGCGCTGCTCACAGCGGTGCCGTGCTCCTGTTCTCCCTCCCTCCCTCCTCCCAACGGCCGTGTAGTCCTTGAGCGAGCTGATCTCTGGGGGGCCAAGACCTTGCCGCACAGCGGGTTAAACAACACACAGAGTGGAGATATTGTTTCCAGCTGAAGGCATGGGAGACTTTGTCTTCCCATCGGTTCCAAGCTAAACTTCTGTCCTTGAGGTTTCCTTTGTGCCGTTCCCATGGCCTGGGGCTCTGCAGCATGCGTTAGTTGTCTCTTCAGGGCCTCCTGGGGACACGTGACTTGCGTGTGTTCTCCTGGCTGTGACACTGAAGGTCACTGTGTGGGAGCAGGCAGCTGGGGACCCACGCGTGACATCCCTTGGGGGCCTCTCTAACATCCAGCCTCCCTCAGCCCCCACGAGCGAGGAGGCGGCCAGGTCCCCCTGGCTGCCTGCAACAGGGAACTGCTCATTCAGCTCTCAGGGAGAGAACCAGCACTGCTACTTGCTGAGGTGCTGGGGTTCAAAGGCATTTCCAGTCCTAGGAAGCACCAGTCTGACTTGCTCTTGTTTTCCCTCTAAACAATCTGCAGGAGGACTGGCTGCTTTCCGGGCTTTCCTCAAATCGGAGTACAGCGAAGAAAACATTGAGTTCTGGGTCAGTTGTGAGGACTACAAGAAAACCAAGTCACCAGCCAAGCTCAGCCCCAAGGCCAGAAAGATCTACAATGAGTTCATCTCTGTGCAGGCAACAAGAGAGGTATGTGCACCATCTCATAGAGAACGTTCTAGGCATAAGTGTCATCCCAAATCCTGAACCAACTGACAAACACAGGGAAAAGAGGGGTTTGGTAGTGTTGCAAGAGCTGAAGCGTGCTGCTTCTCTTATCATTAGCAAGGGAATTATACCATTTTCATTGTTTTAAAATTAAACTTGGACAGAGTGAAAGGGAGTTCAGTTAACAACCACATGGCTATCCCACATAGTGAATTGGGAAAAGCCCTACAGGAATAAGATTCCCCACTGTTATTGCTGCTCCTATGCAATTACTTGAGTTCACTGGCTGACTGAACCCAGAGGCACGTGCCAGTCACTGGCAGCTGGCTGCACGGATTCTGCCAAGACTGCGCAGTGTTAAATGGCCATTTCAGAACACCCCTGCTCCTCAAGGAGAGCTTAAGCACACGTTGTGGGGAGATGCTTGGATTCTCCCTTGCTTATGCTGACTGCTTTTGGGACAATGCTATTCATGCTGTCCTTCTGGCCTGCAGGTAAACCTGGATTCATGCACACGGGAAAAGACCAGCCAGAATATGCTGGAGCCTACGCTGTCCTGCTTTGATGAGGCTCAGAGAAAAATATTCACCCTCATGGAGAAGGATTCTTACCGCCGCTTCCTCAAGTCCCACTTCTACCTGGACTTGGTGAGCCCTCCTGCTGCTGGCTGCGGACCTGAAAACTGCAAAAGAACCCGTGCTCAGAACTTAGACTGCAACGCTAACATCGTCTCCCAGTGTGCCTGAATCCGCAGCGAGCCAGGAGCAGGCAGGGTTCTTGCAGGAGTGTATGGCAGCAAAAGCTTTCATTGGCATGAAACAACAGAGCTGTCTCCAGTAGCTAATATCCCAGTTGTGTCCCATGTCATGCAACAGTCAGCATTTGTAACCCAAGCCAGGCTCAGTTTGTGTAGCAAACCCTCCTGTGACTCCATCTGTGTAGGAGCCCTGGAGTCTGTTGGACATGAAAGCTGGGTGAAATCACTGCGTGTCTGCTGTGTTTTTGATGTCCCTCACAGGCCCGGGTGGGCTGGTGCTGTTGGGAAGAGGTGCAAAACTCGGACCTAGCACTAACTGCAAAGGGTCCAGACGTGCAGTGTGGCCGTGAGACAGCTAGAGAGAAGGAGGGGAAAGAGGAAGCCAAGTGAAGTGTTGGGGACCGTGATCTCCCCCTTTATAATCACCACAAGCTTAGATAAAAAGGACTTTCTCTGGACCTTAGCTGCTCATATAGCTCCCAAATATCCAGGCTTTCAGTAGTGTTTGCTCAGAATTTGAGCTGTGTTGTGTTTTACTAGCCAGACTTAGGAACAGCTCCTGCCCTATGTAAAGGGGACACCAAAAATTCCTAGGCAAGCAGAGAGCCTCCCTGTGTCATTACACCCAACACTGTAGGAAAGCCCTGGTCCAAGGCAGCTTTTCCCACTATTGTGTCTAATTTATGCTGGTCAGAGATCTTTCTTAGGTTGTTTGGGATGGGATCACTACCACAGCAGCTGAGAAAAGGCCATGCTTGGGAATCCTGACACTGACTATTTTTATGTGAGTCTGTAATTCAGTAGTAGTGTTACTCATTGTTTTTCCCTACAGGTAGTAATAGAAATGTGTCAGTCTCCTTACTACTCCTCTGCCAGAGGGCAATTTATTTTGTAATCACTGTAGTTAGATGGGGCTTTCACTCAGGGGCTTTGGGGCCTGACTCTGACCCATATTTGGAGGTGGAAGGAGTAAGGGAGCAACAGGACGCCTGCTCTGAGCAGAGCGAGGGCTACAGGTCCTGCTCTCTCCAGGACTTCACCTTTCCTTGGCTTGGATAGAGCTGCTCTGACAACCGAGTATTCCTCACTCTGTGTCCCAGCCTGGACAACACTTGTCCCACTGGGAGTTTGCTATGGCAGGAGAAGGTTGCGGTTTTCAAAGTAGGAACTTCCAGGCCCACAGAGAAACATCTCCTTTAATCCTTGCTTTATTTTGTGTTCGTTAGCTCATACTGAAGCATACCGGCTTGCATGTTGAGCTAGGCAAGGAGAGGCTTGCTAAAGATTTCGGTCGGCTCTGACCTTGCCAAGCACGTGGCTGTGTTTTATTTTCCCTTGGTACTGGGATCTCCTGGTAACTCTTGAAAAAAAATGTATTGATATTTAAATAAGGATGGATACATTCTAAATAAAAGATATTTACATTAGTCCCTTCTAAAATGTTCTGTGAACCAAAGACTGTGCATGGATATAACTCTCTGACTCAGATCTTAGTTTAAAAAGTCATTTTATAAATGGTGTCACTCCACAATAGTTTAAGGTCATGGAAGATGGAAGAGCCTTTCTTTCTATCAGCAGCCCATCCGGTTGGTTATTTTTGGTCTCTCAGGTTTGGTTATGTTGGGCGGAGGGCTCCAGGCTGCAGCTCCAGCCCTGGAGCGATGCCATGCGTCCATTCCCGTGGGGAAGCCTTGGCCCCTGCCTTGCAGGGGGGTTTCCTGGCCAGGGCTCCAGCCGGGAGCTCCCTGTAGCGCAGCCGGGTGTTGCTCTCGGCTGGAGGCCCCACGGCTGCCAGGGGCGGCTCTGGCTCAGTCCCCTGCGGCAGTGAGTAACGGTTGCACCCTACTGCAAAGAGACCAAATAATTGAATAGTCCAGCACCGTAGTAGTAGGAATATGTTTATTATATGAATTACTGAGTGCTACAGGAATATGAATTCACAACGTAACCCCTTCCTTAGTGCGCCTTGATGTCCCCTGTCTTCACATGCAATGGGGATCTCCCTGGTGGACATCAAATGGGGGAGCTTCAGACGAAAAGCTGACGGCCCGGGTGTGTAGGGCGCCATATCCTAGGGTGGCTGTGGCCCGCTCCTTGGCCACAGCATTTGGCATCCTCCAGCCAGGCTGCTCCAGTGCATGACCAAGGCGCGCTCAGGGTCTGGGCAAGCGCTGGGCCTTGCTCTGAGAGGGAAGGTTGGAGTTGCCGAGTTAGTGGATACAACCTGGCTAGGCCCACACGGCAAGGGGAGCAGCGAGCAGGGCCCGCGCTGCAGCATGGGGTTGCCTTGCCCCACGGCAGCGGGACAGAGCCCCATGGTCGGCACCCGTTTGCCCCGTGGCTCTGCAGAGCCGGGCGCGGGCTAAGGGCCCAGCGGTGGTTCCCAGGGCCCTTTTGGGAGGCGCACGCTCATGTTCATCCAGGGCAGGTCCAGGGCATGGGCCAAATCCCCACAGGTTCCTCTCTGCGATGGAGCTGAAGCTTTGTCTCCTGCTCTGCGCTTGGACCAGCGACTCTGCGGACATCGAGGTGCTGACAGTAGGGGTAGGTATGTATGTATGTGTGCTTATGTACCTCTATATGGTATAGATACCTATCAGTATGCATATCGTGCTCATACATGTGCCTAACTTGATAAGAGCAAGAGTGGAAAAACACCCGACTGCCTCGAATCCCATCGTTGTTAGCGACTCGACCTGCAGTGCCCTCAGGGAGCCCGCGGCAGGGCAGGCGCCAGACGCCCGCGCTGCCAAGCGCCGCCTGGGCCGGCAGCGTGCGGGCCGTGATCCGCCCCAAGGGCTCCCAGCCATGCGGGGCTGCTCTGAAGGCGGCCGAGCTCCCGGGAGCCCCCGCTCCTGTCGCCCGCGCGCCCTTGTGTCCAGCCCGCGCCTCCACAGAGGCTCCCCCGCCTCTTCCCCTCGCTCTCCGACACCTACAAAGCCAGACGCTTGCTCTCCGCCCCACGTGGCGCCCCTGCATCTCGTGACACCTCACACAGCAGTTCACCCTTCCGCAGGGGACGCTGGCCCCGTACTGGCTCTCTGCAGGACTGGCACTGGCATTAATGGTGACACATACGAGAGTAACTGAAATGTATACTGCACTGCTAAGTAAAAGGGACATAGATGGGTCGACTGCAAGAAAGCTTGTTGGTTTTGCATTTCTGCGAGCGGGAGGAGCACGAACACGCTGAACCCAGACTTTGGCGGCAGCGCTGTGTGGAGATGCCGAGGCCATGGGGGGCAGCCTTGGGAGTACCCAGCATCACACCCGTTCTCAGCCCTGATCTTGCCTCTTGCTCACGAAGCAGCAGCCATCAGGCCCTCTGAAGGCTGGAGCAGCACTTTCTCGGCAGTGCCAGACCCCGCGCTCGCCCCCGGAGATGCTCAGCGAGCACCGCACAGCCGCCGGCTTTCCCAGGCCGTTCACTGGGGGAAGGCGGGCGCTGGGATCGCCTTCGCCTTTCCCCTCTCTCCCAGCCCTGCCTGGACAGCGCAGCCCACTTCCTGCAGCCAGGGATGTATTTTTATTCATCCCCATGGCGACAACGTGTAAATATTTGGGGCTGCTGGGGTTTTGATCAGATTTTTTGAGTCTTTAAGAGGTTGGCAAACCCGCTGTTTATGCTGTTGCCTCTTGCGCGGAGTCTCATGATTTGCAGCTTGGGTATGGCAGCCTGCGGGTGGCTTGCTGGCCTCAGAGGTCGCCTACAAGCCCGGGCACATATATCTTGGGTATATGTTGCCCCGCTCGCCATGCAGGGGCACCCGCATGGCCCCGGCCGCATCGGCAGCTCATCCCAGCGACTCCACACTCAGACCGCAGGGATTCACCGTGCTCCCATCGGAGCGCTCGCCAGCTGGGACTGCAAGGAGACCCCAGCTCCCTCTGCCGCCCCACAGGTGGAGGCAGCACCTTCAGCGGGCAAAGCGGGCTGGATCTGGGCCTTTGCCAAGGACCGATCTTGCTAAGAAACGCCCTTAGCGAGCCCGAGTCCTGGGCAGACTGGAGGAGCCTGCAGAGAGCAGCAGCTCCTCCAGCCCAGCGGAGTTTGCCTTCTCTTACAGCAAATGGGGGGTTGTTCTTCATCTTTTGACTCTTTTCCCTTTTTGAAATTGGACCTGGATGCTTCCAATCAGCAGCCTTCCCACCCTCTCCCCCCCAGCATGGTTTTGCTTCTCCATCTTATCAATGGCGCTGGTTGGGTTTGTGCACGGGCCTGGCTCTGGCATCCCAGAAAGCAGCTGGGAGCCAAACCGGCAGCGCAGGCAAACGTGGGAGAAACAGGGCCCAGAGGCAGCAGCAGCATCTGTATGGGCTGGAGGGGCAGGCAGGGGGTTGCCTGGGGGAAATCTCACTCCCAGGACCCCCCAGCACCAC
This sequence comes from Crypturellus undulatus, assembly GCA_013389825.1. Classification (NCBI taxonomy): domain Eukaryota; kingdom Metazoa; phylum Chordata; class Aves; order Tinamiformes; family Tinamidae; genus Crypturellus; species Crypturellus undulatus. The sequence goes on from VWPW01024834.1 coordinate 124,938, forward strand.
TCGGATGGGTCTGAGCCACTGCAGGCTGCCCAGCTGCTTCTAGAGCCCCCATCTAAAGCCAGAGGAGGTTCACCAGGTGGTTCTGCTAATTCTGCCAATTCATCTCCTTTGATGAGAGGGGACAGGGGCTATAAGGGAGGGATCCCTGCGGGGCCTAAAGCCCTGGGAGGGGTGTTCAGCAGTGCTCCTGGGTGCTCCTTTAGGGTGGCACAGGGAAAGCAAAGCGGTGAGAGAAGGGGCAGATGATGGGGTCAGAGGGAAGCAGAGGGATGGCTCTTTGGGGAGGCCTCGCACAGCCTGGCCCTGTTGCTACTTGATCAACTCCTGATAAAACTCCGAGCGCACGAATCTGGGCAGGGAGTCTTTTTCCATGAGGGCGAAGATCCTCTTCTGGGCCATGTCAAAGCTGCTGGCTGACGGCTCCACCAGGTTCTTCATGGTCACGGCTTTGGTGAAGTGGTCGATGTTCACCTGTCCCCGGAGTACACGAGTGATGGTTAGTCCGCCCGTCCAGCGTGGGGGAGATGGGCTCTCCCTGGCCCTTTCTCCCACCAACAACCAGGTTGAGGTTACAGGTAGCTAGTCAACAAGCCTGGTTTATCTGGGGGACAAATCTGTGGCGGCAGCCAGGCATATGGGGGAACCCAGCCTGGGAGCACTGACCTCCTTGGGCGCCTCGGTCTGGATGAACTCCTCGTAGATCTTCTTGGCTTTCTCCGCCATCTTCACGGGAGACTTGGTTCTCTTGTAGTCCTCGCAGGCCGCCCAGAACTCGATGTTCTCCTCGCTGAACTCGGAGCGCAGGAAGCTGCTGAAGCTGGCGAGCCCGTCTGCGGGGAGTGCGGCCATGGGCAGGGAACACCGGGCCCCCGCAGTGTCCCCAGGGGTGGTATGGAAGGGCTTTCCCTGGGCCAGCTCACCCCTCTGCCGGCACCCATGGCCTCAACACCCCTGGGGCCCAGCTGTCCCTGAAACTACCCTTGGAAGGGGGAGAAATGCCCCCCTGAGCCGCAGGAGCCCCCACGCAGGACACAAACTTACAGGTGTTTTGCAGGAGCTTCTCGAGGGAGTCGCGCCACTGCAAAGCCTCCTCTGGCGATGGCCTGAGGGGAGGAGAGGGAAAACAGGTAGTCTCTGAGCTCACAGCGCAGCGGGATTCTATTTGTTTATTTTCTTAATAGATAGATGAGGTCTGGGAGGTAATGCCTGTGAATTCCCAAGGGTGCGTGAGGAGCGGTTGTGAGCCGAGACGTGGTTCACTCCTAAAAGCATCTCCTCTGTCACTTGCAGCAGGGGTACGGCCGCAAGTCACCCTCCTGCCCCGCATCCGTGCACATCTGGGGGGCAGGACACCTCCGGGCACCCTCTCCTGAGTCGTGTTGGGGCTCGCTGTGCTGCCCTCGCCTGATCCTTACTTTTTTGCTGGCATTTTGCAGCTGGGAAACATGCACAAGCCTCCCGCCACAGCCAGTGTCGCGGTGACGGCGACATCCACCTCCCCTGACTCTGCAGGAGCAGCCCATCCCCCTGGGGCCACGGGCTCCCAGCTCGGCGGGGAAGGAGGACGGGACGGTTTTGGCGGCATGTCCCTGCAGGGCCACAGCTGGGGTCAGCTCAGCTCTACTCCCACGGTCTGGCCGCCCCATCCTCGCACGAGGTGGGACGCCGCTTCCGTCCTCCCTGCAAGCACTTTCTGGGCGGCTGCGCACCAGTGTTGTCTGTCAGAGCACACTGTCCTGCCAAACCAGGGCTGTGCTTCGGAGGCTGGAAACCATGAACAGTGCCTCCTGCTCAGGTAGCAGCAGCAGAGCAGCTCTTCCCCATCGTCCTTGCAGCACCTGAACCAGGAGCCGCCGTTATCAGGTCAGAAAATGGAGCATATTCCATATTTGTGGCGATTATCCTATCTGCTTGGCCTAGTCTTCCTCTTCCCCGGGCACCCAATCCAGGTGAGCATGAGGAAAAACACTTCACAGTAGCAGCTCGATACAATCCAAGAATCCAGCTTTCCTGGAAACTACACAGCTGAATGTCCCAGAGATCATATTAACCAAATCCGAGATGCTCGCTGACGGACTGAACAACAATAAAATTCTGGAGAAAACAGCTCCTATAGCTAGCAGGCAGGGAACGTGCCTGGGACAAATAATGGGGACAAATGTGTCTCCTTCACAGAGGCATCCTGACCTCGGCAGGGACAGAGCCTGGCACAGGCACAGTCCTGCGGCCACTCTCCTCCTGCCCTGCCTCGGGCAGCTCCTGCCGGAGATCCTGCAGCCGCTTTCTGCAGGCCAGCAGGAGAGTGGGCACAGGGGACATGGTCACCCATCTTCACCTGAAAGCTTTTAGGTTAAGTTAGAGATCTTATTTCGGAGATTTATCGTTTTAGACTAACACTACAAAACTCAGCGAAGAGCAACTGAGTGAGAAAACCCAAACTGCACATTCTTACCCTACATCCATAGAACCAGCTGACCTCCTGGCACAGAAATCTCCTATGCCCACAACCCACGGAGTAACAGGGGGAAGGAGATATCACAAAGTGCAGCCCAGATGGGTCCAACAGCTGCCTGGAAGAGCATCCAAAGGTGCCGCGAGTTCTCCAGGGCCATGGGACAGGTTCAGTGGCAGTCCAGCCAGGAGGTAGGTGTAGCATTGGTTATCTTGAGAACATCCTAACCCCTTTCTCTCTAGGGCACTTCAAGGAATGGGAGCAGCTCCAGGGGACAGATGCCCCCTGCAGGAGCCCCCCGTCTGCATCTGTGGGGCTGCAAGACACTACAGGAGGTCCTGGTATCATGTCTTGGGTGTGCTAGTAGTTCTGGGGATCTTAGGTCCCCACGCTTGCTGCTAGGCTGGAAAAATCCTCAGCTACCGTCCTGTCTCTAGGAAGGAATTCTGCTTTTAGATTTAAGCTAAAGTTTGCTTTAAAGGTTTATTTATGTGTCTCAATTCCTTGAACTTTTAACCCTACAGACCAACTGTTCCTCTGCTCTGCTCTTAAGTCAGCCCCGTGCTGAACAGCAGAGGATCGGGATGAAAAGCCCAAGGCAAGGACACACTGTCTTCATGGAGCCGCTTTGAAGAAACCAGGGTGTCCATGGAGCTGTGTCCCAGGTCAGAGACACGTGCTGCTGACCTGAAGCCACCACCTCGGCCCTGCATGGGGAGGCTGAACAAAACCAACGGTGGCAACATCACGCTGACCCGAGGCAAGTGACTCAGAGACGTCTAAGTGCCTTGCACCTCTGGACTAGCTTTTATCAAATGAACGTGAAATCTCATCAAATGTAAATTGAGTTTCCGCGAGAAATCTGGTTTCTGAAAGACGATATTGCCTGGCATCACTCATGCCGCTGTGACGCAGCTCAGAGACACGTGTGTAGGCCGTGAGGAAGGTGCCCTGAGCTACCTGTACATGAGGCACTGCTCTGCCTGCCATGGCTGGCTGCAGCTGGACTTCAGTTCCCCCTTTCCCGAAGGGGCTCAAGGCTGCACCACCTGCATGCCAGAGGAGTGCTGCAGCCACAGGGACACTCCATGCAAGAGCACTCGCTGGCTCTCCTTGGAGCAGCTGCATGACCAGATGTGAAACATCCGTATAACCCGCTCTGCCACAGGGAATGAGGGCCCGTGCCTCGGACCCCAGCGCTCCCAGCACACCTTACAGCCCTCAGGGCTGGGATTGGAGTGTCCTGGACAGTCAGGGCAGAGCAGTGGCTGTGTGAGCAGAGCTGAGGGATGCAGGATGGGACTGGTAAAGCCTGCTCGAACTCCAGCTCTGCTGGCTCCAGCGGCCTCTGGCTTGCTAGCCCACTGGCATCAGACACGTCACACAGAAGTACTCACTTGTGGGCTTTGGGCGGCTTCTCCGGCTTCTCCGGCTTCTCCGGGTAGGGGATGATGAGGTCAATAGCCGAGTCAGGCTTCTGGAGCAGTGTCCCCAACTTGGTCTTGATCTCCTTGGCCCTGCGGAGGGAAGGAAAAGAGCTGGTCAAGTAAGGAGGACAACGACCCCACTGTTCCTGAGCCCCTTGCTGCCAACAGGGTGAGATCTCCTTGCAGTCTCCACTGCCTCGACCGGCCGGGACAGAGGAGGAGGCTGGAGGAGCCACCAGCAGGTTCCTTCACGAGGTTAACAGCATTAGCAGAGCGGTGCCCTTGGGGCTCCTCGCTTTTTGGCTCACAGACGTTTGTTTCTGCATGCCCTCCTTTGCTATGTCTGCTATTTTGTTTCCATTCCTTTTTCTCTTCCCCTCCCTTCCCATAAAACTGCCTCTGGGGTTTGGTTTCCCCCCTTGCCGAGGAATTCACGGGCCTGGGGCCGGCCCCTGGCTAGTGCCGGTGCCCGCACGGAGGGCGTGCAAGCGGCCTGGCTCTGCGTAGCCCCGGGGGCACTCAGCTGGGGTGGCCCTGAGGCACCTCGGGCTGCTCACACCAGGCGACGGTGCCGAGAGGGACTGGCGTGCCCCACGCTCGCCCCCAGAGTGCTCGTGTGGCCCCTGCTTGCCGCGAGGCTGCTGTGGTCGCTGGCGCCGGGCGCGCGGCACCTGGGAACCCTCTGCTCCGGGCCTTCCCCGTCCCTGCAGCTTTCGCAGGAAATCCCAGCAACTCTGAGGGCGTCCCCTCTGTTTATGGCTTTCCAGGAGGGAAAGGGCAGCCTCCGTTTGCTCGCTGTTTCCCTCCGTAAATGTCAGCGGTTTTAGGGACGATTTCCGTTGCTTGCGCTTCCAAGAAAACTCACATCTGGCCTGGAGAGACTGGGCTCTTTGGCGAAGGGTAATGAGGTCCCCATGCTCCTTCTGCCCAAGAGATCTCCAGTGTGAGATGCCATAGAGGACCCCATCCCTCTGAGGACACGGAGAGCTCCATCAGGGGGAGAACCATGAGGCCGCCTTCACCCCAGGCATCCAGCACCCCCCAAAATCCTTGGCCATGGTGCCCTAAAAGGGGGAGAAACGGGGATGCTGCACGGGAGCCTTGTTAAAAGGAGAAGCAAAAGGGCAGCCCCAAGGGCTCAGGGCTGGCGGGAGGTAAGGACTCGTTCAGGACACCATCCTGGAGCCCTCAAGCAGATGCATTAGCGGCTTCCAGGCAAGGCTTCAGGAAAAGCAGCTATAAATAAAAAGGTCTCCTTCAAAAAACACCCCCGAAACTATGTCCGAGTGAGAAAAAATGGAAAGGACCATAAACTGAGGAAGGTTAAGTGTAAAAACATAAGCAAGCAAGCCAAGAAAAAGTCTGAGAAACTATTTCCAAAAGGCATTAAAAGAAAATATGGACTCTTTCAAACACATCAAGGGCAGGAAGACTGCCAGGGTAGGGCGGGAGGGGAGCAAGCTTAACAGCAAAACAAAAAAGGGAGCTCAAAGAAGTTAAAGCTATAGTTAAAAAAATATGTCTCTCTTATTTGCTTCTGGATTGCTTTCTCACAGAAAATTCTCGGGGAATATTCTTCCAGAGGAAAAAAATAAATAAATAAAAAACAGGAGTAGCCAGAAGAGTGGCCAAAAGTTGCTCCAACCACTTGGGGGTTTCCAGGCAGACCCAGGCCTGGAGGGCGGAGGCGCTGACAGGTAGCACCTCTCTCAACGCTGCTGCCGTATCCGAGCTCAGGGAGGTGCCAAATGTAACATTGCTCTGGGAGAGGGATTGCAGGGGAGACTCGAGGAGCTACAAAGCCGTGAGGCTGATGCCCGCGCGGACAAATGGGTTACAACTGTAATAGACAGCCTTGGAGGACACATGCACAAATATGGTATATTGGAGAAGAGTCAACATAGCTTTGGCAGCGGGAAGAGATTCCTCACAAACCTATGGGCCCTCTCTGAAGAGGCCACCGAGCATGTGCCGTGGAGAGATGCGGGAAGTACCAGCCCTTGGGTTGCCAGAGGAGCTTGGGCAAGATCCTCGCCCAAGCAAGAGCCTGCGATGCTGTAGGAGGATGGGGTGTCTCGTGGGTGACCAGGTGGGAAACAGCGAGGAAAGGCAATTAAAAAGAGTAGGCATAAAAGTTGTGTTTTCCCACATGAGTAGGATTCCTACAGGAATGTGGGCTGGGACCATGTTGTTTAATGGCTCTTAGGCATGGGGGTAAGGAGCTCACGGGCAGGCAGCAGGGGCTGCGTTATCCATGCTAAATGCTCAAGGACTCATGTGACTGGTGAAATCTCTCATAGGACCAGATAAAATGATGTCCTAAGTCAAGGTACGTTTCAAGAGCGAGAACATGGGGACACGTGAGAGGTCCTTGAAAATGTCAGCGCTGTAGCACTGAAAAAAACAAATCCAGTGTGAGAAAGTAGGGAAAAAATGAGAGAAATCGAGGAGAAACATTATATCCTCAGGCAAATCTGTGGTTCACCCACATCTTGAAGAGTACTGCTGTAAACCTTCAGCTGAAAAGTCCATAAAAGAGCAGCAAAAGGTTCAGAAATGGGCCACAAGGATAAGTGAAGACCTGGAAGATCTTGTGCTTGAGGAACAGCTAAGTATCTAGGACTCTTTGCTGTGAGGAAGAGATATGCAGGGGGGCTGTAGCAATGGAATAAAAAATCATGAGTAGTGGGGGTGTAAACAGGGTTCACTATGTCGTTCACCAGAGCACTTCAAATCCATGAATCCATGAAACAGCACTAGCCAGCAGCACATTTAAACCAAAGAAAACCAGCACTTTTACCTTAAAAACAGCAACAAGAGATCCAATAAAGATTGCATCTTTCTGATGCTGTGATCAACAGCAGCTGTGAGGCCTCCAGCCTGGGACACTGTCCCAGGTCTCCCCGCATTGATACCTGCGTGTTTCCCCCTGCCTCCCAGCAATAGGGCTGCACGAGACAGTGGGTGCCCAGAAGGGACCTGTTCACCTGCCCTTGCAACCCCGAGCAGCCGCTCCAGCCCTCCTGTCACTAAAGCGCCCAGCCGCCTCGCCAGCACGGAGGGACTCGGCAAGAGGGACAGGACAGCACCGACCTCGGGGCCTGCAGCCGCCCCGGGTGCTGGTGTTGGACTTGCCGCCCTGCAAATACCCTCCGCTTCTGACCACAGCCCCCAGTCCCCCAGTGCCGGCACTCACCTCTCCAGGCAGGTGTGGGGCAGCGCAGCTAAGCCCTTGCACATCTTGGCACACGGCGATTCCTCTGGCTCCGGAGAAAAACACAAGAGCTGTCAGACACAGGCGTCTCCAGCTCTGCCTCCAGCCCAGCTCCCCCTTCTCCCGCATATATAGCGGCCGGGAGCTGGAGTGCAGCCAGCGCCGGGAGCAGTGCCGGCCCACAGCAGCTGGCCCGGAGAAGGCGGCTTCTGGCTTTTGTTTTGTCCTCCTCAAACGCACACGGGGGGAAAATGCTTGTTTTTAATTCCTGGGGTGAGATCAGGTACTCGAAATGCAGCGGCCGAGCCGCAGCTTGGAAGTGCCAGGGAGCCCACGCATTTTCCCCTCCCTGACACAATAGGCTCCAAAGCAGCACTTAGGAGGCTCAGGTAGAAATGCCTATTCCTGGGGGGTTCTGACAGAAAAAAAATGTCACTTTCTTCAAAATCCAGGTGCTTAGGAGAAGGTCGTTGCTTGATTTTAGAGCTGGGGGTCCCATCCTCAGCCATCTCTCGTGACACCCACCAGGCCACAGCCCCTTGCTCACCTCATTCTAGCCCATTGTACCCAGGGCAAAACCCACTCCCTGAAGCTCCTGGAGTAGGGATCATCTCCAGGTGAACGGGGAAGGAGCATCTGGGAGCTTTGTAAAACTTATTCTGGGGCGTCTTAAGGGAGTTGTGAGGAGGTGCAAAACTTAATATGCCACAACGAGGGCATCCTCGTAGCACATGCATGGACTTGTACCACACGAGCCCCGTGGGGCAAGGCTATAGCTTGCCAAGGCTGGGCTGGCTACAGGCCGTGCATCTGCTTCAGCCCTTGCCCAAGGCTGTGCATTAGCTGAGCGCGCTCAAGAGCTCCCCTGATACCTGGTGTCTTGCTCAGGCAGGAAAGGGCAACGCGGGAGGCACAGGAGCGCTGCTGCTGGTAGCCAGGAGCCGGGCCATGCCCACAGGGCAGCACGTGTGCCCAGCAAGCTGCGGTGCTCAAAATGATTAGCTCGGCCTCAGGTTTTGCAGGCAGGGAGTAGATCAGGCTCTGACTCCAAATGAGCAAGGGTTCATTTCTAGCCCTAGGGAGCACCAGGCCCAGGCTGCCCTGCCTTGGTGAGACTCGTTGCTGATGCCAGGTCACCAGCCACCAACCAGAGCCAACAGCTGAAGCCCGGTAGTTCCTAGCAGTGTGATTGAATTAGGGAGGGTAAAGTGAGTTATTTTGGACACTTTCTTCCTGGCTCCCAGCCTGCTGTAACAGCCTGTCCTCTGCAGCAGGGACAGCCGCAGTGCTGAGCACACTGTGAGTCCTTGTATGGACCAGACCTTGTCCCACTACAGCTTCCCAAGGGCACCATCAGCGTTCCTGCACACTGTCATGGGCACATCCAGCCGTGTGGCACTTCAGTGGTCACCACAAGTCCTCATGTGGGGTGACAGGAGCAGATGAAGGGCCTCCAAGGGGACCCAAGTGTCCCGGCAAGCAGTCTTACAAGGAGAGTGAGGCCTCTGCTTGTTTGCAATGACATGTTATTGATACGTGCTAGATTGTGTTGGCAGAGAAGGACCAGGGAACGGCATCTTTTGGGGTTGACCCTTTCACTGCCTCCAGCTGGGGAGAGCAATGGGACAGGGGCTAGAGGTTGCCACGCAATGCTAGAATCTTGTTCTCCAGAATTCACCTGCTTTCTTTATACCGCCAGTTGACAGGTAATCCCCCCTGAAGAACAGGCCATGAACCTCTAATGGGAGCCTTGAGCTGCTTGTGCAAAGCTGGGCAGTCACTGCCCCACCACGGCTTTTGAGACAGCCCAGCCTCAGGAGAGAGGCTCATCTGGGACACGGCTGACTGCTGTGTCTGCAAGGGCTAGCACAAAGCGAAGCCTCAGGCTGTTGGCTCTTCACACCAACTGCCCAGTACTGTGGATCTGCTCCCATAGCGCAGCAGGGCTTGCTGCCTTTTCTAACATCCCCAAAGCAGAAGTAGAACTGGGAGTGTAAACTTCACATCCAGCCTAGATACCTGGACCCACAGGCCCTAGCAGACATTAATTACCCCCAACCAGCCCCACCTGGGACCCACACCCTGCCTGCAGGCCTGGGAGCTCCATTTAAGCTCAGGTGGGGGTATTGCTTCTTTCTTGAGCTGCATTGTAGGTGTGCCTGCCTGGCTCCTGGATGGGCTGTGGACCCTCACTCCAGCTCCAGCTCCAGCTCCAGCCCTGCTCTGGCTGCTCCCTATGGGGCCCCTGGGACACCCCTTACCATGCCCTGGGCTGCTGATGGGTCACAGGCAGAGGATTTCAGTGTGTGACTGCAGTAAGTGAGGGGCAGAAATCTTCTAGAATGTGGAAGCAGCCCTCTGTGCCCCTCTGAAGGGGGTCCCACGTGGAGAGGGACGCGGCTGGCTCGGTGGCAATGTGGAGCAAGCGGAGGTGCTGGCTGTTCTCACAGCTCCCTGGATGGGAAAGGCAGCAGCCGTGAGAGCTGCATGGGAAACCCCAGTGGCCTTGGGCCTTGCTGAAGAGCTATGGAGAAGATAGTTATGTTTTTTCCTCATTAGTCTTCAATAACAGAGACAGTGCCAGAAATCCCAAGGGAGCCCTGCTGTGTGGGATCAGGCGGGCTGTATGAAAGCTGTCCAGCAGGCACCGAACAACCTGGCATGTTCCTAGTTCCAGCTGCAGCCTGTGCCCAAGACCAAGGGCCCTGGAAAGTGGAGCACTTCCCCATGGCACCACAGGTCCAAGCCTTGTGCTGGGGGCACGTTGCCAGCTCTGCAGGCCCCCTCCTGCTTCAGGACACCTGGAGCTCCTCCCTGGGTGATCTCATGGGTGAATTATGAGCGTTCCTTGGAGTTTGAGCCCCAAAACCTAGCTGTATCCCTCTCTTCTCCTGCATCTTTCAGACCTGTTAGGAAATTCCCTGTATTTGTGCTTCTGCTATGATTAAATGCTCTGTAGACTCTTGCACAGCCCAAGACTGGGGCTTTTAATAAGCAAAAAAAATGGATTGTGTTGCAACACAGGAAATAAAGATCCAAAATAAGAGCTCAGTAACAAGTTCATGAGGAACCTGTCCTAGAGGGTGGCAGTGGCCCCTTGGTTGTGCAGAATTCTGTGTGCTTTGTGCAAGGCAGCCACACTGGGCCGTGTGCCTCCTGACTGTGTTCATAAAAGTGGACAGCAACAGCTCCATGTCCTGAAGTGTCAACACAGGACAAGGGTCTGGTGGTCCCTGAAGAGAAGTGGCTGGAGAGCTGCTGCATGGTGCACAGTGCCAAGGCAGGATGTGTCCAGCAGGTCTGGGCATTCTCTGCCTTGACCGGGCTCCCATGGCTGCAAAAATGTCAAGAATGGGAAAACTCTGATGCACCTTGTCCTTTTCCAGCACCCAGATTGCACCCTGGCATCTCAGCTGGCCCAAATCCTTCATCTTGGAGCCATGGTCACAAGGATCCTCTTTGGTAGCCATCACCAGGGCATTGTGAGCCACATCTAATGTGAGTAAAATGGGCTAGGGATGGGTCTGGTTGGCTTGGGCTGTCTGTCACCCTCGTGGCTTTCTGTAGGCTGCCTTGGCAGTGGTGTCCATCCAGTGCCAACCCTTGAGCCATTCCGGGGGCCATCCAGGGCATGCCAACCATAGTGGGATCATGTCTGCATCTGCCTCTGCTTCCAGTCTCTGTGCTCTTATTATATAAAGAAGTGTAATGAGATCTTTCAGAAAGGGCGTATTTGAAACATGAAATAAAAAGCAGTCTTGCACCACTGAACAGAAACAACAGTTGCCTAGAAATAGCTCGCATTTTCCACAGACATCTGTCTAGTAATAAATGTTTGTTTTGTATCTTTGAAGGTTTTGGAGTGCTAAGAAAATATTTCCAATGTGAAGACCTTTCTTTTCTTCCCACGACAGCTTAATTTCTTTAAGAGCCCTTTTGGGAGGGCTTTTTGGAAATCCAAGTGCACTCTGTGGACCAGATTGTCTTGTGTACACAGCAGCCGTTTCCTCAAAGAGCAATATAGGCTGGAGGCTGGTGATTTCCCCTCCAAAGCCACGTGAATCTCCCACTACACCATATTTATCCCTCTCTCTTACACCATATTTATCCCTTGTTATTTCAAGCCTTTATTAGTGGGTCTATCAAGTTGCCTTTAATAGGCCTCGGGCTTACTGATTTGCTGTTTCCTGGTTCCCACTGGAACTTTTTAAAAATTAGCATCATATTAGTAACAACCTTATTAATAATAGTCTTTGGTAGGAGGATCTGCGCAACACTTGCCCAAGTGAATATTCGGTAGTTTATCCAAGAGTTCCTTCTGGCGTTGGCAGTTGTTTCTTTCTTTTTTTTTTCTTATATGTTCTAAAAAATGTAGTTAAAATCTTTTCTCCTGATGTTTTGTGACAGCCGTGCGAACACGTGCCCTCTAAGGAATGATGCTAGTGTGAGCCCCTTGACAGCAAAGGCTGGTACAAATAATTCATTTAGCTTTTCTGCAATGGCGCTTTCATACTCGCATAATCTGATCATGCCCCATCCCATGTGGCTCTCTGGAAAGCTTTCTGCTTCTCACGTAGTCATGATTAATTTTTTATGCCTTCAGGACGCTTTCCTCAAATCTTTTGTGGCCTGCCTTGTACGTGTGACTTTCCAGAGCGTGCGTTCTCTTTTTGTTCTCTTGTCTGTATACAATTCCCACTTCTTTTAAAATCTTGTCATTTCAAGTGTTTTTTTCCACTCTTCTGTTTAAGTTACCTTTTCTCAGACGTGCATTTACGCCTATGTAATCTAATACTGTATGTTTAAACAGCCTTCCTGTTGCATACAAGCTTGAATACCCTTCAGTGGCTTCATTTGACTACCTTTCCGCTCATTTCTCTTTTGTAATTAAATATTATTCTAAGGTGCTACTTTTGTTCCCACTAGGACAGCCTGATAAGTGGTTACCACTCAGCGGCCCTTCATCGGTTCCCTTGCAAGCTAAGCCCTGTGCACGGCTCGGCAGTCACTCTGGTACATGGCTTTTCTCGAACCACCTCCCTTTGCCCCCATGCACAGTTATCCCACTGCATCCCCTTCCCCATACGGAGCTGGAGGCACCAGCTGGGTGTCTAAAGCGCCTGCATAGGATCCAAGGAGACCAGGGATCCGGGCTCCCCTCGGCTCTCCGCTTCCAAGTCACTGACCCTGGAGCCACAGGCGAGGTCAAAGAGGAGAAAACCCTGGAAAGCAGAATGACCCGGAGCACTGGGACTCGGGCCAGCTGGGAATTCGGGAGTCACGTAAGAGCCCCGACCCGCTGCGGCTCAGCTGTGCAGCCGCCAAGTTCCTTGACCCTGCACAGAAGGCCTGAGAACGGCCGCAGCGGCGGAGGTAGCAGTGGGGACGCGGCGCTGCTCTTGGCTCCAGCTCTGTGCGAGGCAGGGAAGGGCTCTGGGCAGCCCCAGGCCCTGGGCTGGTTCACCCCAAAGCTCTCAGCCTTTGCCACGGAGGGGGCACTCCGCTGGATACTCCTAAAGTAGGTGCTGAACATACCAAATGCCACCTAGTTCAAAGGGACAGTGGCCTGGCATCTCCCAGGGGATCCTGCCAGCAAGGAGCCCAGCATCGCCAGACCTGCGTGCCTCTAGGGGACACATCTTGTGAACACATCACAAGAGCTTCCTCGTCGACTTTGTCTTTCCTCAGCAAAGTGAATGGGGCCTTTAGCAATGAGCAAAGCGGTGAGACAAGCCCGGCCCAGAGCCACGTGCACGGCTGGTCCCATCTTGGGCACAGTGAGTGTCCTTGGTAACAGAGCTGGTCTCTGCTCCACTGAGGCTGTCAGGAAAGTCCAGCTGAACCTGCAGGGACAGAAGATTTCAGGCCAGCACTGCTATTCATGCAGGCTTTACACTACAGGGAAATAACAGCTCCTGAAGAAACAACTCTGATGTCATCAGCAGTGTTCCTGGAGCAGAAGAGTGAGCTCAGACAGGCTTGAATATGCCTGGTGTGTGTCTGCAGGGACCTACTGCCACCAGGGCCCTGGGCACATTCAACAGCTGCCTCTGTTTCCAAGAGCTCCATCAGCCAAACTGTGCTGGTGCCTCCACAGGCACTGCAGGGTGCTGCTCTCTGACTCTGTTCTCCTGCATCATGCCATGGTATGGACACAAACCCCAGCTATGTGTCCTCGTCAAGGCCACAAAGTGACACAAGACAGTCTGTGAACAGATTCAAAGGGTCCAGCAGTGTGCAGGCAACAGACAGTTGCAATACAAAATTGACACAAAGAGACCAGTCACAGGATTTTATTTGACCACCAAATTGAAGAAATCGCTCTAATTATACCCAGTTTGTACCTAGATTCACATGACACATCCAGGAAACACATAACACAAACACAAATTTTCCTCACCCACTAGCCAGCACCTGCATTTCTAGATCACTCGAGAGAATTAGCTGCCATGCAAAGAAACATCTCTACTGTTGCAATGGCCATGTAGCACTCATGCCTGCACCCGCCCTTGGTCCAGAAGAGCGCCTGAAAGGTAAGTCATGCTCCCCTGCCCTCCCCTTTCACTCTGTGCCCTGCTGTGGCTCTGCCTTTCCCAGCTTGTGGATGGCCTTGTTCTCCAGCACCTCCACCTTCCCCTTGCCCGGCTGCAGCACGCAGGCCACCATGGCCCTTGCCACAGTCTCCACTGGAACCGAGTAGGCGGTGGGGAACACCCGCGCCACAAGGCCGAGGAACTGCCGGGCAATCCACTCGGCGGGCCGGGACTCCTGGCGTGCGCACAGCAGCATCCTGCGGAGCGGGGAGGTAAGGCAGCTCAGGCTGAAACAGCCGCCCTGAGAGGAGCTAGCAACCCAGATCTCCAGCTACACTGGAAGCCCAGGATTGCTTGCGGAAACTGTGTGGGGCCCAAGAGGGGGCTTCTGCAGGGTCCTGGAGCATGACCAAGCTTCGGGGCTGAGCCTGGGATGCTGTGGTGGAGGGAAGGCAGGCAAGAGTCCCTACGGTAGAAGGTCAAGCTCTGTGCAGAGCCAAGGGAGGACTTTTATCTCAAACTCTTCTTCCAATTTGGATCTCTCCTAGTGTGACACATGTGACCTTACCTTTGGGAAGGTCCCAGAGAAGCTGCTGTGTTTGCTCCCTGCAGCAGCGGGCAAGGGGTGCACTGAGCTGGGAGCAGTGTCTGCATGTGGCTGCTTTCTCTTCTCCCCTCCCCAGACACTGCCTTACATATCCTGGCTCTAGCCCTTTCTCCATCTCCCGAGCCCTCTGACCTCGCAACCCTCCACCTGCGTCCTGTGCCCTCCCTCTTGCAGTACTACTCACGCCGGCCGGAGAATGGTACAGCGATCAAAACCAACAGCCTGGACCAGGTTCTCCACTTCTCCCTGTCCAAGCGGTCAGGCAGGATGAAACAAGACAAGGATGACTACAAGCACTGTGCCCGCTGTCCCGTGAGTGGTGGGGAGAGAAATTGCTGTGCTGTGGGCAACGTGGCACAAGGCAAGTGGCTGGAACCACATCCGAGCTGCAGAGAGCCCAGGGTGACCTGCAGCAACATGCACAGCACAGCACAGGGCTCTGACTCCGCTCTGCTAAAGCTGCTCCTGAGCTCCATGGCTTTAACTCATGGACTCTGTAAGATGGAAAAGGCAAAAACAAAGAGCAAAGGGGAATTGCGGAGCTGGTGATGGTAACCTGGGAGAAAATGCTGGCATAAAAAGGAAAAAAAAAAGGGAGGAGAAGAGCATCTCAGTAAGGTAGGTAGCCAAGGAGCAGCTGTGGCTCACGCTTCCCCAGGTGACTGTCACTGCCTGCTCAGAGACTCATTGGGTGTCTCGTGAGGACCTGTAAGTGCATTCACGCTCAACCTCATAGTGCCTTAAGCCCTGCCGCCTCCCACGTGTAATCGCTAGCAGATAATTGCTATGTCCTTATGAAGCGCATGCAATCCTGCTTGCAAAACATGCCCAGGCAGCAACCTGGGAGAGGGGATTGGAGGAGAAAATGCACAAGATAAACAAAGAGGGCGGAGTGCAGAAATGTACAGCGAACTACGGACAAGGGTCATTCAAGTCCCAGGTGACACAGGCCCCTCAGCCCAGGGAAGAGGAGCCTCAGGGAGGCTCAGGGAGGTGAGGAAAGGAAGAGGGGCAGCTGGTCCTGCCCAGTCTGACACATCTGGCCAAGAGGCCACTTGTTAAATTGGAGAGCTGGGCTGCTGTCTGGAGGCATCTCAACAGGGCACACGCATGTGCCAGCCGGAGCCCTATATCCCTCGGGTATAAGGCTGAACGCAAAGGCTGCCCTAGTGCGGGCTGCGCCCTGCTGGACAGAGTGCAGCCTCCGGGAAGAGGAAGGGCCGCAAGGCGGGGTCCCTGCAGGCACCTTGATTGCGAGTCGGCAGCGCGCCCTTGCAACCGTGCTGCTAACTGCAGCCTTGGGTGGGTTAGCAGGAGCGCAGCCAGCAGGGCAAGGGACGCTTGCAAGGCTGGGCTCTGCGTCCAGACCGCCAGGAGTGTCCTGGGATGCAGCAACAGGTCTGGACTGGAGACCATAGAGGGTCTCTTCCACCTAGAGCTTTCTGGAGACTCTAAAGAGACAGAAGGATGCTGCAGACAGGCGTTTTGCTCCTCAGGATAAGGCAGGTCCTGTCAGCCTCCTTCCCTGGTGTTTTGCTCCCCTGGTCTCAGAGGACCCCAGAGTCTTTTGACTCTTTTGCAGCCTCAGCTCTTGCTTCATTCCCAAGTGTCCTGGCACTTCCAGACCCCCATTGCTTCCCACCTCACCTTCACCCGGAGGTAGAGGAACTTGCTGTGCTCATTCGCGCCATGGGAGGACTGCAGGACGAAGTGCTTGCAGCCCCCAGCCCGCGCCAGCTCCGCCGCCTGGGCGACGTAGTCCCGGTCCACACGGATGAAGCCGTCCTGCAGGTAGAGCGGGACAAGGGGCTCAGTGCAGTTCGGGGTGCCCACCCCAGTGCTACATCCAGCACTGCCCCTCGGTGCTGATTGCACGTTCCCGTAGCTTCCTTGGGGCAGCAAACTCCACAAGACCCAGAATACAAATAGTCTCCCCGAGGGCTGCACAGCGCCCACTCACCACGCCAGCCTTGGCCCGCGTGGTGCCCAGGCAGCAGAAGCCGACATCGTAGCCCTGGAAGGCGGCGGCGTGCTCGTTCAGGCGCTCAAAGTCCACCACCACCTCCTCCTGCGGGGGAGACACGTGTGGCTGGGGATCCCAGGCACCCCGCAGCACCTTCGGGTGCTGCAGGACCTGGAGGGTCTGGCCTTGCCCCACTCTGTCCCGGTGTGTGGGTACCCGGGACCCCACACCTCCAAATCCCCTTCTGATTCCCCCTCAAACCTCCTAATCCCACATTGCCCTTGTGCTCGCAGGCACCCCCTGCCTCAGGACTGCACCCCCCAATCCTGTACCACCCCAGTGTCCTCCAGGAACCACTCTCTGGCCCGTAGGACCCCACACACACACTTCGGACCCGAAACACCGGTCCTGCACCCCGATCCTGTACAGCCCCCTTGTCCTCCGGAATCCGCCTGATCCCCCATTACCCCAAGGCCCCCTGCATCTGCCCCCCTGCAAAGCCCCCTGCACCCTCCAGCACCCCCCAATCCTGCATCCTGATCCCCCCCACACACACACCCCTACGGCCCCTGCACCTGCACCCCCAGGACCCCACTGATCCACCACCACCCAGGACCTGCTGCTCCCCGCCCCAGCCGCGCTCCCCGCACCAGGGCAGCCGCGTTCTCCCCGCCGAGGTCCAGCTTGCGCCGCCCGATTGTGGTGACCCTGGCGAAGAGCCGCCGGGCCAGCAGCTCCCGCAGCAGCGCCCGGCCCGTCTCGCCCGTGGCGCCCAGCACGAAGCAGGAGCCGGCGGGCTCCCTGCCGCCCGCCACCGCCATGCTCGCTCGGCCCCGCTGCACCGCAGCGCTGACTCCCTCCCGCCTGGCGGCGCATGGGTGACGCACGGAAGCGGAGGCTGGAAGCACGGCGCTTCCGAGACGCCGGTCTGCCGTGTGCGGCCCCAGGACACGGAGTGGGGCTGTGCCCAGGCTGCCTTCCCAGCAGAGCGAGGGAGGGATCCTGCTTCTCTGCTCGGCGCTGGGGAAGCCCCGGCAGGGTCCCCGCTACAGGGGAGACATGGACATCCTGGTGTGAGCCCAGCAAAGGGCCGTGCCCTTCAGTAAGAAGTGGGAGCACCTTCCCGATGAGACCTCTCAGGGGTGTGCAGATTGTGGACACAAGTTGAAATGCAGGAAATTCTGTTTAAACATAAGAAAAAAAAATACTGCAAAGAGGGCCAATGCAGGAATGAGTTTCCCAGAGAGGTGGGGATATACCTGTCCTTGGAGATGTTCAAATTTGACTAGTCATAGTGCTGGGCAAACTGCTGTAGGTGGCCCTGCTGGAGCAGGCGGTCGGACAGGGTAAGCTACAGAGATCCCTGAGCTCCTCAGTTCCACAGTACCACAAGCACCCAGACAGGTGCCCCATCCTTTCCTTCCCTCTTGTTCCTCTGCTCAGCACCTGGGCTGAGCAGGTTGGAGGGGCCCAAGCCCCACGGTGAAGCTCCTCATCACAGGGACGCTGAACAGGGGGACAAGGGCAGAGGAGGGACCGTGGTGGCTGCCCTTGCGCAGGATGTGAGTCAGCCGCACAGGCTCTGCCTCGGGCCTTGACCATGGCTTTGGGGCTCTGACCTCAGCCCTTGAGTCGTCCATACCCTCCCGAGCACCAAGAGCCTCGCCATGACTCTGGCACCAAGCAGCCGCCAAGGAATGTGGCACTCTGCGAGCACTGGTGTCCCACAGGGCTCGTGCTGCTCTGTGCTTGGGAGACAGTCCCATGCGCAAACATCCCTACTTGCCTTGGGTCTGGAGCGTTGGCAAAGGAGCCCCACGGAGCCGGGCGCTGGATCCAGTTTGCCCTGATTCCTGTGGAAGGAGGTGGAGCGGCCCCGGGGTGCCTCCACAGGCTCGCTGCAGGCTGGCTCACGGGCCAAGCGCGTTGCTTTGCTGCAGACGGCGGGTGAATCGCCGGAGCACGTGCTCCACATGAGGCGTGACGTGCCTGCGCGGGCCCAGTTAATGACCAGTATCCTGCCGAGGCCACCAGTGCGCGGCCCGCGCCCGCCACGGGCCCCGCTTCCCGCCCAGCATGCCGGAGCCAGCCGCCGCGCGCACATCCAGGTAGGAAGCAGCGCGGGACCCAGGGGGTGCTCGGGGAGAGAGGGGAAGGGAGGGCTGCAGTAGGGGGGTGCTGGAGGGGGCGATGCCCTCAAGGGCTGGTGGGGCTCATGGGGCTGCTCCCTCGCTGCAGCTGCGCCATGGAGGAGGCGGCGGCGGCGGCCTTCGACTGCTCGCCCCATCCCGCCGCCTGCCGCCCCGACTGGATGTCGGCGCTGCCCGACGCCCTGCCGCTCTCCCGCCTCTCCGTACCGGGCACCCACGACTCCCTGAGCCTGTTTGGCAGCCGGCGCTTGCGCTGCCAGAGCTGGGGGCTGGAGGCGCAGCTGGCGGCCGGTGTGCGTTTCCTGGACGTGCGCTGCAAGCTGGAGCGGGGCCAGCTCCTCGTGTACCACCTGTGCGCCTTCCAGCGGGTCAGCCTGGCGGGGGTGCTCCACCGCACACTGCGCTTCCTCCGCGCGCACCCCGCCGAGGCCGTGCTCATGCGCATCAAGGAGGAGGCGCCGCTCTTCGCCCGCGCCGGCTTTGCCGCCTGCCTCCGCCGCCACCTGGCCGAGGAGGGCGAGGGGCGCGTGTGGTGCCGTGAGGAGGTGCCCACGCTGGGCCAGGTGAGGGGCAAGATCGTGGTGCTGGAGGAGCTGGAGCACCAGGTGCTGGGCATCCCCTACCAGCGGCTGAGCATCAGCGACGCCTGGAACGTGTTCTCGCTGCCGCGGAAATGGGCGCAGGTGCAAAGGCACCTGGAGGTGGCAGCCGGTGGCCACGCCGGCACCCTGCACCTCACCTTCTGCTCCGGCAACGGCCTCTTCACGTACCCTGCAGAGGTGGCACGCTTCGTGAACCCCCGCTGCCACGAGTACCTGCAGCGCCGCGTGGGGCTGCCCGTGCGCTGGGGCGTCGTCATCATGGACTTCCCCGGCGCCGACCTCGTCCGCCTCATCGTGGAGAGCAACGTGACGCCAGCTGCCGTCCCCCGCATCCCCGTGGCGCCCACACAGCCCCTGCACTCCGTCCTCAGGGCAGTCCGGGCATCCCGGCACGGGACCCCGCCGCCAGCTGCCCACCCCCGCCGACAGACATCCTCGGAGCGCAGGCACGTTCCCGGCTCTCGGACGCCAGGGAGGCTTCGCGTGCCCACGGCGTGACGTCCGCCTGGGCCTGCTGAGAGCCTGTGGTGGCCACACGCAGGGCGGTGGCCCAGGGACCTGCGGCCTCCGCCGCTTTGTCCCTCTCCTGCAGGGACATGGGGCTGCGACAGCTCCGATCGCAGGCTAGGACAGCCCAACCGCAGCAAAGCCAGAGACACCACCGGCCTTCTGACATCGGTAAGTCCATCTCAAGCGCATCTCTGCAGAACAGCCATTTTCCTTTTACCAAAAAAAAAAAAAAAAAGGAAAATAAAACGCGCTAGGAAAGCACTCACTATGTTTTCTTAGCATCACCTAGAGAAAATGTGGAGAAAGGTGCAAAAAAGGCTTTTTGCTTTTGCTGCTCAGCAATCAAAAGGCCCATGTCCCTCCGTCCATTGCCAAAACACTGTTAAATTGGTGTTTGTAGCCATCTCGCTCTTAAACCACAGGTGTAAGGGGTTAGAATATGGAGGAGGAGGAGGAGAAAGCAATTTCAAAGGTGGCAACAAAATGTTAGGAATATAGTCCCCTCTGGTTATTTTAGGTTTTTCTTTTTTTTTTCTTTTTTTTTTTTTTTTTTCTAGCAGGGATTGCCCCAAAAATCAAGACTGTAAAAAGGAGGCGGTTTCAGCAGACCAGAGATGCACTTCTATGGGGAGACAGTGTGATATGATCGAGTCCGACCTGGCGCCCAGGCAGAGCCCATGCGTGAGGCACCCCCATGAGCCAGCAGGACTCAGCGCAGGACCTGGCACCTGCCGCGGCCCCAACTTCAACCTCTCCCATCCCTGGCCAGGACACCCCTGGTACAGGCAGGGAGACGCGGTCGCTTTCGGAGCCAAGCCAAGGACACGAGCAGAGCAGCGAAGCCACGCAGTGACTGGCAGCAGCACGGCACAGTCTGGCAGCCCCAAAACATGTTATGCCCCCAGCGAGCAGCTCCCCACTGACCCGACCCCTTGTGCAGCAAGCTGGACCTCTTGCTTATTTTAATCAAAACACCCCGTTTTAATCAAGACAAGTAGTGCTTCAGCCACAACCAGTGGCTGAAGTACAGCCCTGACCCATGCTGGCTGTACATCACGAGGCTCCTGTCCAAACCAGGCAGCAAGACCCTCGGACGTCCCAGGGAAGAGGTGCCTCGGCATCCTCGGACTCTGATCACCCAGTGTGCCAAGAAGGGCCTCCACAAGCCTGGGAAGATGTCCCGTGCAGAAGACAGTCTTTGATGTCTCCTGCATCAGCCTCCCATACAGATCTACTAGGAAAGTGTGAGGCAAAGTAAAACCCACACCCTCCCTGCAGGAAAGCAAATCAGCAATTTAAATAAAGACTGATAAGTCATAGGACGTGGCTGTTACTTGCAGCAGAAAGATGGCCAAGAGCCTGAGAGGCAAAACATCGAGCTGCTGCTTGCTCAGAAACAGAGGTGGGAAAGCACGAGGCAGCCTGTTTGCCCAGGCGCAGTGAGAATAGGAAAGCGTAGCCCTGGCCTACCAAAAGGTGAAGAGCCTCCTCCGGGATACTCCCAGCATTACGGGAAAATACAACAGCCCTTAATAAGTGCCAGAGGGGTTGCCTCGGGATTTCCTGCCTGCAGAAGAGGAGTTGTCTGCTCCACGAAGGACAGCTCTGGATGGAGATGAGACTCTTCGTGCTGACGACGCTCCTCATCTGCCCACCCTGGGCAGGCTGCAGGGATGGACAAGGGAATGAATCCTGGGGCTCGTTTTGTGTCTATAAAAAGGTGGAAACCAGCACATTGAGCCAGGACAGGTGACCGAAGTGGAGGTGAGGCTCAGGGAGCCCGCACTGTGCGGCGCTGAGCACTGAGGTCTGCGTTATTCTCCACCTCCTGCTGCCCCCGTGCCCCGCTGGCATGACAGCCCCAGGACCACGCGGGGACACGGGAGAGCCACGGGATGCACGGTGCCGGGGACACGGTGCACAGGGAGGGACGGGTCTGCAGGGGTTCGGGGTGGCCGCACTGTGCTTGCGGGGACGGGCACGGGCACCGCTGCCTGGGATTCCCCGGGCGGGCACCGCTTGTTTACTCCGTGCCACACCAGCAGTGCGATAACCTCGGTGCTACCCACGCCCCTGGCATCCTGTTTGGCAAACCCTTCTCCGTGCCTGGCACGTGCTGCCGGGGGCACGCGCGGTGCGGGCAGCAGCGGCACGCTGCGCTCTGCAACCCCACGCCCGGCAGCACCCGCGACGGGAGCCGGGAACGGACCCCTTGGGTCTCTGCTGGGCTGCCCAGGAAGGCGCTCGCGCTATCGCCAGCTGCAGGCGGCCCAGGCAGGCTGTGTCAGGGTGACTGGGTTCCTGTGCGGTTTGCAGGGGAACATTGCACAAGGGGGGAACATGCCGCGCCGCCGTGGGACCGAGCCTCTGCCAGAAGCGAGGCGAGCGGCCTTCCCTGGCAAGCGAGGCCATGCGGGCCTGCGGCTGCACCATGTGCCCTGCAGCCAGCTGAAGCCTTCCCCAGGCGGCAGAATAGGGAGTGAGAGAGCACCCTGGTCACCTAACCTGCTCCCTGGGCACCTAACCTGCTCCCTGGGCACCTAACCCACTCCCGGGGCAGGCAGCGCTACAGAGCTGGTGCAGGTTGTCTCTGCCTTCTGCTGCACCAGGCCCTTTTCTACCTGCCTTGGAGCGCCCAGAGCACAGAGTCAGCCCCATGGACACGAATCTGGAGAGCCCATGGCCACTGCCTCCAAGTAGGAGCTGTTCCGATTCTGGCAAAGCAGTGGGGTGGACCCAAGCGGGGCGATGCTGATGGTCCCTTTTCCCTCGCTAAGGCACAGCAAGGCAAGCACACCATCATTCCTTGGGAACAGCTGCCTCCAGCTCTTGGCAGAGCCCGACCGGGCTGTGATCCCAGAGAAGGACAAGCCGGGGGGTCTCTGGGGGAGCCGCTCGATAGCAGGGTAAGTCCCCAGCTCCCACAAACACACCGGTGCCTCGACCTGTGCAACAGCAGCCGCTGGGGCTCTGGCACCTTGTTCGCACTTTGAAAACAATACCAGAAATCACAGGCATTAAAAAAAACTCCTCTTCTCACAGCAGAAGTGAAACTGCCAGGGGGCACAGTTATTTTTCTCCTCCTCTCCCCTGCGGGCGCACGGTCGGGCACATCTTGCAGCACAACTGCGGCTTTGCTGCGGGGCTGCCTGCTTTCCCCGTGGCCAGGTCTGCCCTCTGCTCGGACACGAGGCTTCTGCGCAGCTGGGCACGCGCTGCCGTGAACATGGGCAACTGCAGCAAAAGCAGTCGCAAGGAAGATTGCCAGAGACAGGAACTGAATTTGATTTATACTGGCCAAGTATAAACTCACTGCAGGAGATTACGGATCTTGCGGGATGGGTTCTTCCTTTTGTGTAGTGTTTCTCCCATTGGAGCATCATTAATTTCTCTGGAACTGGGAAATACTTGTGACCTGAGGAGTTCTCGCTGCCACTTTAGCTGGAAGTGAGCAGAATAATTCCTGCAGAAAACCCTGCCAAGGAAATTCACTTTAAAAGAAGAATAGGGTAAAAAAAGATTTATGATGATTCAGCAATGGTCCCAGAGGGCATAGACACAATGGGGGATGTTTCTAAAGCGTTGGTGGAAGTCCATAAAGGCTATTAACAACTGGGGGGAAGTTCCGTCCTGTGATTAGACCCTTCAAATAAAGGCTCAAGAGTCAGGAAAACACATTGTGCAACTAATTCTTTGCAAACGGTATAAATGAAAATTCAGAGCCAGAGCAAAGCCCGCGTTAAGGAGGAGCAGCCTCCAGGAGCTGCATCCCCGGGCAGGCGGCGAGCCCGGCTCCGGCACCCCAGCAGCACCTGGGGGACGCAGAGATCCGTCACGGAGCCGCGAGGGTCGGTGCCTCGCAGGGGCCTCGCGTGCCCCTTGCTCGCGGGAGCGGTGCCAGGGCAGCGGCCAGGGCTGCCCCAGGCGCGGGGCTGGGCCGGGAAGGGGAAGCGCCGCGTCGCGGGGGGAGGCAATGCTCCGCGCTGCGCTGTGCCGCGCTCAGGGGAAGCGCTCGGAGCTGCGCCCGCCGCAGGGGCAGCAGGGTAGGACCCACTGCTGTGCCGGGCACCGCGCGGCGGCGGGCAGGGTGCTGCCGTGGGCATGCAGGTGCCAGGGAGGAGAGGAACCGCGACGAGCAACGGGGCTCCCGCGTGGGAGGCGGCCGGGGGCACGGGCACCGCTCACGCCTCTCTCCGTGACACGCAGGGCACAGCCATGGGACAGCGCCGCGCTGCAGGGACCTGGGCTCTGGGCTCTCGTGGCATCTGCTACCTGGGCATCACTGCGGCTACGTGGGGTAAGCGCCTGCCGCGGGCTCTGCTGAGCGCAACCTGCGCCTCCAGGAAGGGGGCAAAGGGCTGTGCTCATTCTGGGGTGTTCCCAGCCTCCCGGGCAGCTCTCATGCTGGCACCGTGCTGGAGAGCCGAGCTCGAGCGCAGCCAGCGCGACCCGCGGGCGTGTGGGGTGGGCTGAATTACAGCTGTTCAATGTGGGTCGGACTGAGTTAAAGCTGTTCATTCATGTCAGGAGAAGCACTGAGTCTCGGGGAGAACAGGAGAAATGAGGAAAAGGAATTGCTCTTATTTTAGGGAAAGTTTGGCTGCCTGTGAGACTGGGTTTCTCTCACATGCTGGCACAGTGCAGAGCAAGACCTGCTGCCCTTTCCCCAGAGATACTGGGCCTAGATCCTGAGTAATTTGTCAAGTGAACTTTTGTGATACATCCAAGGAACAGAGGTAATATCAAGAGGACACTGATATTTAGGTCCAAGGAAATGTAGGTGCTCCCAAGCACTGTAAGGGGAGGAGGGATGTTGGGGCAGCCTGGAAGAGCATGAGTCAAAATCCAGGCAAACAGCACCCAGGTGTGAGATTCCCAGCTTCAGGTGAGATAGGGAGAGTTAATATAAGGCTGGGGAGAAGAAGCAGAGGGGAATAGAAGGCAAAATGGATAACAAAATAGATGGTTTCATCTTCTATGAGGGGGAAATAGTCCAATTAGGGAAATTTTTGTTGCATTCTTGTTTCCTTATGAGCCCAGATGGACCTGGAAAGCCCTGAATTTGCATTTAATCTACGATGCCCAGACCTTTGCCTTCGTAAGGAAAGGATGTGATATGTTCTCTTGAGAGGGAGATGTACCTCAGGCTGATTGCATGTAGTGAATTGTGATCTCCTTATTTATTTCAGATAGTTTTCTGCAGTTATGGAGATACCTGATTACAAGGAGGAGGGAGGAAGTTTTTTTTTTGTGGCTAAAAACTTGTGATTGCATCAAGTTGTGGTGAGAAATCTTGTAACTAGGAGCAGCGTTTCAGATGTATCCCCACCATTTCTGGGCGTGGGTTCCAGTTAATCTTTGGCTTTGCCTTCTCAGGGGGGCATGACCAGCATGTGAACTTCACTTTTGCAAGCTTTTGTTTTGCAACACTGAGTTTTACAAAACCCTTCGGACTCTCTCTAGTGCAAGTCAACAGCTAATTGAAAGCACCTTAGTTAGGAGCCAAAGGCTTTTGCATCTCTGTGCCCCGCTCTGCTGGCCGCTTGGCTGCGTGAGTGACGCGGTGGCATCGCTGTCCTTTGCCGTAGGCCTCGTGGCGCAGCTGCAGGCAGGAGCCTGGATGTACAGTTACTCGGAGCAGAAGGACTACATGTGGGAGCAGGCGAGGGACTACTGCCAGACCTACTTCACAGACCTCGTGGCCATCCAGAACAAGAGGGAAGTCGAGTACCTCAATGAATGGCTGCCCTTCCACCCACGGTACTACTGGATCGGCATTCGCAAGCTGAACGAAACCTGGACCTGGGTGGGCACCAGGAAGGCACTGACGAAGGAGGCTGAGAACTGGGCCGAGAAGGAGCCCAACAACAAGCGCTCGAACCAGGACTGCGTGGAGATCTACATCAAGAGGCAGCGGGAGCCGGGGAAGTGGAACGACGAGCCCTGCAGCAAGAGGAAACGGGCGCTGTGCTATAAGGGTGATGCCTGGGGCCACAGTGGGGCGGGCGGCTGGGGCGCTGGGCTGGTGGTGGGGAGGGCACCACGGGACTTGTGAGCTCCCGTGGGGTTCGGGGCCGCTCCTGCCACCGTGGGTGCCGCCGAGTGGGGCCCAGGCAGCTCCTCACGCTGCATGTGCCCGCAGCCTCCTGCCAGCCCGTGCCCTGCAGCCAGCGCGGCGAGTGCGTGGAGACCATCGGGAACTACAGCTGCGAGTGCCAGCCCGGCTTCCACGGCCGCGACTGTGAGAACGGTGAGGGCCCGACACAACCGCTGCGTGAGTGGCACCTCACGCACACCCCGGGCTACCCTGGGCATCTTTGGGCCTCGAGAGGAGACGGAGGGGACGGCGACGTCAGGCAGCTGGAGGAAGGGTGTATGCTGGCACCGCGGGCAGCAGATAGCGCATGGGGGCTGCGGTCAGATGGGGGTAGATAAGCTGGGAGGGACAGACCGAGGCAGGAACTGGCACAGGGAGAAAGCCGCAGCAGAGAGAGTGGTGACGTGCAGTGTGGCAGGGCAAAGCGTCTTCCTGCTGGCGCCCACGGGCTGCGCCGCGTCCTGCGCCCGGTGCCGTGCACAGCCTTATGGAGCCGCGAGGCCGGCGGGCTCTGCTCCTTCCACCCTGCACGGTGGGGCCTTGCACAGGGTGAGCACAGCCGTGCGGCGCAGAGGTCCACCCCAGGGGCTACCTTTTTCAGGCTCCGAGCAGCTCGACTCCCTGCAGCCCAGGGAAACCGAGGCACGGAGCCCCGCTGCGGCCACCCTGCTCAGCGCCCCAGCACCGGCAGGACAGGAGCAGCCTGCAGCCGTGGTGGAAGTCCCCGTGTGCACTGTCCAACACCCAGCTCTGACCCTTCCCGCTGCAGCTTTACAATTTCCCAAAGTTTTGGGTTTTCCCAAACAGAGTTAGTCTGTTTTTTCCTGTTGGGCTTAAATATCTGTATTTTTCTTTTCCAAAGAATAAAGTGAGTCAGTCAAGTTGCCCCTGGTAGTAACAAAGTTGCTTTAAAATTTCCAGCTGGTTTTAGTCCAAGAATAAGAAAAAGATCCTGCTGTGGGTGCCCACGGCTCTGACAGGAAGGACGCGTCCCTGTTCCCACTGTCATCGTGCACTTTGCAGTGGGTCTGGTTGCTGCCATTTCAGGCACCCTGTGGCCGCTATGAACATCAGGCCATGGCCCCATGTGGCACCAAAGCCACGGCAGGTCTTTCCTCTTGCCACTGTGGTGGGAATGGACGCAGGTGAGGGAGGGTGCTGATGCCGATGGGGCTGCGAAAGGAGGCAAACAGGGCTATGGTGGCTGTAGGGGCTCTGATCTGCAGGGATTAGGACATGCGTGAGGCTCTGTCAGAGCAGCAACTGCCCTAGTGACACCAAGGATCTGCTGGAAGAAATTCCTGTAGTACATGGAGTGTTCAAATGAGGCTGCACTTTTAGCATCTGGGTTAGGAAGGCAAACTAGGTATGTGTTGGTGTAGGAATGACCTTTATTAACAATGGATCAGGAGTAATTCTGGAAACTATCTCTGGATTTAATAAAATCTCTCTCCTTGTGCTGAGACCTGCTCTCCCATTGCAGTTGTCGCATGCCCGGTGCTCAGCACTCCCAACTGGGGAGAGCTCAGCTGCTCCCATCCCCACGGCAACTTCTCCTTCGGCTCCACGTGCACCTTCTCCTGCCAGACTGGCTTTGAGCTGACGGGGACGACGAGCCGCGAGTGCACGGCCACGGGGGAGTGGAGCGGGGAACCCCCAAGATGTGAAGGTAGAGGCTGATGCTGCATCCCAGCAGGGCACTGACCTGTGGTGACACTGGAGTGCTTTTGGATCCCCTAAGTTCCCAGCTCCCACTTCACGTGTGCGTCTCTGTCCTTGCAGCCATCAGATGCCCAACACTGGTCGCCCCTTCCATGGGTGACGCAGTCTGTTCCCACCTCCACGGCAACTTTTCCTTCAGCTCCACGTGCACCTTCTCCTGCCAGCCCGGCTTTGAGCTCGTGGGGACGAGGAGCCGCGAGTGCACGGCCACGGGGGAGTGGACCGGGGAACCTCCACAGTGTGAAGGTAGAGGCTGATGCTGAAACTCAGCAGGTCACTGGCCTGTAGTGACATTGGGAAGTTACTGGACCCCTACGTGCTCCAGTCCCAGCAGTCTGACCGTTTCCGATGCACTGACTTCACATTTAATTCTTTGCCTTGCAGCCATTAGATGCCCAACACTAGTCGCCCCTGCCATGGGCGACGCAGCCTGTTCCCACCTCCATGGCAACTTCTCCTTTGGCTCCACATGCACCTTCTCCTGCCAGACCGGCTTTGTGCTCACAGGGACAACGCGTCGCGAGTGCACGGCCACGGGGGAGTGGAGTGGGGAACCTCCAAGATGTGAAGGTAGAGGCTGATGCTGGATCCCAGCAGGTCACTGGCCTGCGGTGACATTGGGAAGTCCCTGGACCCCTGAGTTCTCCAGATCCTGCACTTCAACCCTGCAGATCCCATGTTCCTACTTCACATCTACCACTTTGCCCTGGCAGCTATCAGGTGCACATATTGGCTGCCCCTTCCAAGGGCCATGTAGCCTGTCCCCAGCCCAATGGCCATTTCAGCTTTGGCCCCATGTGTGCCTATTCCTGGCAGCCCGAGTTTGTGGTGAGAGAGCTGTAGAGCTGCAAGTGCTTGACTGAAACTGCCAGCACATGTGTCTTGAGCCCTGCCCCAATCGCGCTCGGCCCTTCTGCCGCATCCCTCGGCCCAGCTTGCTGCCCGCAGCGCTCGCAGCTGCACTGGCACTGTCCCGGCTCACTGCCCACAGCCGGTCTGGCACAGGCCGCGTGTGCCCCGTGAACAGCCCTGAGCACAGGGGAGTGGGTCTGTCTAAACCTCCCTGCCCGGCTATCAAGCCCTCAGGACAGCTGCCCCCGCAGCGCACGGTCTGGTCCTGAGCCCGTCACCCTGACCCAGCAGATGCAGGTGGTGACAAGGACAGCTTGCTGTTGTCCTTGTGGGCAGTGTCCAAGTCCTGAGACCTCTTCTCTCGTTTCAGCTGTCAAGTGCCCGGCACTCAGCGCTCCAGACTGGGGAGAGCTCAGCTGCTCCAACCTTCACGGCAACTTCTCCTTCGGCTCCACGTGCAACTTCTCCTGCCAGACTGGCTTTGAGCTGACGGGGACAACGAGCCGCGAGTGCACGGCCACAGGGGAGTGGAGCGGGGAACCCCCAAGATGTGAAGGTAGAGGCTCATGCTGCATCCCAGCAGGTCACCAGCCTGTGGTGACAGCGGCGTGCTCCTGGACTCCCTAAGTCCTCCATTCCCAGCTCCCACTTCACATGTGCCTCTGTCCTTGCAGCCATCAGATGCTCAACACTGGTTGCCCCTGCCATGGGTGACGCAGCCTGTTCCCACCTCCATGGCAACTTCTCCTTCGGCTCCACGTGCACCTTCTCCTGCCAGACAGGCTTTGAGCTCGTGGGGACAAGGAGCCGCGAGTGCACGGCCACGGGGGAGTGGAGCGGGGAACCTCCACGGTGCGAAGGTAGAGGCTGATGCTGAGTCTCAATCTGTCATAGCCCTATGGTGACACTGGGAAGTTCCTGGACGCCCCAGGTACTCCAGCCCAGCAGTCTGACCCTGTTTCCAAAGCACTGACAACATTTAATTCTTTGCCTTGCAGTCATGAGATGTCCTAGCATGGCTGCTCCTGCCATGGGTGATGCAGCCTGTTCCCACCTCCACGGCAACTTCTCCTTCGGCTCCATATGCACCTTTTCCTGCCAGACCGGCTTTGAGCTCGTGGGACGCCCCAGGTACTCCAGCCCAGCAGTCTGACCCTGTTTCCAAAGCACTGACAACATTTAATTCTTTGCCTTGCAGTCATGAGATGTCCTAGCATGGCTGCTCCTGCCATGGGTGATGCAGCCTGTTCCCACCTCCACGGCAACTTCTCCTTCGGCTCCATATGCACCTTTTCCTGCCAGACCGGCTTTGAGCTCGTGGGGACAACGAGCCGCGAGTGCACGGCCACGGGAGAGTGGAGCGGCGAACCTCCACGGTGTGAAGGTAGAGGCTGATGCTGGGCGTCAGTCTGTCAAAGCACTGTGGTGACACTGGGGTGCTGCTGGACCTCTAAATCCTACAGATCCCGCTGTTCAACTTTGCAGACCCTGTGCTGCTACTTCACGTGTGCTTCTCTGTCCTTGCAGCCATCAAATGCCCAACACTGGCCGCCCCCTCCATGGGCGACGCAGCCTGTTCCCACCTTCACGGCAACTTCTCCTTCGGCTCCATGTGCACCTTCTCCTGCCAGAGCGGCTTTGTGCTCACAGGGACGATGCACCGTGAGTGCACGGCCACAGGGGAGTGGAGCGGGAAACCCCCGAGATGTGAAGGTAGAGGCTGATGCTGCATCCCAGCAGGGCACTGGCCTGTGGTGACACTGGAGTGCTCTTGGATCCCCTAAATCCTCCATTCCCAGCTCCTACTTCTCATGTGCCTCTGTCCTTGCAGCCATCAGATGCCCCACATTGGCCGCCCCTTCCATGGGTGACGCAACCTGTTCCCACCTCCACGGCAACTTCTCCTTTGGCTCCACGTGCACCTTCTCCTGCCAGACAGGCTTTGAGCTCATGGGGACAAGGAGCCGCGAGTGCATGGCCACAGGAGAGTGGAGCGGGGAACCTCCACAGTGTGAAGGTAGAGGCTGATGCTGGATCCCAGTAGGTCACTGGCCTGTGGTGACACTAGGAAGTTCTTGGAGCCCCTAAGTCCTCCACCTGCAACAGTTCAACCTTACAGGCCCTGTGCTCCTATTTCATGTGTGCCTCTGTCCTTGCAGCCATCAAATGCCCTGGTGTGGCTGCCCCTGCCATGGGCAACGCAGCCTGTTCCCACCTCCACGGCAACTTCTCCTTTGGCTCCACATGCGCCTTCTCCTGCCAGACCGGCTTTGAGCTCGTGGGGACAAGGAGCCGCGAGTGCACGGCCACGGGAGAGTGGAGCGGGGAACCTCCACGTTGTGAAGGTAGAGGCTGATGCTGGAGCTCAGTCTGTCAAAGCATTATGGTGACACTGGGGTGTTGCTGGACCTCTAAATCCTACAGATCCCGCTGTTCAACTTTGCAGACCCTGTGCTGCTACTTCACATGTGTCTCTCTGTCCTTGCAGCCATCAAATGTCCAACACTGGCTGCCCCCTCCATGGGTGATGCAGCCTGTTCCCACCTCCATGGCAACTTCTCCTTTGGTTCCACGTGCAACTTCTCCTGTCAGAGCGGCTTTGAGCTCATGGGGACGACGAGCCGTGAGTGCACAGCCACGGGGGAGTGGAGCGGGGAACCCCCAAGATGTGAAGGTAGAGACTCATCTAATGCATACCTGCATTGGCATCCTTGTGAAGACATGTCCTGCCTGTAGGGCTCTGCTTGTCTGCACTGTCCTGGAGGAGTTTTTTGCTTGTGAAAAAGAAGGCTGAATCGTAACACTCAGCCTGGAGACAGTGGCAGCAGGAAGGGGCTGTGTAACGAGGCAGTCATGTCTCAGTGCTTCCTCTGGCGTTCCCAACATGGCTGTTTACATGGGTACCTCTTACTCTGCTGTGCTGTCCCTCTGAAATCTTCTTTTCTCCTCCAACTCTTTTCTTTCATTGCTCTCCTCCGTCACGCTGTTGCCAGCGCAGTGCCTACAGCTCCTGGCTTTCCCCACGATGCCCTTCCCTGTGGCTGCCCGTGCCCTGGCCCCGCAGCGCACGTGTCCTTCCTCCTGCTGCCCACGGCCTCCTCCCGCTCACCTCTGCTGTGCTCTGTCCGCCAGCCGTGAGCTGCCCGGTGCTGGACGCTCCCCGCCACGGCCGCGTGAGCTGCTCCCACCTCCACGGCAACTTCTCGTACAATTCCACGTGCGCCTTCTCCTGCGAGCCCGGCTTCCTGCGGATGGGTGCCGAGGCGCTGCGCTGCGCCGCCACTGGCAACTGGAGCCGGCGGCCCCCGGTCTGCGCAGGTACGGGCCCTCTGCCCGCCTCCGAAAGGGGCTCGGGGCGCACGTCCGCAGCTGCGGCTCCACGAAGCCCTTTTTGTTTCGTAACGTGCGGGTCTGTGCGTGTTCCAGAGGACGCGGCGTCCGTCCTGCGGCAGGCGCTGGTGTACAGCGGCGGCACGGCGCTCGCGGCCGTGGGCATGGTGCTCTCCGGCACACTCATCGCGCTCCTCGTCAAGCGGCTCAGCGACAGAGGTACCGCGGCGCGGGCCAAGCTGGGCCTGCACGCAGGGCGCTCGCAGCGTCCCCGGGCCACACGGGGGGCTCCACGGCTGCTCATCCTGCACCTCACACCACTGCGGGTTGTCCAGAAGCTCCCGACAGCTCGCCCAGCCTGGGGGGGCAGCAGCCAGCCGGGCTTGGGGGCTAAAGCCAGAATATCTAACTGAGGGGTGGTCTGTGGCCAGCGCCTGCCCAAGCCCCACGCTCGTCACGCTCGGCTCAATCTGTCGGACGCCGTCTGCTTTGCGCGCCCTCCGCTAACCAAGTCTGTTTCTCTTTTGTGTCTGTTCCACCCGTGGGCACCTCACCGCCACGCTCAGATGAGAAGAAGAAGCTGCTGGCCCCCACGAGGTGAGAGCCCCGCTGCGCCGCGGCGTTCCTCTGCCCCGCTGCGGCAGGGCCTCCCCGGAGCCTCGCTCCCTCCTGCGCTGCCCCCAGCCTTCCCATCCCTTCTCAGCCTCCTCTGTTGTTCATCCAGCGACTTGGGATCCCCCGGCCTCTTCACCAACGCCGCCTACAACTCCAACTTGTGAGGCGAGCGCCCGCAGCCCCAGGCACCGGCACCGCTCCCGGGGGCTTCTCCTCGACGTCGCTCATGGATGATCCGCGCCGGCCGCACCGCGGGGCACCCCGGCCCTCCCGCCTACCCCCAGCCCCGGGCGCCGGCTCCCCGTGCTCCTGCAGCTGCAGCAGCCCCCAGGGAAAGGGGCTGCGGTGCTTCACGCCTCTGCCCCTGCCGAAGCTGGACCCCCTGGAATGGCATTCCCGAAGCCGGACCCTCCGGGAATGGCATTCCCAAAACTGGACCCTCCGGGAATGGCATTCCCAAAACTGGACCCCCTGGAATGGCATTCCCAAAGCTGGACCCTCTGGGAATGGCATTCCCGAAGCTGGACCCCCTGGACNCTCCCGAAGCTGGACCCTCCGGGAATGGCATTCCCGAAGCCGGACCCTCCGGGAATGGCATTCCCAAAGCTGGACCCTCTGGGAATGGCATTCCCGAAGCTGGACCCCCTGGACTGGCATTCCCGAAGCTGGAGGCCGGGGGGTTGGAGGCACCTCCGGGCTTGCGTGTGGAGAGGGAGGGGAGCAGCGGGGGGAGCTGGGGGGGATGCGGGCTGCTGTACGCGACCTCCCTTCTGTATGCCCTTCCCTCCAACACGTGGAAAATGTGACACCCCCGGCCCGCGTGTGCCTGATTGTGCCGTGTCTGTCCGCGCGGGGGAGGGGAAGGCGCCTCCCACGGGGGACCTCGGACCCCGTCACCCACGCGCGAGCACGGGAGGGGCCCGGCCCGAGGTGCCCCCGAGGCCCCGCCCCC
>VWPW01024834.1:158380-245733 GCA_013389825.1 Crypturellus undulatus
CCGGCGCCGCCGGGCCTCAGCGGGGAGCCCCGCGCGCGGCCGTCCCCGCGCGGCTAAAGCGGCCTCCCTTGTGAAGGGCGGGGGTATGTCTCACAGGGAGGCGTTACAGGCGTGTTCCCCGGCAGGTGACGGGGAGGGTGACAGCGAGCGGCCACAGACCGTCCTGCAGAGGAGTGGGGGCTGTGGCTGGTTTTGAACCCCTGTTAAATGCGGTGCTAGTATTACACCGCTATAGTATGATATCACACTATTATATAGTTTATATATAAGCTTGTGTATGTTATTATGCAATTTATAGTCTTGCTATAGTATAATATTATGCTATTACACCACTACTGTAGCCACTGATGCTCTTGAACCCAAGTGCCAACCTTACGCAGCCGAGCGTTAAGAAAAGCTCCCTCCTTGGGCTGTTTGTGTTCCAGCAGAATGTTGTCCTGTTGGGCGCCTCTCATCCCCCTGTGTTGTAGGGCAGCACAAGTGAGATGTATGTACCTTGTAGGGTTGAAGGGAGATGAGTATAATGGCTGATGGTTGTAGTTGTTATCGTCTTTTTGTCTTGTTTCTTTGTTGCTGAACTCTCATTTCAGGAGAATGATCAGTACAATTTTCATTTTGATTTGGATTTGATGTCATGGGACTCAGACTTTTGGAATATCACAAGCCATGCCTTCTCAGGTAATTTAGCTGTCCTATTTTGCAGGTCTGACTTTTCCCTTCTCCCCTCCCAGAGCCTGTTGTTGTAGCTTCAGGGACAGTGATAACTTACATGGAACTATTGGATGGGCTGCAAGATTTGGTTCTCTGGTGACAGATTATGCTGTTTTTTGTAGGATGAGTAGAACTAATGAAGACTGTTCTACCAGCCAAGCTATTTAGTATCTTTAATCTTGCTGTGTTTTCTGTGGTACCTTGTTTCAGGGATGAATTTGCGATGTAGGATTGTGTAGTTTTTGGCCATCTCCCACTGCTAGAAACAGGTACAGTGAAGCCTCTCCATGTCTTGCAGATGAGAGTGTGAAGACAGAGCCTTTATCACCAGCTGCTTCGACGTGTTCGATCCCTTCTCCATCGTCTGTGGACTCTTCAGCGCAGAATGTGCCTGTATGCAGAAACCTTCCCATAACACAGAGAGCAGCACCAGAGAGCCAGTTGTGACCAACAGAACACCCCACTGCTTTACCTCTTTGATCAGCCACATAGCATAAGAAGCAACAGCTTTATTTTGACTTCTGCAAAACCATCTTCCCTTCAGTGGTATTTTCCTTCCTCTGCAGCTGTGACCCATTCTAAAAAGACAGTCTGCTGGATCTGTTTCCTCAGTTAAATGTGTGTGGCTGCAAACAAGGCACCTTCTAGAGGCTTCCGAGCCCAGCAGCTGTTGCCTTCTACCCCTAGCCTGGCAATAAGTCAAAGTGCTTTTTCAGTGGTACTACTTAGCATTGATCAGAATAAATCAGCAACGTGCTACTTTTAGCCTGCTTCCCATGGCAGCAGTGTGGATGTGATGAGAGGGAATTGCAGCCTGAATTGCCATTAGTTGCTCTCCTCTGATTTTGAAGCATTTATCTCCCATTTTCTCTTCGCAGGACGATGTGGACTTCAGCTGTAGCTCCCAGATGTCTCCCCTCTCCCTTTACAGCAAGAGTTCCGGAAGCCCCTCGTCCCCTGAGGGAGAAGGAGGGAAGAAGTCTGTTGGCCTCCCGTCTCGATCTGGTGCAGGCAATCAAATTATTTCAATTCTGCAGCTGGTGTGCTTGTATTCTTGTATGGATGGGGCTTTAAATAATAGACACTAACAAATCTATAATTTCTGACTTGGGGAAAAGTCAGTATCCTATTTGGGATATGTTACCTTTATTGTTGCAAATGCTGTAGGGTGGGTAAAGAAACATATGAGGAGCTACACTGTTAATACTTTTTTACTTTATATCTTCTGGTTGAACTGAGATCTCCTTTCCTTTCTTAGCAAGTAATTCTGGGAGGACCCTGAAGAGATGCGCTCAGACAACAACCAGACCTTCAATACAACCCAAACCCCTCTTGCCTGCTGTACCTGAGGGTCAGGCTAACATTGGTATCCCAGCTAAAACCATCATTATTCAGACTCTTCCAACACTTGTTCAACTACCAAAGCATCAGCCAGTTGTTAACATCCAGCCAGCCCCTCCTAAAGGTAGGTGGAAAATCCTGTTTCTGTGTGGAACGGTTCCTTCACTGGAGTTCACTTTGGCAGGTGAAACAGGAGAGAGAGGATGGGAGCGGAGAGAGATGTTTCATGCTTTACAGCAGAGGCTTTGTACTGAAAAGAAGTTTGCTCCCACATGGAAGTTGTGGCCACAGGATGCTGGGGACATAAGTTTTTGGGATTGTTGGTTTTCATCTCACTGAGAAATATTAGACCAGGTGTTAACAAATTCTGTTGACAGTTATGCAGTTGATGTTCAGAGTCTAGGCAGGTGTTGCTGTGGTTGCTCACAGGTGTAAGCTGGTGTTAAGAGGCAGCAAGTGATTTTCTGTGCATTAGTAATTTTTCCTTCCTCTCTTTTAAGCTGTTACTTTGGGACAGTCTGCCCAAATACCCTTCATTTTTGAATCCTAAGCACTATTTTACTTTTGCAAAGGCAGTAAGGAAGTTACCTGCTTTGATGAAATTTTGAGGTGCAGTTGCTTGTTTTCACCAGCTGATGGCTGCAGATTCTTGCAGTTGATTCTAGATGCAGCAAGGAGTGGAGGGGAGAGAAATACCTAAGTGCCTGTATGTCGGAATTAGTTTAGTTGTGAAAAAACTTGTCTTCATTATTAATTGCTCTTCTTTTGAGAGTTAAGTCGAAGCTGGCATTTCCTGTGACAGGCTTAGGATTGTTAGACTGCTTAAAACATATGTCAGTACAGTCAGAGTGACCAGATTCTTGCTCCATATGATGTTTCAACTGATAAATTAGTATCTGGAAAAGGGAATATTGGGAAATATAATTTTTTCTGTATATAACTGTAACATTAGGAGGATCACCTTCTTCCTTTGCCTGTAGAAATGTTAGGCAAGTAACTTCTTCCTATTCTCTAGAATACTATTTCCCAGGAAATATTTTGGGGAAATTGTTTATGCTGTATATTTACCTTAACTGATGGTGTGTTTAAAAAAAATCTGCAGTGCCACTGCCAAAACAAAAACAGCAAGAATTTTTTTCATTAGTCAGAATCCTTTGGACATAACAGCTTGGAGCTGCCTGTTTGAATTGTGCCATTCCTCTCAAGGAATATAAGGAATGGTATTTTTACAGTCCCTTTCATAAAAGCTTAGAAGAGGAAAGCATCATCTTCAAGTATTATGTGCCTTTTGCATTGTTAAAAATATGCTGAAAGCACCTCAAATTCATTTTTTCAGGTTCTTAAATAGGGTAGTGGGTTTTCTTTTTGTTTGTTTTTATTTGTTTAGTCTACCTTATAATGTCTTCAGATCTTTCTTTGTGCAATAAAGAGACCTAGTCTTACCCCTTATACATAGAAGATCTTGGAGCTAGGTAAATGACTGCTGTTCACCTTCAAACGGTTCGGTAAGTGATGTAATATGTAGTTAGGAATCTTGATTGGAGTGCTCAGTTAGAACACACTGTTTCTAAAAGCCAGCCAGGTCATCCCGTTACAGAGAATTAAATGGATGTTCCTGTGTTTTCATGCAACAAAGTGTTATGATGAGGTTTGCATCTGCTTGAGTTGAATGAATTTTTGGACTGAAATTGTTTGGCTGTGACAGTAATTCCGTTTCAAAGTTGTTTTGGAATTATCTACTGCTTTCTTTTATTTCAGATCTATCAGGTTGTACATCAAATTTCTTACGCAAGATAGCACTTTTTCCAAAAATTAGTCTTAGTTTAATATGAATAGAGGATATAATGGATGTTTTGAAAACGTGACTTGCAATGTTTCTTTCAGATTCTGAGGCTTCATTTCATCCTTGCTTGCTAGCATGTTTCTGAATTGGTTTCTACATGGAGGTTTTTACTGAATATGACAATAAAGTAGGAATGAATAAGAGGGAGAAGGCTGGAGAGGAGTGTGATTATTAATGCTGATTAATAGTCAACACTTTTTGTCGAATCAAACTTACAAGTGTATGGAATTATGAAAGGGCGAAGCAGGAGCTTAAATGTCATTTTGGACTTTTTCCCAGTCAGACTCTCATTGCTAGCTTGGACCAAAGGAAGGAAGTCCACAAGTGTCTAACAAAACTATTTTGGGGTATTTTGACTGTTGGTCTTTACCCTGAGCAATTCAGATTTGCAAGCCACAAACTACACTCTCAAGCAGCCATAGGCACTTAAATGTTCTGTGCATCTCTTTAAACTTTGTCCTTTCATGGACTCAGGAACTGGCTTGGATTTTGTGTTTGTGAGTGAGCCCCTCATTCATCTTTTGTGCTTTTTCCCCTGGGATTACCATGGACATGGTGAGACTCTGAAGCTGAAGCAAGCAGTGAGGCACTGGGAGTACTGACTGTCTTTAAACAATAGCCAGGTGCTTGTTGCCACATCTGCCAGGCAAGAATATTTTCCCTTAGCTTAGGGTAATGTGCACATCTAGAGTCCTGCAAGTGAACGCACTTCTCAGAGTGACTGTTTTTTCCTAGCAATGAATAAAAGTAATAATAAAAAAAAGTTAGACCCCAGTTATGGGCTTTACATATGTTTCATAAATGTGAATAGGTGTTGCACACAGTGCTTCGTTTACCTTTTTGTTTTCCCTTTGCTGCAATGATATTTGCACTACAACAGTGGGTTTCTGAGTATGCAAAGCTAACATTGGCTAAGAAAAATTTCCTGAGGATGCACGAACTATTACAAACACATTCTCCCTTCAAGCCAAGGCCAGGGGAGGAAGTGAGGCAGCTGCTGCCTGCTTCCTGTGTCCCCACTGCACTCCAAACGAATGAAAACCATCCCGTTCTTGTGTTTGTGCTTGCCTTGCAGGTCAGTCGGTGGTGCTCCCGCCGTCCGCGGTACTGCAGCTCCCGGCCTCCACGGTGCTCCCCGGCTCACAGCCGCTCATCGCCATCGCGGGAGGCAGCCCGCAGCTCCGCAGCCCTGCGGGGACGGGACACGGCTCGGTGGGTGGCAAAGTGGCCGTGGCCAAGCCCTTGCTGCAAAGCAGCACTCCAGCAGCGGCTCTGGATGTAAGTTCTGGCTGTCGGTTGGCAGCAAATAATTACAATCACAGTTTGGGGTTGCCAGCTTCCATGGCTGCACGCTGGTTGTCTAGGGAGCACCAGGTCGCTTTGGAACCTCAGGAGAAAAGCACAGTAGTTGCGCTCATCTAATAAGATTTCTAACAGTGCCTGTGTGTTCAGCAGGTTCACTGAAAAAAATCTTCTTTTAAATGATGACAGGCACAGCCTGGGGAGAAGGATGCTGGCTACCTCAGGGGGCAGTCTGACTGTGCAAGCATCGTGTCAGAAAATGGTGCTGATGTATTCCTGCCTTCACTCATCCTTCAGACTGCACTTCTCAGTGGCTACAGCTGTCAAATACAGAATATTTGATACATTTGAACAGTGCGAATGCGCTTTTCTAATCTTGTGGAAATAGATGAACTGGAAATGTCAGCAATAACCGTGATTCTTTCTCTGCTCCCTTATACCCCCAAGCTGAACTCCTGATTTTTGGGAACTTCAAGAGTTAGGTTTCATGTTATTCTGATTTCTTAAGGCTCCTTTTTGGTCTTGCACTGAATGAGTAGAAAATGTCGAGAAGCTGTCAACAGTTACTGCACAAATAAACACAGGTAGGGTAGCTGTGCTCACTTTGAACCCTGTGTTAATTTGGAGTTAATGCCGATCAGGGAGAGGGTGTTGAATCACTTTCACAACTAGGTGACTTTTCAGTATGTTAATAATTTGTTGGTAGCTCTGACTTGGTAGTTTTCTACCCTTAGTAATATCACACTTTGCAGAAGTATTTCCATTGCAGCCTGCCAATCCCTGCTATCAAGAACTACTCTGACATGCAGAAACCCACACTGTTCTCAATTTTCACCATGAAACAAAGACTCTGTTTCCTGAAGTCTTTTCCATTCCTTCTCTTAGCTGATGGTAAAGCTGTTCTGTTTTAACTTTGAAACCTCAGCTAGTATTTGAAAAACTTAAGACTCTTGGTCCAAACTTGCTGGAAAACCTGAGTTCCATCTTTATTTCTGATGCAGATTTTTTTTTATATGAGTTTAAGTAAGTGAGCCTTTAAACATTCTTAGTAAAGCATACCTCCTTGGAGGTGAAATGATGCTTATGCAATAACAGGCTGATTGACTCTGTGTGTTGGACCAAACAGTACTAGATTTGGCTAACTGCAGAATGAAGTATTAGTATTTTCAAGTTGCTCTGTGGGCTTAAGCTTGCAGGAATATTTTTCAGGCACTATCAGCAAATCTGTGTTGGTGCTGCAGGTTAGGAACAACATCTTCCTGGAACTGGGAGAACATGGCAAAAGGCTCCAGTGCGTCTTGGTTTAGTTGGTATCTGCGCTGTAATCTTTCAGATGCCTTTTTGTACCTGTTGCTCAGAGTCCTTGTCTGTACCTCAATAATCCTCTCTAATGCATCCTTACTCAGCAAAGGACAAGCATAAACTTGAGCAAAGCTGTTGCTTTACGTAACAAAGTGATGATCTGGATCGTTTCATCATCCACTTTGTTCCGTGCTCCCTCTAGATGCCATTTTGTTCTGCCTGGCATGCATGGTTTCTTAAGATATGAGAATTGTTGGTCTTGCTTGATGTTAGATTTTCCTCACTCTCGTTGCTTTTGTAGGGGCTCCATTTTAAAATAAAAAACTATTTGCAAATAATTCTGCAGCCACATTTCAGTGGGAACCTAGTCTTGAAGCTGCAAGCAGCAGCAGGTCCATCAGTGGAAAGACAAATAGAGAGCACTGCGTTTTTAAATGGTAATAGCCAGTCATATAAAGCACAATTGAATAGATATGTCAGCAATTATTAGATACGTGGCTCCCTGTAATGAAAACTCCCTCTAACAGACTGTGTCAGTCAGATGTGTAAGCTGGGGTAATGAACTGCTGTTTGATTTAACTGATGTTGTGGATATTTCTGCCAGAAGCAAACCTGCATCTTTTTCCCGGAGACATGGCATCAGGCTGAATGCTGCACGTCTGTCTTCTGTTTATTGAAATAAGGAAGAACAGTTGCATCTGCTCCTTGGTGCAGATTGTGAAACAGCACTTTAGAAAAGAACAAATATTTTAGAACACTACCAGCATTAATGGGGTTAAAGTATCGTCTCCTAACTACAGTAGACACCAGATGTGATGCTGAGAACTGCACAGATGTAGCTGTCATATGAGCCCCCTAACACGTGTTTTTATTTGCTAATCTAAGCAGATACTGCAGGATAAGGAAAAACATTGCAGGACTTCCCTTTGGGCTCGCGCAGCACAAGCAGTCAACCGAGCACGCAGCCTGTGGGAGGAGGTGGGTTAGCTGAGGTACCTGTGAAGGCTGCTGAGCTGTGCTTGTGTGGCCAGCCCTCACTACAGTCCCCACTGAGGAACTGCTCTCTAGGAAACGAAGGGAAAGCCACGCTGCCTCTGGAAGCTGCTCTTCTGATTGAAACCAGAGAGAGAGGCTCTTAAACTGCCTTTCCGCGTGCAAGTAAACAATACGATCATAGAAACAAACAGTAGAGGTGTGAGGGAAGGTATTTACTTGTGCTTCATAGGGCCTTTTGTTCATGTCTCCACTCTTGTTTAAAAAAAAAAAAAAAAAGGCATTCAGGGTCATTGAGTCCAACCCTAAGCCCTTCAACCCCGTGCCTGTTAAATTGAATTCCGTCTCCCAGTTCTGCTGCTCCTCCATCAAGACTGCAAAATTAATGTATGTATTGATTCTATTAAGGAATCCTACTCTGGACCGTGCACTGGGTATGTTTCATTTGAAACAAACTCTTCTGTCAAGCTATGCTGAGTTAGAGATAAGAAAATCATGTTTTCCATATGAACAGAGAAAACAGCTTTTGTATTTATGCATTTAAGATGCATTATGAAAGGCAGCAGTTTTCACAACCTGCTGTAGGGAGCCAGCCAATATAAAGCTGAAATAGTTTGAATCTTCAGCTGTCTGCTAAGTTTTCCAGTGAAAGTATCCCAGCTTCTGTGGCAGGCAGTGACTTTGGACATCAAACTTGCTTTTACCCAGTAAGTTGCATTTGAGACATTCTAACTGCCTTGTCTGGGAATGGAAGCTGCCTGTGTTTGAATGGAAGTTAGTTTGCTGAGGACTGAATTTTATTTGGAAGGCTGGTGTGAGGTAGCAGCGTTTATTTGTGAAGCAGATGATTTTTTGTAAAGCACTTTGAAGATAATAAGGAGATCTGAATCTAATTTGTACTGTTTAAAGCAAGATTTTGCAATGAGCTTTTCCCCCTTTCCAATATTTGCATCTATTTTGGTGCAATGGTGTAATTCTTAAAGCTAAGAAGCAAGAGTTGCATCACAGATTAATGTTTGATATATATTTTTTTTTAAATGCCAACGTTGTATGTTTTCACTTTTATGGTCTGTGTCTGCTGAGTGCCAGAAGTTACTGTCTCAAATGGTAAATTGATACAATACAATCTACAAAGGAACCTAAAAAGAAGTTAGCAGAGATGTTTACTACCTTTCATCTGTTTGCCAGTTGTGCAAAGTAATGTTGTTCAAATTGTCAGACATTATAAATTGCTTCCTGCTCTCTTTTTTTTTCTGATTATGGACCTCCTCAGTAAGTGGCATGCTTATCTTGATGTCCAGCTAGCTGTGTAACTGGGTGCTTTATTGCTTCCACGTTTCAGCCTTTCCTGCCGTTTCACCCACAAGACTCTTTCCTCTTCTTGCATCAGATGTAGGATCAGACTTGCAGTACTGACTTATTCCCCATAAAAAAAACAGGCAAGCCCCAGAATCTTAATTTAGTTTGTTATTGATCTATTGTAGGGATTTTCAACTAAAACAAAAGAACCCCAAAATGTTAATTTCATTAAATAGGTTTCATAAATGCTACCAGAAAGGTAACCGGCTCTGTCTGAGGCAGTGATAGATGTGGCCTAAAGATTTCCAGTCAAACGCTGCTCTTGTGCTTTAACCTCAGTTTCTCAAGTGTACAGGGATTCCAGACACCTGCAGAGAACTATCAAACTATTCAGTAGTGAATACTCCTAGGTGCTGAAAAGGGGAATGGATAGGACCATATGTGTATCTTTTGCTTGACTTCAGGATGCGAAGACTCTTTTATTTATTTTATTTTATTTTTTAAAGTGGGAAGGAATGCCACAGAATTGGTCTGGAATATCACACAATTTGCAGAAGCTTCTGTATGAGCTGCTGCTGCCTTATTTCGTCTCTGGAGAGCTGAAGTGATTCTGGCTGCAGACTGGTGTGTTCTCTGCACTCCTTGGCCGGCCTAAATCTCTCTTTTTTTTTTCTCTCCCTCCTTTCCTTCCTGTCTCCCCCCCCCCCCAAATTTTCATGTCTACAAAAGTTTTCTAATTTTAGATAACAAATTTAAAAAAAATACTACTACACAAAGCATTTTGAAATCCCTTGAAAAATCCCTTCCTTTCCCACTAGAGAGAACTTGGAATACAAACAACTTCATTTTCACAGGCTTTTGTTGATGGCAGCAGACACAGACATGTTATAAATGAGCTTTACAGAAAGCAATTAGATCAACATGGAGATCATCCAAAGTGTTAATGCACTGTAACATATTTTCTTAGTCTTTGTCACTAGGCTGTAGTGTGAAGAGGAATGACTTCAAGCAGCTTCTGGCCAGGTTTTGCTGCAGATGCTAAAGCTGTGGAGCAGCAGATTGCCTCTGCAAGGGTATCTGCTGGGAGAAGCTGACGAGGGGCATCTGGAAAGCTATGGTTAAGTTTCCTCAGACAGCCAAACCTCAGCTGGAGCATACTGCTGGAGCTTGTTGGGGTTACTGTTCTGTGATTTGTTTGCTTTTCTTTATGCCAGTACTTCCAAAATAGTTCTCAGATCTTTTCTTCAGCTTTTAGTTAAATGCAGATGAGTCCAGTGTGTATGTGTTGATAGCTGGGGGAGTATATCCAGGTTGGTATAAGATAGAGCATTCAGTTGTCTTTCAACGTGGATATAATAAGGCTAATCCTGTGGTGACTCAATAATATAATGGAAGTTTTCGGTCTTTATAAAACAAGAGCGCACTTGCTAGTCTCTGGCAGAGAGGAAATGAGCAGAGTAGTCCTCAAGCTTAGGGTTTCAAGTAACGTTGTGTAACTCTGCAGCTATTGATCGTTTTTGTCCATGTCCGCAGCAAGATGCTTTCAATCTAGGTCATCCCACTCAGTGCAAACCACAGGATGATTGAGTGGTAAATGATGATAGTCTGTGTTACCGCTTGGGAGAGAAATCGGAGACATGGTGGCTGCTGAGGGATGAGGGGAGCAGTTCCTTTGAACTGCCCTTGTCTGCCCTTGCAGACTGGCTGGCAGGCGCTCTGTGCTCTCCTGGGCTCTGTCTGCTGCTTTAGCTTCATCCCGGAGGAGCCCGGTCCATGTGCTCTGAAACGGGCCTCTGCTGCATACCAAAACGTATTAAGTGGGATG
The DNA here is from genome assembly GCA_013389825.1 of Crypturellus undulatus. NCBI lineage: Eukaryota > Metazoa > Chordata > Aves > Tinamiformes > Tinamidae > Crypturellus > Crypturellus undulatus. The sequence continues at coordinate 168,997 of VWPW01024834.1, forward strand.
CTCAGGAAGTTTGTGTCAACAACACGCCTCTGATCTAAAGGAAAAGACTAATGTAAGTAAGACCAGGATATTCATTTAAACCGCCATGTAAATGTTTGGTACGCTTAGAATGTGCAGTCTGGCCTCAGACAGTATTCAAAATATCAAAAGATTTATAGCAGAACTGGAAAAGAGCAAAGGCAGGGGTGTAGTAAGTATGGAAATAGCTTCTGTACAGGGAGAAACAAAAGAAACATGAGATTTTTTCAGCCTGGGAAACAGAGATCTGACTTTAGCCTGTGAAATGGTGTATGGTAAGGTGAAAAGGAATCCTCATCTGTCACTCCTGAAGTTTCAGAGGGTGCTGAAAGCAGTTAGCTGGAAGGAGGCTTAAGGCAAGCCAGAAGGATTTATCACACATCTCAGAGCTGCTGAGCATGTTGTGGAGACTAAAGCATAAACACGTAAAAAGTAGTTGGGGAGGTCGGCAAGGAGAAGTTTGAGCTGAACGTAGTGGCACGGATAGGGATCTATCCAGCAGGAAGTTGCAGACTCCTGAGGCCAGGGCTTGTAGAAGACTCTCCCCTGTTCGTTGTGCTGCTTGAGCACGACTGCTGGCTGCTGTCACCCGGGCTGCAGCGTGTCCCCATCATCGCATGGACAGTGGGAGGACTTTGCTGTCAGTGCCCAGCACGAACAGTGGCATTCCAGAAAATTAATGAGGAAGCTCAGTGGATAAAGATGCTTACGCTGAGATATCCTTATGATTAATATTCCCACTGCAGGGGGTAGAATTATATTCCACGGTATTAGAATGAAACAGCAAAAAGAAAATGCTGAAACTAATAAAGCACTGTAGTCATCAGTTTTTTTTTTTTTTTTTTTTTTTTAATTTCTTTTTTTATGCTGCTGTAGATGCGCTGTGGTTTTGATATCCTGTGCTCAACTGCCTTCTAAGTTGTCTTCATTCCTCCTATCTGAGCAGTATTGTCTTCTGATACCTTCATTTTTGGTAATGAGACTGTACTTCAAAGGAGAGTTAGAGTTTAGAAGACTAAACCATGATGGTTGAGGAAGGAATTAGCATGAGTTTGACTCCAGGATAGTAGGAAAAACTTGTCTTTCAGAGCTGTCCAGAAATGTTGGATGAATGTGTCCATATATTTACTTGAGTTTTGTTCACTACATAAAATAAGCTATAATTAATGTCCTCGGACTGATTTTGTTTGTATAGTTCTTGATATTCCATCTATATTGTTATATTTCCATTATCCTTAGTCCCCTCTCTCTTTACCATCATAAACTTTTTCTTTCTTAATCCTAGTGCCACTGTGTAGACCAGAGAAGTTCATAATGTAGACTTGTAGACTTGTGCTTTATTTCTTTGTAATTCATCAAATCAAGTTGCTACTCGAGTAACTTTTATGCCTCCTGCACCTACAAGGCTGAGACAGCAAGAGAGAACAGAGATGGTGTAGGATCGAGCTTTCTTTTTTTTTTTTTTTTTTTTTTTTTTTTCTCCACTTTCTTTTAGCTCTCACTCCAGGAGGGTTATGAACACAATAACTACTTGCTTTGGTGATTAACATGTTGTCCTGTTTGAATTGGTGTGAGGGAGAATAACCCTGCAGGCTTTTCACAAACTAGAAGAGTAAAAATAATACGTGGAATAGAGGTAGTTTTAACTTAGACGTTCCTAACGGACTTCCGGTTGTCCATCCAGGTCAATGTCTTGAGAAGACAGCAGCGCATGATCAAAAACCGGGAGTCAGCCTGTCAGTCACGGAAGAAGAAAAAAGAATACATGTTGGGACTGGAGGCCAGGCTGAAGGCAGCCTTGCTGGAGAATGAGAGGCTCAAGAGGGAGAACGGCTCTCTGAAACGGCAGCTGGATGAAGTGGTGTTGGAGGTAAGAGATTTGGGGGTAGAGCTAACCCAATGTATGGATGGAGTTCTTCGGGTAGAAGGCTCTTAACTAAAGTCATAGAAATGTTTAGAAGAAACCTCTGAGGGTTTCTAGTCCAGCCTGTTATTCAGAGCAATATTTTTTGTAAACTCCAGGTCAGGTTGGTTGTCGTAGACTCTAAATAAAGAATTTAAACTGTTTGTGTTGCTTTTGAAGACTTCACTGAGAGAAGGGACTGGATAGAAGCTGAATATAATGTACAAAGAAATAGTTTAAAAACTGTTTCAGGTTTTAAGTAATCCTAAATATATTCATACATAATTAGACAGCTATAAATCTAGAAAGCAAGTATAATTTAGTTTATTTAGCTTCTGAAATATTTTTGCATGTTTGTGCCCTTGATTTTACTGTGTATCTTCTCTATTCTTCCTGTCTAGAACCAGAAACTCAAAGTCTCATCTCCAAAGAGAAGAACTCTGTGTGTGATGGTGATTCTGGCTTTCATAATGCTGAACTATGGTCCACTCAGGTAAGCGGTCTGGGAGCTCCTCTTTGCTCCTCCCGATACACTTGCTACTCAACCGCAATCCAGAACAGGTTTGCTGCCTTATTATTTTTTTTTGTTACTTAAATAGAGACTCTGGTGGTCTTTAAAGCCTTAAACTCGAAACGTAGCTTTTTTTCTTCCTCTCTTCTCTTGCATAGAGGGAGTACAGTCAGCATAATGGTGCCTCCTTCATAGGCCCTCTGGCGAGAAGAGATGGATTTTATACTTCCCATTTATCTTGGTTTGGTATTTTGCTGACTACTGTAGTATTCAGCAGTTTTTCTGCATTTACATCTGAAGGGATAAAAGACCTATGTCTAGAATCCTTTTAGTGTAAGAAAAAAGTTGGAAAAAGACTTTGAAAACAGATTTGCGTGTTGATGCCTGTGTTAATCTCAATAGCTGTCTGTCTAAGCTGTTTCTAGCATTCAGCACAGAAGATTTCACCATTTGTTCCAGTACTTTGTGATCCTCATCATTAGACATGAGTATCCTCAGTTGTCTTCATTAGAACTAAGCCCTTAATTACTTGTTTTACAACCTGATGAAGAGTTTTTTTTTTTTTTCCCCATCTCTTTTTTTTATTTAATTTTCCATTCAACAACTTTATACAGTCTGGAAAGCAGTTCCTGGTTTTGTTCTTCATATAATTAAGGATCTTTGGTCTTGAGTGGTGGTGGTAGTTGTTGTTTTTCCATAAACTTTGAAACCATACAGATTAATTTCTGCTCTTACTTTGTGCAAATCTGCAATCAAAGAATAGTTAGATTTCTCCCTATACCTCAACGACAACTCAAGGCTTTGTTTTTGGCTATGATAATCAATTCCAATGCTTGGTTTTGAGCTCTTAATATTAGTAAAATTGCTAACACTGAAATTACTTTTGAAGTATTTGCACTTACTGTTTCTTTTGGGTAGTAAAATACAGACGATAATTTGACTTTGGTATAAATCATATTAAAGTAGAAAGTTTCTAAGTGCATTTAGGGGTTATACTTGGAATTTTGATTATTAAGCAGAAAATTTGGCTCCCGTGACCTGAGTTATTGGTTTTTATATCTCGCCCCATTTGTGAACATTACTACTCACTCAGGAGACACTCCTCCTACTTGGTGAGAACTGACAGAACCAGAGTATTTTGAAGGTGGAAGAAACTTTAATTGCCTCTGCGTTAGCATGAGGAGCTGCAATGCATGAAGTATCAGTTATGCGACTCTTGGGAAAAGGACAGAAGAGGAGAGGGGGAAATTCTTTAAAGGGTGTCAGCTCCCCCACCCTTTGGACTGAGTAATGTGTTGACTTGATAGCAAGAGTCTGCTGTTAGAACAGGCTGAGGGTCAGTTGGTGTTTCTGTCTCTGTAGCAATAGATAACTGTACAAGCAACAAGGTTATTTTTTTAAAGAAAAGGATGAAAAGGATTTTTTTTCTCCTGGTATTTGGTGTAATAGGCAAACCTGAACTATTGATGCAGGTCATCAATAGTTGGATGTAGACAGCAAGAAGAAATGTAGCTGATAATTAGTACGGAATTGCTCTTACCTTTCTGCCTTTTCTTTTTTCTTTCTCCCTTAGCAGTGTGGAGTTTGGACTGCAGTTGAAATAATGGATGGTACCAGGGTGCTGTGGATGTTGATGTATAGCACCCTTGAGAAGGCCCAGAGCTTGAGCTGTAGGAACCATTCTTTAAGTTTTCACTTCTCATATTTTCTTCCTCTTACGGAGATATTAGTGGTTAGTGGCTCCACCGATGGCAGTTCTGCTGAGTTTTAGCAAAAGAAACCTGCAGTACATGGTTGTGACTTTGTTTTTTCCGAAGTCCGAATTTCTGGGCATTGATCAATTGGAGATGAATCCAATTTGAAACTTTGTGACAGTGTTGCCATTTCTTCTTTATATGGCAGTATTTCATCCATACATCCATATAGAGATCTGGCAGATCCAGGCATGGGAAAAGCGCTGAGCAAGGTGGAGGGAGGCGTTAGTAGGACCAAGAAATTCTGCTGTCCCTTCCCAACATCTCCCTGTATGTCTTTGTAGTTCCGCGTTCTTCCTTCTGCATGGATGGGATATTTTGCCCTGACCCTTGTTTAAACGTAGTTTTAGTTGTTAGTCTTAGACCTTGTTTAGCCTGTGTGTAAATGGCGAGATGCCTGTGATGTTTTACAGAGGATGCTGTGAGGCAATGCAGTTCTTCAGTTGGAAGCTTATGGGAAGTAGTCCAAGGTCTGGCAGCCCTTGGCAAGCAGATTCAGAAGATAAAATTGTTCTATTGGAAAAGAATCTTTTGTGCTGACAAACATACTGTGTGAGTGTGTATGTGTGAGGGGGGGGTGATCTGCAACAGCCAACTTAAGAACAAGGGAGTGGGGCTAAAAGTCCAGTAGGAAAGCTGGCATATCAGCCCAGGAAACCTGTTGAAAACACTGGAGGGAGAGTCTAGTCTATGCACTTAATTGGCAAAAAGCTCCTTAGAACATCCTTCAGCCTTGGGTATGGCACCCTGTTATCTCTGCTCCAAGAATGTGAATTGAATAATTCGATACGTTCTGATCTTGAATGTGGTTTGTATAGAGTTAATAATAACTCCAAGTTGATACTACACTATGGATTAAACTATTTTGAGTGTGTTGATGGTGGATATATGTAGGAAAAAAAGTGAAACTTTCAAGTACCAGCAGCAGAAAAAGGAATTTAGCAGGAAGTCTATTCGGGTAAGTTTCTCTTTAATGTATTTGCTTCATACCAGATGAAAGGTGCCCAGGAATTTCCCATCTGTGTGTCAATGAACTATTCTGTAATCTCAGCAAATGACTTGGGCTTGGATGCAACACCTATAAAACATTCCTTTTACTATTATTATTATTTGTGAGTGATTGGTGAGGTGCGTGAAGGCCAAGGGGTCCATTTCGACTCCGTTTCCCAACGAGGCCGACCCCAGCCCCACGCCTGCGTGCCCAGGGGTGCAGGAGAGGACTTGGCAGCCCACGGTGGAAATGTTTAGGCTCTCACAGCTCCTGGATTCCTTTTTCAGTTCTTGTTTGATTTCAGGGGTTGTGTTAGGCTGTGCCTGGGTACTAACCAGATCTGAGGGTGTGTTTAAATGAGCACTAACAAAGCTGGAGCAAAACCAAGCACATTTCTAGTCCAGGCAGTCTCACTTTTCACTTCCTATTTTTTTTTTTTAATTTATTTATTTATTTTTATTATTATTATTAAATGAAAATTCTACATGTGATAGCAATGTATTAGAAAACCAACAAGTGAGTTGGTGATTAGGGACTATTAAAGTCTTACTCATTTTCTCGTTGTAGCGGGAACCAAGGAAACCTGCAAAAACTAGGTAGGAAGATTAAAAAAAAAAAAAAAAAAAAGGAAATTTCTGAATCTGTGCTTCTTGGGGCTGTAACAGCAAGCAGGTCGGCCAGATGCCTGCTAATGGACCTAATGTCATTTTCTCAGCTGTGAAAAAGCATTTGACTGGATTCTGCCCTAGTCCCCACCCGTCCCATCAGCCTGCTCAAGCTACGTGGTCATCGTCTTCCAGCAGCAGTTCAGAACATTTATGAAGATGTTAGCCAGCCAGAACACGTCTTAACTGCTATTTCAGATATTGGATGGAAAACAAAGGAAAACATCAGATTGTAGGGGTGAAAGACCGATGATCTGCAAGGGGAGATGGGAACAGATGGTTTTAGAAGATGATTTGGTGTTTTTTTTTTTTTTTTTTTTTAAAAAACCTCCCTCCTTTACACCTTGGCCATATCTGTATGGCTGGAACCCCTTGGAAACTGGAAAATAGACTTTGTCATATAACAACAGAAAATGCTTGAGTTGTATTTGTGGTAGGAGGTGACTGAAATGGTGATTGATGGAGCTGCTGCTTCAAAAATCTCTAGTGTCCTGTTGACCTGCAGCAGCTGCATCAGGATTGCTGACCCTTCATAGGGACTCCCAGGCAGCTCTTCCTGAATGTCCCAATAAACTTTCCAGGATTTTCCTGGAAACTGTGTAACCTATTAAAAGTTTAGATCCACTGAACAGTGTTCTGGTGAAGACGTAAGCCTGTATAGGTGGGAAGAGTGGTTTGTTTGCTCTGGTGTTGCTGCCTCCTGTGATTTGGACGCTCTTGACGCTGAGTTATGCTGGCCGATGTCTTACCCTTTTTCTCCATGAGTTCAGACTTTGCTGCCACTCTTAACCTGAAGCTGGTAGGACTGAGTTAACTGTGTATGATGCCTTGCTGTGACCATTTACCCAGCATTCTGGGTTCAGCAGGGTGCGGAGGGATCTCTGCGACCTCCTAACGGAGCCCTGAGGTTGAAATCCGAGTTGAAACACATCCTGCTGCTAGAGGAGGAGCTGCCAGCTGCGAGCAGTAGAACAGGGCGCTCTTTGCAGCCTCCCTTCACGCCCTGGAGCTGAGCTCGAGGTTGCTTGTGTCGAGCCTGCCCAAACCTTGGCACTGAAGGCGTCTGCTTCCAAATAATTGTGTCCAATTTTGTAAGCAAAAATAGATGCACCAGGTGGTGATACTTGCTGACTTTCTAACAGCTTTATTAAAAGTCAATTTCTTAAAAAAAAAAAAAAAAAAAAAAAANAAAAAAAAAAAAAAAAAAACCCACACAATAAAACAAAAAAAACCCAAACCAAAAGTGCGCACGCAGCCTGTCCTTCCAGTTTATAGCGTTCTTTGCTCGGCCTTCCCAGCAGGACAGAGCAGCTGCTTCCTCTTGCCAGCCCCTGGCAGAGCTCAGTGCCCTGCTGTGAGTGTGAAGCAGCCCAGCAGATGGTGGCCTCATCCACAGCAAGGAGCGAGAAACCTTCCCGGAGAGCAGTTGGCCTTGTGGCTGTCTTGTCTGGAACTGCTTAGGAAGAGGGCGAGACATCTTTGGTTGGTGCCATCCGGCATGGTCAGCTTCTTTATCCGTTTGGAAAGATCCCAGCTCATGTTTGGAGATGGTTCTGTCACCAGAAAACTTTTTCTTATGATATCACTGTTGGCTTTGGTCTGTAAGTTAACGTAGGGCTTAAATGTCAGTATTCAAAACTTTTAAGTGCAAAGGATTTGTTCAGCCAGAGTTACAAATGAAATTTAGTTCAGGCTCCGGGCAACACTTGCTTTCACATTTATCAAAGTGACATTCAAACCAAAGAAGTAAAAATACAGCTAAAATATCAGGTGCCATGGAATTCCCGGAGAAGCATGACATGGGTGTTGCTTTTCTTTCCCTCCTGTAATCAAATTTATCTACATTTGTGAGCAAACATCTGCATGAAGTAGTTAGTGGTTCTTTCTTTTTTTCTTTGGATCTGGTTTTGCATCTTAAATAGGCCCATAGCTCAGCCAGCTTGGACAGAGTCTGTGGCTGCGTGAAAACCCTTTAATGTCTGGAATATCTGTAACATCCAGGCACAACCTGGATAGCACCTCAGGTTTGTAAGTGTTGCAGAACAGAGTGGAGCAGTTCCAACCTCTTATTGCTCTTCTTGTTTAACAAAGTCAGTTCTTGGTCTTGGACTTGCTTTGCAGGGCAGGAACTAAGTTCCTGCAAACAGTAGGACTTGCTCAGACCAGATGTGGCAAAGTGCTCTGTCTTGCAGCCTCTCCAGACTTACACTTTGTAACTCAACAGAATGAAAATCATGTTCTTGCTTTTGCTGTCACATTAAAACAAGGTGTTCTGGGGATTGATATTTTAGCTGAAAATGCATTTTTTCAGGAGCTTTTTTCCTTTAATTAATATTTTTGTCTAATTAAATAGGAAAATTCCCTTGGTATTGGGTTATTATCACAGACCAAAGAAGCAAGGAAGAGCTTTTTTCCCTCTCCTTTTTTCTTCTTCCCTCCAGCCACACTTGGCCCTGAGAAGAATGCTTTTGATCATCTCCAAGATCCTGCAGGAATGAGTGGGATAGGGGAGGCAAGTGTAGCCCACGTAGCTTAAGGCAGCAGTTGCTGCTGGCTCTGCTTCAAAAGAAGCATTATGTGGACGAGTAACACTCCTGATAAAGAAAAAGCATTGCAATAAGTGCTGTAAATAGTATCTTACTTTGCTTTCAAGTTGGTGCCTTTGTTCTCAAAAATGGTAGCAATGGTTTATGCCTGTAAGGACTGCAGAGCACGGTCTGTCTCCTCCTTCATTGCTCACTGCTGAGGAAATCTTTGAGGTTGAACCTTCCCGTGCTTAGTCTCTGCCAAAAGTGAGTTTTTAATTTTACTGGAAAGCTTTAGGTGTTTTAAGCAGAGGAGAGTGAAAATAAACACTTTCTCTCTATTAAAACTGATACAATAAAGTGAGGTTTTTGATTTGTTTTTTAAATAGCTGTACAGTTAAAGCAACTGAATTAAAAAAAACTTGAGAGTAGCTGTGATTGCAGAGCAGAGCATATCCTTATCCTACCTGAAGTTGGTATCCTGCATATGTGGAGAGTTGCTCTTGTTCAAAATGGCACTTTGAACAGGATGGTAGAAAATCAGGATAGACTAAAATGCAAGATCCAAGAGGTTCCCCAGCACAGTGTGTGTGTGGGGCGGTTCTCTGGGACATGAGTGAAACAGGTTGCAGGAGAGGGCTCTAACTTCCAGTTTTCTCTGCTGGATAATTAGGGTTTCAGGAATGAACTTCTGTGTGTTCTCCAGCTATCAGGGCTCCAAACTAGGTAGAGCTGGGGACTCTACAAGTTAGGGACTTGAAGTCTGTTCTGTAAATGAGGGGTTTTCAACAGGAGCACGTGGCATCCCTTTAGACATCGAGTTTAGTGTTGAGGTCTGGTCCCGGCCTGAGTGGCTGATGCTTTCCTCAGAAGAGAAGACAGCCTCAAGAAGTAGTGGGTGATGGGGATTTCTTCTTTGTAGTTGGTCTTGTGTGGTGGTGGTGATGCAGGCTCTTCTGTTTTTTTTGTTGGTTTTGATTCTTTTTTTTTTTAATCTTATTTTTACTCATTTGTTTCTTTTAATTCTTTCATGTAGTTGTGGTTTTGAGGAACAAAAGGAAACTAATAAACTGTTTGTCTTGAGCCAGATAGTGCAACTTATTATCACTTTGACTTTTCATCTATATTTTTCTTCCCAATGGGTAGCGTTTTCTTAAAACATACTGCAGTGTCACAGAATGGGCCTCCTCCTGTCAGCTACAGTGCCAGGCCCTTTACAAGCCTGGATCAAAAAGACTGTTGTTGTTTCATTAAATCTATAGGGTCCCTCTGTCTCTTGGTCTCTGTGTGCAGAGGGTTTTTTCTTTTTGTGCTCTGTTGCTCATGTGTGGTGCTTTTCCATATTGAATTCACAATATTAGTGTTCGGCAGCTTACATGTGTTTTAGCTTCCCTGTTGTTTGAGAAAGGAACATTTGCAGGAAAGATGACCCTCAATCAGTGGGAAGCAGCAGCTGTTTTCTGTGTGTCACCTTCTCGGTGTTCACAAAGCATGTTTTGGAAGCAGGAGAGCAGCTTATATTTGTGTTATAAGCATAGCTACCTTTAAAAAGAATGTGAACATCATTTGGAAGTATCAGTTGATGCTTAAAACACTTGTTTTGTTGCTGAGAGTTACTGCCTATCAAATCTGCCTCTCTGTTCTGTGCCCCAGAGGCAATGAGACTTCTGGATGGTAGTGCATGTATACTGCAAGGAAACTATCTATAAATGTTTCTCTGCCAAGTTTTGCTTCAGTGAGAGCAGAGCCTGTAAGGTTGCAGTGCCCTGGACACCCGGTGGAAGCGCAGGGCTCCGGGCGTTCGTCAGCAGCTGCCCTGGCTGCGGTGCTGCTGCCAAACGCGACACGACTGCTCGTCGGGAGACATAACAGGAGCACGAGCGTGAGGTTAAACAGAGAGAATTGCTGGTAAACGAGGTCTGTGTGGCCTTCTGCTTGGCTGCTGTCTGTTCTGCTCCCCTTGCTACTTCTCCCTGTTACTGTCACTTGCATTCGTTGCCTGTTACTGCGTGATGCCCTCTAACAAAGAGGAAAATGAGATCTTGTCCTGCAGAGTTTATGCTCTGCTGCACTGTACAGATGGAGCATGAATGAAATTGCCCTCTGCGAGCAGCAGTCCCATCAGCTTGAGCTGGTTGTGTTGCATCCTTGTGGTTTTGCTCTGTTGCTGTGGGAAATGCTTTCCTGTTGCTTCCAGCTGAGAAGGTTAGGGCTTGACTTTGTAAATTTGCGGATTTGGGGAAGTAAGCATGTTTCCCAAAGAGTAAAGCTGGCCTCTACACAGGGTACCTTGAGATATTGCTCCTGTGCCTTCAGGATCTTTCACTTTTAGCTTGACTTTCCAAACTAGTGGAGTGATTTCCGTGTAGTGGTTGTCTGGCATTCTGTTTTCCAGCTCCTGCCTAAAATGCTACCGTGCTGCTTTGCATCGAGGACAGCACAGAGGTTCGGCTGCCACATCGAGGGCTGACCAGGCCCTGGGGGGACCCTTCGATCAGTGCAAGCCTGTCCCAGTAAGGCAGCCTGCCTGGGAACAGCCCCCGGGCTGCTGTGTACATGGAGCTGTCAGTCCTGCCAATATCTCTAAATCTGTGCAGGCACAAACATAGATAGGTCTGGGTGCAGTTTTGTTAAATGGTCCAGGCCAGCAGCTGCCTAGAATTTGGGAGCTCTCTTCTCTTTACGTATTGTATATGCATATAACCCATGTTAGTTATGTTGTGAGGCTAATGAGAGCAAGTTCAGGGGTACTTTAACTTGGCTGTAGGTAATTCTCTTCTGCCTGCAGAGCTTGGTTAGAGCAGAATGAGTTAAGTTTCATCAGGTGGAGCTATGAGGGAGCATCAAAATTCTTCCAGCAAGTGATACTGAAAAAGAAAACAGAATTGCATTTCTCCCCGGTAGGGCTTTTGCAGTAATTTAAACGGCACAAAGTGCTAAGTTTCAGCACTAGATACGACATGAACTGTGTGCACCTGAAACAGATACCAACAGCCAGAAAGTTATTTACTTGGGTATTTAACACCTTACAGTAAAGCGTTTTGCACATCCTTGGTGTATAAGTGACATGTTTTACTACTGCTGTCTGTATTTTCCAGCATATTTGAAAAGGATCCCAGTGCAGTTGATTCCACTGTGAGTTCCAGCCATCGGACCAGAAATCTGCTGGAGTTCTCAGCCAGCCAGGAGTCCAGCACAGCTCATAAAATGCCTGGGGGCGTAATTCCCGAGAAGACTAACACGTGAGATGCCTATCTTTAATGTTTTGTAAGGGTCAGAGGACAACGGTCCTTTTGACATCCCTGTCCTTCCATTTGTTTTTTGGCCAGGATTGTTATTGTTCTTACAGGGTAACTGAACTTATAATCAGTGTTTTGGAAGTTGATCTGTTTTATTTTTTTAGTTACTGGAGTCACATGAACTATTGATAAATATACACAATATGTACTTTTTGTATCAGTTGAGACTTTCTGTGTGCTTGGCACCCTCTTCACGTGCTCCCTCAAGCAAAGACAGCTGCTGGGCCAGGACTCTGAAATAGCCCCAGGGAAGGGGTCCTCTTTATCTGGCAACCAAGTGTTAAAACCGAGCTTTCCTGGAGAATGGAAGACTTGGATTTAAATCTCTCACCTTTCTAGGGGGATTTGAACCCAATCGACTGTTCCTTAGGCAAATTCTTTATCAGGTGTCTTGCAGCAAGACTGGCTCTCTCCTGGTGTGATTGTTTTGTTTTTCACTGATGTAATGTTTCTTGGAGGAGAGTCGTGATGAGTCTCACTGGAGGAGTAGGTTCTTTCTCTTCCAGAAGTGGAGATATTTGAATTCAGGTCTTCCAAAGCCCAGGTGAGCAGTCTTACTGAAGTCTTGCTGACTAAGACCACCAGGTGCTAGAAAGCTAGTGTGTTTAGAAGCCCAAATAGGAGCAGCTGCAACTTTGTGGGTTTTTCTAGGGTGTTACTTATTCTTTGGGTTTGGTCAAGGAGTAATAAGAGTATTGGTATCTTTTTTTGGTATCTTTCTTCATAGGTACGACCGCTCAGTCTCTGATAACAAAGCGCTAATGATCGTATCAGAAGAACCACTACTGTATATTTCCCCACCACCCCCTCCCTGTCGGCCCCTCATCAACCGCACAGAGTCGCTGAGGTGAGCAAACATCCTCTTATGAGCATGCAGGCTTTTATCTGCAGTTTACATATAATCTAATTCAGTGTGTGTTGGGTGGATGCTGCTGGGCACACAGCTCTCGAGAATGGCCTATCCATCCGTAGTATTTTGGCAGGCAGTATGTGCCTGGTGCCTCTGTAAGTATTTGCACTGTCCAACGTCTCTTACTGTGGAAATAGGAGGATTGGGCAAACTGGTACTCTAGTTTTTCATAGGAGACGCCTGAAACAGCCACATCAAAATAGCCCACAAGCATTTGACTTGACTGCTCTCAGGTTGGATTAACTGATGGGTCATAGGCCTAGCCGTTCGACTGAAAGTGCATTATTAAGCTAGTTCAATACTGGGTGTGAATGCTATTGACTTCTAGATCATTGAACTTGCATTTCAGTTTGAGTTTGTCAAATATGTGAATTAAATAAGCTTAACCTGGTAACTTCTTTCATGACTCAAAAAAGAAATGACTTCATATATGGAAATTATCTCGTGCAAATCCAGCCTGATTAAAAGTGTATTGCACATGAAATATATTGATGGTTGCTGTAGCTTCCAAGCAGAAGTTCAGGCAGATGTTCCTGATGCTACCCTCCTTGCTTATGCTATTAGAAAAGATTTAACTCCACCAAGTACATCAGTAAGCTTGGTTCCATTTTGCTTTGTTCATTTTCTTTTTTCTTTTTTTACTCTAAAATATATTTTCATTATTTTACTCTTTTAACCATTATGCAGTGTTGAACTGATAACCTTTTTAAAGAAATTTTAGCGTTACTGTTCTTTGTAGTAAAAAAAAAGTACTGTATCTGATATATGTTGACATATCCATGATTCTGATACTTTATAGCTATAATTTCCTTTATGAGTTTTCTCATAAATTTAATCCTGTAAATACATTTTTTTTCGTCTAGGGTTTAAAAATAAGATATCACAAGGTAACAAGAGTACTAAACTGGCTAGCCAAACTGTTTTCTGAAATTAAATTCTATTCTGCCAGTGTTCCTAGAAACATCTCCTGTTAATGCTGTGTTTTTTATAGGTTGAACCATGAACTTCGGGGATGGGTTCATAGACATGAAGTAGAAAGGACAAGATTTAGAAGACTGTCAAATAACCAACAACAGAAAGCACGGGTTGTGCAGGTAGGCAGGTTTATACTGGTGTGTCAGTAGCATGGCAAGTTAATTTCATTTCTCTCTTGCTTCTCTGCTCTTGTTATTATAGACAAAAGTAACCAACAAGACCTGTAATTAAGTTTACCCAACACTTCCCACTTCAGATTGCTGTTTTGGGTCATTTATGATGTTGCCAGAGTTCTTGCTGAGTCTGAAATTTTCCATGCCTGCACTCTGGTTCAGGATAAAAGCTTTTATTTTTTTAGCAGTCATCAAAATATGTTCACTTGTTTTCTAAAATGAAATTGATAGTTGCCTTATTATGAGTTCTCTGTAAGACTGTTTAAAGATAAACAATTGATTAAGGAAAAGAAATGTGACCAACAGCGTACTCATTAGGCTCACTGTTAAGGGTCACAGCTGATTGTTTTTGTTGAAATATTTCTATTTCATTTTTTCAGATTTTTTGCTAAAAGAATATATTTTGATTAAGAGTACAGAATTACAAGATTTGTGTTCATACTTTCCATTTTGAAAATCCCTTTCAGCTACGTGTCACCTTGATACCGGGAATGAAATTAAGATGAGTTTTTGCTCTTTCATTTGATTAAGCGATTCTAACGGCCTGTGAAGGGATTGTGCTTAGAAATGTGGTCAATGTCACATACTTTCAGAGAGGATTTTCTGAGTATTAAACATCAGATTCTTCTCAGTGTTGTCCAGAGGAAAATGGTAGAATGTTCAAGTAGGACATGCTTAGGTTTTAGGGTTTCAAGCTGAAATGTCATGTGGACATTGTATATTGGCAGAGTTATGAAGTGGTTATGACCTCAAAGGAATTGTATAAAAGATGACCGATGGCAAATTTTGCATTCAGATGGCAACATCTGTGTATGGTCCTAGCCTCTCTTCTTTGTCTCTGAATGTAAGACTTCACATTTGGCTGTATTAAAACACCTTTTCTTTGGCTCTAGCTTGAGTGCTGCTTGCCATTTCAGTTATTCATGTTTTACCATTAAAAAAAACATACACTTGTGTTCAGGGCACCGATTAACCCCTGCCCCCCAACATACTCTCTGCCACAGACTTGCGTCAAGTGTTGCATAGTGCCAAACCAAAAAGAAAATGAGAATTGTTTTTCCTTTGTGTCATCTTTTTCTCCCTTTTTCAGAGCTCCCTCCCTGAGAAGGCAGAATCCCAGCTAATGGCCATGCCTTATACAGAAACCAGCATTAGGTAAGGCAGAAAATCTTTTCTTTTTCTTTTTTTTTTTCATTGCTTTCAACTTAATAACATTGTTTTTCATTCGTAGATGGTGAAAAATGAGTTTTCACCCTGTCAGAATTCTTAAGCCTGCCAGTTTAAGATGCTAGCGTACATTTATTGGCCTGACTTCTGCCTCTACAGGAAATACCCAGAAAAGAATCTGTTTTTAAAGATTCCAAGTACACTTAAAGGAACCTCTCTATCACAGCTCCACTTTTCTGTTCTTTTTTTTCCTACCAATAGGTCTTAGGAGAATCTTTATGTATTCTACAGTTCCCTCCTAAATATTTCTTAGGGAAAAATTAGGTACTGTAGGGCTATCTGGAGCAATATCAGCAGTTTATAAGAAGATTTTGAAGTGTCATGCACACAGTAAGAGTAGGGTTTATCTCAGTATCTTCAAGAGTGAAGGCATTATACACCAAATACACTGTGTTGTATCATTACCTCTCATTTGTATGGTTTGTACTCATCTCCTGGTTTTCCCTGCTGGTTATTAGAACATAGTAACCTGGAAAAGAAAATATCTTTTCTTGAGTTCTCTGAGACCATATTAAATGATTTCTGCTTCAAAGTGACAGAGGAGTCAGCAGAATGCAGTATAAGAAGACTTTTTGAGAAAATATTACCACTGAAAGTAAGACAGCTGAAGCTCTTCTTTTCATATGCCAGTTTTGAAAGCAGGATCAGTCTGGGAGGAAATAATGAGCTACAAGCAAATGTTCTGGAAACCAGACTGCCAAATTCTGATGTATCTTAACTTGTAAGAAGGAAAAAAATATACTTTTTTTTTCAGTTCCACAGGCAAGCATAGGATGTCTATTTTTAAATGAAGACTGGTCCAACAGGCATATCGTCATGGCATAGTGCAGTTTAATATAAATGTCTACATTTCTCTTCAGATAATTTATCTGGATTATTAGAAACAGCCCACAACATCGTGCAACTCTGCATGGAATAATCTGCTGTGCTCAGAAAGAAGTCAGATTTCTTTTCAGATGGATGGTGTTTAAATGAGCAGAATCAGTGAGTCATGGCAGCTGCATGCTGTGACTGTCCTGGAACTGCAAAGAACATAGAACAGATTTCCAGTTCTTCCCAAAGCCATCAGCTATTGGATGCACAGAATCACATAATAATTTAGGTTCCTCTGGAGATCCCTAGTCCAACCTTCTACCCCAGTGGGGCTACCTTCAAAGTCAGATCAGATTGCTCAGGGAGTCAGTCCGGTTTTGAATATCCTCCGGGAAAGAAATACCACCATCTCTCTGGGCCCTTGTCCCAGGGCGCTTTGAACTTGATACAGAGAAAGACTAACTTATCGCTTCATGAGTGGCCAGATTCAGCACCAGTGTTTGTATATAAAATTTAATATGGTGCTTTCCTATAATTGGTGGTAATACACTAATATAACAACCGTTATAACTATGTAATTGTTTACACCACGTGTGCCTCCCTTCATTTCATGCAGCAATCCACGGTAGGTACCCTTAAATGCCTAAATGTTAATCCACTGGTATTGGAATTTGGGACTAGTATAGTAGACTCTTTCCCTGGAACCAGGAGAGGTCTTCAGTGATGCAAAAGTTTCCAAGTGCTCTGGAACAACTTTCTCCCTGGGCTGGATATGGAGTTAGAAAAAGCTATTTTTTCAAGTCTAGCTGTAGCTCGTGTGGTGTGGGAGAGAAAAAGGAGCTGTGGGACCAATTTCAGTTCTCAGGATGTGTTTTACTGAACAATACGTGGGTGTGCTGTCTTTTATCACAGTGAAATTTCAGCGTTTTGGTGGGCCTACGTGTTTTTATGAATGAGTAATTGACCTCAGATTAGCTCAGATCTGTTTCCTGTGTGTGAAGAAGACTGTAATCTGATTCTGCACTTGCATAATTCTGCTAATGAGGATGTATTGGAGGGGGCTGCCTCTTGTCAAGCACCTTGGATTTATGCTCCCAATCCTGTTAAAGGAAAACCTGGCTGCTGCAATCTTTCTCTTGCATGAGGACTGTATTAGCAGTAGGAGATGGGAAGATGATTGTCTGCTACTACTGTTGCTCAAGAAAATCAGTTAATAGATTTATACATTGTGATGGGTGCATAGTATTTATATTTTGGAAACATCTTACCAAAATAATGTAGGTCAGCTCCCACAGTTTTAAATCTGGGTCAACAGAACAGCTTGGGAGGAATAAATTGATCAGAGTTTTTGCCACAAATACTGCAAAGAGACATTATGCTATTAAAGTGGGAAGGAATTAAAATAACTGGATGAAAGTCTAGATAATGTTTTGTTTATGTACAGCTTTCCAATATGATTAAATGTTATTTTTGAGTAGGGTTGGGGAAGTATACTTCAGAGCAATATGGGCTGGGAATTTCTCACCTTTCCAAGATAAACAGTGGATAAGTACCATGATTGTATGACTTGCCAGTGTTTTTACTCAGAATACCTTACCATGATTGAATGACTTGCCAGTGTTTTTGCTTAGAATACTTTAGATAGAATGTCTTTTCCTTGCATCTGATATTCTGACGTTTTGAATTGTGAAAAATGCACTTTGCAATAATTGTGGCAAAAACTCTGATCAGTCATTATGAATACCTTATTTCTGCTCCAATGTCTCAATTGAAAATCAAGACCCGGGTTGGACTGCCATTTGAAACTAAATGAAAAGCCTCGTTTGTACTGTGCTTTGAACAGTTCGAGTGGTTTGTAATCTTAAAGTATTTAAACAAAAAATCAAAAAAGATCATGATATTTCATTCTAAAACTTGCCAAAATCCATGTCAGAACTCCTGAGAAATTTCCAGATATATTGGGTGGACTTTAGTGTGTTTTGTTGTTTGTTTGTTTTTGCTGTTGTTGTTTCTTGGTTTTGTATTTTTTTTCTGCTGAGCGAGCAAGCTGGGTTTTGCCTGCCCCAAAACCATGAATAGTTAAGCCTGGAATAGTTTCCTTTGGGCAAGGTTTTCAAGACACTTTCTTTAAACTTTCAATAGATACCTACTATTTCTGATTATGTTTTATTGTGTTAAAATGCTCTCATGCTCCTCGTGCGCTTCCAAATGTACGAAGAGTTGCTGCTCTTTGACAAGCTAGTCATTCAAGTCAGTGCTTCACTGAGTTAAATTCCTTGGATCTAAAATCGTTTCTTTCTCTTTCCATTTCAGCAGGAACTCAGGGAATGAGCTGCAAGTGTATTATGCTTCTCCAAGGAGCTACCAAGACTTTTTTGAGGCTATTCGCAGAAGGGAAGATACATTCTACGTGGTGTCGTTTCGCAGAGTAAGTGTAGTAGTTTGTCAGCCCTGACGTGTTATATGTCTTGGTAGGACTGTTTCTAACAATCAGTGTATTTCCTTTTTTTACAAGAGATGACCTAGTCAAGATTTAATCTAAATTTGTTGCTTCATAAATGATACTTCTGTATAACCTTTGCAGTAAAATGGCCGGGTGCCTTCAAGAAAGAGGAGGCAGATGGAGTAGATAGGTGATTTCAAGCTTTTTGAAACCTCTTGTATGCTCTAGCCAAAACTGTCTGAAAAAAACTTTTTCTTGAGATGAGATGTACAATTTCTAGGATGGAGTACACAGTGCATTTTTCAGAATATTTATGTGTTTGCCTTAAACATATGTGATTGTGCATTGGTTTTGAAAATGGTCTATCATGGCCTTTGTATAATATGCCTATTGCAGTTAAGAATGGAGGCAGAGCTAGGCAGGTAACACAGAAGTGTGAGGGTGAGATAGGATAAAATTACGTGAAAAATCTGGCATCGGAAATGGAATTGAAGAAACAGTATCTGGAGTTAAGAGACTATGGAGGAATGGTCTCCCTTTCTGCACGGCTTCTAAAGTAAACTGGTAGTTTAGTTTTATAAGGTAACTGGTAGACTGTATGTGAGTTTCTGATGGTTCTAGATGTTAGATGCTCTTATTGAAAGGTTAATACTGACTACTGTAGCTAAATTGTTGTCAAATTATCTGTCCTGGGGGCTATGGGTAGGCAAAGCAGAAGGACTAGGCCCTCAGATTGAGTAGCTGCTTCTGAAACCTTAGCAATAAAATCCTTAGAAGCCAACACGGGCTTCCCGCTCCTCTGCGGGGATTGCAGTTACGATTTGCATCGTTCTTCTGGGCTTGTCACCGTGCTCGTTTTTCCAGATGTGCAGTGTTTCTGTTGCTGATTACACAGGCAAGGAAGGGATTAAGGAACACAGTGACCAGTTGGAGAGAGCATTTGTATGTGGCCCAGCACAGGAAGCTTTAAAGAAGCGGAATCTAGCTGAGTGTTGTAAACATGCGGAAAGCTCTTGTCGAGTCCGTGTTTGTACGGAGACCCAGAGCTGTGGTTAAAGGCAATCAGGGATGTCTCTGTATCTCCCCGTATCGTGGCAGTAAAAGCAGACAAATGGTTTGCTGTAGTGTGAATAAGTATCTGGTCAGAGCACTGAGGAGCTGCTTCTGTGGAGTATATGGCCAGCATGTACTTAACCGGGCAAAAAATGGGGAAAAAGATCTGTCATGACTAAGGAGTAAAGTGTCATAGTTTGTTTTGTGTCATCACTTTGATCCTGATAGCCCTTTTCAAGCTGATAGAACAACAGTTGAAGGCACTTGGAGAAGAGCACAGCAGTCATGCAGGGAGACAGGAGCATTTGGGCGAGTTAATGGGTGACACTGCAGTGTAGGTGTTGGAAGCATCAGAAGTGGTACTGGCCCAGAGGGCAAAAAGCTCTTAAGACCTGGCAGTCCCTCTGTGTGTGCTCACTGGTGTGCTGGGCTCCATCACTGGGCTTCCCTCTGCCCAGGAGCACGGGGCAGGGAGGAGCAGCTGCAAGGGCTCAGGGCAGGCTGGAAGGAAATAAGAAACACAGGGAAATATGCAGGGAAAGGAGCTTCTATGAGTCTCTTTATTATTGCCAGTTAATTTGCCTTGCTAATTTCTTCCCCTTATCAACTTCTCCCAGCCCTGGTTAGACATGTATAAAACAACAAATGGTCCAAAATGGCTTATGCTTTTTTTGTTGTTGTTGTTTTTAATGCAATCAAGATGACTGGAAGGACATTCAGTGGAACCAACAGGCAACAGTTTAAAAAAATATATGTTCTTATTGCTTTGTAGAGCTCCTTACCACAGCAGTATTACAGCCAGATGTTGAGTGGGACTGAAGGGTTCAGGGTTTCGTAAGGACAGCCGCCCCCTTGACAAACTCGTGCCGCCTTTGAGACCAGGGCATGGGTTTCTGGGTTTGTGCAATACTCACCGGGTCCTGACTCATGACTTAAACACTTGAGCGTGATAGCAGCTCAATACCCAGAACAGTTAACTGGTTATTTATTTAGGAGAAGTATAAAAGTTTGTTGTTAGGAATAATAGTATTGTATGCACAAATTATTTTTGCTAGCTCAACATAATATTGTTGTATCTTCCCCTAACACTTGAATTTGCAGTTTTCTGTGTCCTGTGTTGTAGCCTTACAGGACTGTGTGTGGTAAGATGATTTTTCTGCTGTTTTGTGACCTGTAAATCTGGACAGACTGTTTTTATTATTATTTCTGGCTGTGCTGGGATATGGCCTAGGCTCATGCTGCAAGAGTTTGTCAAGCTCAGCCTTGCATCTCCAGCACATTTGGAGCCAGGCAGGACCAGTAAAATCTGCTTTAAAACAGGAATTCCAAGTGCTTGGCACTTTCTGCACTGCAAGTCCAGGAGTGTTGAAGCCAGGATAGCTGCAGGAATGAGAAACTGCCTGGGATCTGGTGATGGAAAGGAAGAAGGCAAAGAGTGGTCGAGACAGTGGTTGGTGGGTGGGAGAGTTTATTTCCTCCCTTTCCCAGACATCTTGATAAGCCCTCAGACAAGTATCCCAGACCTGCGCTTCACTTGCTAGGCCATGTAGATATGTGTATATCAAATTAATGATCGTTTTAGGAAAGAGTATGTGAAAAGAAAATTATTATTTTTAAGAAGATATTTAAGACGCCACAGAAATCTCCCTGCGGGAATCACCATATGCACGTATGTAAGCTTAATACATCCCTGATTGGTCTGATCTTACAGTCATCCTTTTTAATATGTGAAATGCATGCCTTCAGAAAAGGTTCAGGCAAAATAAAAATAGTGATGCCCTTGTTAGGATTAGAGGTTTATGTAGAGTAAAAAGATGAGGTTAGTTTCCAGTATTGAAATTACTGGATTGTGTCACAAGGCTGGAATTTTGTTATTAAATGCCTGGAATCTGCTGTTCTTCTAGCTAGCAACACAAATACAGCCAGCACCAAGCTCTGTGTATCTAGAGGACGAGCAGAAGGGAGTGGAGAATTATAAAAGTTTCATGTGTATAAAAGAGATCACAAACATTTTTTCTAGAAGATCAGAACACAGAGCAGAATGATGTTTGTCTTGTTCTTCACTGTGTGCCAATGCTCTGGTGCACGTGTGTGTTCCGGTACATAGGCGCTGTTCCCCATGTAGACCCCATCACATTAGTGACCTGGACGTTGTCAGCTTTCCTTTGAGTTTACAGAGCTGTCCTCAGGTATCAGAATGTGCCTTATGGCACTGAGCTCCTATGGCTTGCCTCTGATCTACTGCAAGAAGAGATGTGAGGATTTAACTATCTATGCAGTTGACTTGGTAGCAAACGGTTGGTCCTTCTGTTGCATGTATGAAATGTTCTCAAATCAGACAGTTTTATGCATCATGTCATTTATTATTTTAGAGGACAAACCTTAGTGACAAACTCTACTGCAAGGCATTTCCAAGTGAATTGCTGGGATTCCTTCCTGAGCGCACAAGAAAGGGCTCCTGCATGCTCCAAGGGGTGCCACCAGCGGGGCCTCCGCTTGGGAAATGCCCTTTCACCTTCTCCTGAGAACCGTTAATCTCATTTTCCCTTGAGCAGGATCCCCCTTTCACTGCAGATTAGAAGTTGAGAGAGGGCAGTGATTTCCTCCTTCGTGGTCAGGGGCATTTCACTCATGGGCTCCCTTGCTTGTCGCAGGTAGGAAACAAGATGTAGAGATCGCAGTTTTGATGCTCCTTTCCAGGTGTTTTCATCCAGTGCTCCCAAGCACTTAATAAGCTCTTAACAGCCACATGCCAGAGGACAGTAGATATAGTTAAGAGTCCTGAGGAGTGGATGGTTCTGGTTTTTGCAGTCCTCTTGTGGGCGAGAGGTTGGGCTACTGACCTCCAGAGATACCTTCCACCTGATGTCTCCCAGACCGTCCTTCCTCATCCTGCTGCTCCCTGTTCAGTGTCACATAACCCAGCATCTCTCCTAGGTCCATGTGGCAAATTGTATTTCTGGTGCAATTTTTGTGTATTTTCTGCATGTTCTCACCAGCTAAGTCCTGAATTCCCTGGATTTTCTAGAAAGCAGCATTTGCTAGGGCTGCCAGGGCCCTTCTCCTGCGCAGCAGGACTTGGGCAGCGCTTCCAAAGGCCTAAAGGGATCCAGGCTCACACACACCGTGTCAGTCTCTGGTGATGCTTGGCACCTCTAAGCCCGAATTTCTCATGAGCTCATCAGCTTTATTTTCTTTCCTTACCTTCCAAGAGTTGCATGAGTTCATCTTTACGGTTTGAGTGTATTTTTTTTCTTTCTTAAGACAGGAAAATAAGAAAGAAGGAATTGGACCAGCTAAGTCCATAGAAAATAGGGCTTTCACTCTGGGAGTCTACAGAGATTAATTTTCTGATGTTGCCAGGGGAGTCCGTAATGCCCTTTTCTAACAACGAGAAATACATAACTCTCTGAGTGAGCAGAGAATTCCTGAGCCAAGGCAGTGTTGTTTCCTAGCACTGCCAGGCCTGCCGGCAGGGCTTGTCACCACCAATTTCTTGAAATGTTAGCTTGCCTTTTTTTTTTTTCTTTTTCCTCTTTTTTGGTGTGTGTGATTTTTTTTTGGTTTTTTTTGTACTTAATTTTTAGGCAACCCCACTGTTTCCAGCTTTCATTTAGCATTGCAGGAGTTGACACCCGGCAATGTCACCAAACGCACACTCAGGAGCGACTATATTTGCACAGGGGATACATGCTGTCCCCCAAAGTCACAGTGCTCAGGAGCTCTGTCTTTCCAACATACTTCCAAGTCAGGCTGTGCTGGATTGGCTTTGGGAGCATGTCCAGAGCTAAAAGACACGTGTAATGAGCACTGCAAAACAAGCATCTGTGCTCCTCCAAGGAGGGTGCTCTGGTCTGAGCTCCACAGCCAGCAACAGCCAGGGGTGAGCGGCACAGAAACGGAGATCTCTGCTACGGTGACCTGTAGAAATGCCTGGAAATGCTGCTACCAACAGAGAAACTGGGGTGGAAACCTGCGGTCCCGGCTTGTGTTACAGGTTCCTCCCCTTGTCCCAAGAGGAGGCCAGGCACATATTTGTGATCTTACTCAAGCACATTGGAGCCTCCAGTTGGCATTAAACCCTTCTTCTGTTTCTTGCAAGCCTGAGTCTGTTACTCTGCCAGCGTGTTTGATTTCTGCCCTTTAACATCTGTGCTACCAAATCTGCTTGATCTGTTCTAAAATCTCCGTGGAATGTAGCTGCAAAATTGAAATTCGTTCACGTAATGTGCTGCGTCAACAGGGAGGTAGCACCTGCTTCCGCTCTGTGTTCCCATAGGATAGCGCAGCCTGCCACAGGAACTGTGTACTGGGAGCTCGCATCTGCTTTACCACGGAGTATTCCGTCCTTGCAACTTTCTAGAATTAATTTATGTATAGTAGGTAATTTATGTATGTAGAAATGAACCCCTCTCTGCTGTTGAGGGCTCTAAGCAAGTCATAGGTGCCTTGTACTCAATCACCTTCGTGATGATCTTAAAGTTTTGCTGGAATGATCTGCTGCGGGAGCAGCAGCTTTATAGCTGACTGAACACAAAAGGCAAGAGAATAGGATGTAGGAACAGATTTTTTTTCCTGAAGAAAAAGTGCATGTTTTCTGGCCCATGTTAGCTGTTCGTTAAAACACGATCAGCTAACTTAATTTGAAAGGCAATTAAGTAAAGCATCGGAGAAGAGAAATCCCTTCTCATTTACTTTGGCCTGCAAATGCCAGTCCAAATCTTCCCAGTCCTCTTGTGTTCTTAAAAGCAAAACTAATGTGTTAAATCCCCACGACTTCAAACAATTAAGCAGTAATTTCCACTACCCTTCAAATATTTTGAGATCACTGACACTTGTCACCCTTTGACGTTACTTTAGGCTTCTTAAGGACAATGACCTTTTCAGGATAGGAGTCCGACGACTGTAATTAAGGAAAACAGATGGTTTCAAGATTGATTCATTTAGGAAATTTCTCACCACTCTCTGTATCTGTTTCACAGCATGGATATCTCTTGGTATCAACGTTTGCCAACTAACTGCATTTAATGCATTAATATATGTAGTAGTAAAAAGCAGATATTACAATGTGCTTCTGGTCGTTATTTAGTAGAGCAAGAGTGATGCTAACCCTGTGGAAATCAAAGGCAGAAACGTTGCCAACTTCAAGGGGAGCAGGATTTCGCTTGTAACTTTCTGTTTCAGTGCCATGGTACTGAAACAATAGTACATCAAAGTCATGCGTTGTTAAGGATGTGCATTTCTGGTCCTAAAAGCCAACATCTGGAATGAGCATTTAGGGATTTCTCAAGTTTTGTAAGCAAGTCTTCACTAAAGCGATGGAATATAAATCTGAGCTTTTGTTCATTCTTTGACAGTTTCTTGGTGTGAACGCTGTGTGCTAGGAATAAAAATATCTAATTCGTGCTTTGCTTATATTGGGGATGAGCCTTTGTCGTGTTATTTGTAGTTTGACATGATGTATTACTTACAGACATTAAAAGATTTAAATATAGTGAAATTGATTTTTCCTTGTTCCTGGGGAATAACTGGAGAGGAAATACTCTAAATAAATGTAGCATTATCTGGAGGCACTGCAGCTACGTTTATTAAGAGGGGCAATAAAACATGCCAGAATAACAGTTGCCTCAGATGTGCTCTGGCCTTGTTACCCTCCACAGCTAAAAACCCTCCCTGTGTCCTGCCGCGGGGGCAGGAGCCGTGCAGGGCCGAGGCAGTGCCGCCGGCAGGTGTTGCTGGGTGCTGGGAGGCACTGCTGAACCACAAGCCGTGGCACTCGCGTAAATCCATCCAGAGAGCGCGAGCAGGCCAGGGTTCTGATGCTTCGTGCATCCTGCAAGTAGAACATAATAGCAAACTGGCTTCAGATAATGTTTCGTAGCCAGAAATTTGTCCTACCATATTTTTTTCTTCCACTTTGTTGCACTTGACAGTGTGTTGGGTTTTTCTTTTCCCACTAAACATAAAGTTTTCTTCTGTTGTCTTTGTTCCTGGATTGCTGGAGTCTGAGATGTATAATTTGGGCTCTCGTTCAGACAAAAATGTGATGTTTAGACTCGCATAGTGCTACTGCCACTAAAGACACAGTAAATAATCTGTGTGTCTGAGTCTTGTGGCTTTGCAGTTGCTACATGTTCAAGTGCAGACATTCAGAGGCTTTTATGAACTCTCATTTCTCCAGGGGATCCTGACCTTAGCTGGTGAGAGGGGGAAAATGACTTTATGCAGAATCCTAGGATTTAAGATCTTGCTCTCTACTGTATACAGATGCTGAGCCATAATATATGCTGAAAGATCTGTGGCTAAAGGCATAGGATACATAAGGAAATTCTGTCCTTTTCAAAGCCGAGGTCACCCTTTAGCCCGCCTTGTCTGTGAAGTGAACCCTTGCTGTCTACGTGCTCCTCTGGGGAAAACCTGAGAAGGAAAACAGCGTGTTGGCCTGTGCTCCAGCATGCCCCAAAGCTCTGCAGGCGAAGCGCGGCTGCTATTGACTTTCAAATTTGAAAATCCTTTATGCAAACCTCCTGCTTGCAGGCCGTGTCCTTAGTGAAAATGAAGTCTGGCCTGCTCTAGTCTTTACTGCCAGTTCCCTCCCTCCTGGCCAGGCAGCGTGGATTCTGTCTGCATCAGGGAGAATTTCTCCTCCCAAAGCCCTCTGCTCTGCTACATCTCTGTCTTTTCTGCAGTAATTAGAAGTATTGCTGTATAGGAACAAGATCTTTCAAGAGTGAGAAGCAAAGGGCATCCGGAGAGGCAGATGAAGCAGAGGAGGAGGATCCAAGCAATGTGACACCTTGGATCCTTAGTGCTGGAAGCCAAAGAGGAGCCGTCAGCAAGTGCGGGCTGCGCTGCAGCCTCTGCTGGGCAGCAGCTGTTTGGCTCAGCCAAATGCAAACAGCGGTTAGGAGGGACCAGAGCAAAAATGGAAAAGCATTTCTGGGAAGGGAGGTAATGCCGTCACATCAAGTGGGGTTTTGTTTCGCTTGGAATTGTCTGTGCTGTTGCTAGCTCCCAAAGATCATTTGGAAGCAGTATCTTAAATATGAAAATCATACACTACAACCTTTTTTTTTTTTTTTTTTGCTCTGTCTGGAATCTCTTTGGCTACCACTGTCCTCCAAATAAAATTGCGAATGAGTGTGCTGTTGAGCACAGATACATAAGTGGAGGGAGCAGAAGGGACTTGAATGTGTCTGGCATAGCACAAAAGCTACTCTTGAGTTTTGTCTTCAGTATGGTTGCTGGAACTTCATGAATCACATTAATGCTGTCACTGAACCCCTTTCAGCCTTGTATGTCCCAGGCCTAACTAATACTTTGTTATTTTTAAACTAGCATTTGGAAGGACAACATACACTGTAGATAATTATAGTGAAAGTAGAACATACTGCAAAAGATGTCTCCAAAACCTAAACTAGTTGCAGACAGATGTGACCATTAATAGTATGTATGCATTGAAAGCATGCTGCATGCTTGGCAGGGATGTGCAAAAGCGAGAGAGGAAGATTGCTGGGTTTGGAAGGTCCTTGGAAAAGACCCGGTGCTGATGAAAGTGGTGGGGACATGGGCTAGACTGGGAAGTGTGGGAGGAAGGTATGGTTATAAAGTGGGAATTGTCTCACTAGAGGAAGCGACACCAAGTTCTCACTTAAATAACAGAGAACTGGCACTTGCCAAAAAAAGGTGCCCTTTCCTACAACGGGAAGATACTTTGTGCTTGAGGCAGGAATATGTGGTTATCCACAAACAAGAAAGGCGCAGACAGTAAAAATGCAGCTCTGAAGTCATTTCTTTCCTTCAGGAAATAACCCAAACTTTAAACTCATGCAGAGGTCCCAGTTAACAGTACTTTCTTTTTTTCTTTAATGATAGTATTACATTAATTGAACTAAATGTGGCTCAGACTTTTCTTTGCAAGCAGACCCTGGAAGGCAGTGATGGCCTCTTACCATTCGTAGCAGTACTGGGGTATGGAGTTGATGCTGGCACGGTCCTACTTGCATAAAGACGGTGCTTTGAGTCTGGTGCTGTCCTGGCCAGTATCTCATTGACCTCTTTGGCAGGAACTACTTTCTACTTAGAGGGAAAAAAAAAAATTCTGATCCTTCTTTTACCTCGAATGACAGTGTAAGCTAAGAGTGCCTTGAGATACCCATGCTGGTATTTTTGATGTACTTACGCTTTCAGTGGGTCAGACTACTCATGTTTTTGGTCTCTTCAGTTTTTCTGTCTGTCAAACCTAGATATAGCCTGTATAGAAGGAAAAGGTTCTGGGCAGAACTGAGATTCACGAAATGATGTTTGCATCCACAGTAGAAACCCTACTTTTTACTAAGTGTTAATCATGATTATAGTGTTGCCTTTGAGAGTGTTATTTAAGAAATTAGATACACTGTAGAGCTAATTCTGGTAAAATGAAGTTTGCTTCCAGTTTGAATTAATTCTTTTGCTGGATTTTCAGTTGGACAGCACACAAAGCTTTTTTAGTTTATGAATTAAGAGCCCAGGTGCTGCTATGAGCATGCGCAGATTATCATTACTTCCCCCTGGACCAAAAAGAACACTTAGGGACTCCAGTTTTTATTTGTAATTCACTCACACTCCTAGGACAGGACATGTGGTGAAATTAGGTGTACGGCTTTATCTTTAGACATGCCTGAGGCTGAAACACACCGTCTGTCTTCTATATCTGGGGCTGTTCGGTTGCTTGTAGCTTATCTACTGAGATGGCCCGTGGAAAGGCAAAGTAGTGGCTAAATTCGCTTGCCTCATAAAAGGCTAAGACAAGTTTGTTAACTCTGTGGCATCTTAATGTTTGTACTCATAATCCTAGAAAGCAGAAAGTCCTTTGCAGTCTTTCCTCCTCACTGTGTGTCATCAAAATATCCATATAGATCTGATTTTGAGTTGTATGTCTCATGACTAACTGTTGTCCTAGATAGATAAATGCTTTAAAAATCTTTTAAATCTTTTCCCTATTGGCTCCCGGGGGTTTGAACTTACATTCCTCGTAGTCACGGCACAGGGGCAGATCTGAGGCTGCGGTCGCCTGCCTCATACCTCGCGCAGCCTGGTCCTCGCCGTAGGACGGGTGAGACCCAGCGCTGCCAGCCCCTGCCCAGAGTAAGGAAGGTGCCTTGGCCATCGGCCCGTCGGGACTGAACGGCTGCTGTTTATTAAACAGCGCTCTCCTCAGAGGCTCTTGCTTAGATATAGACATTCCCGAGCTGTTCCTCATTCCCTCCTTCCCTGGAGCGTTATCCTGTATGGAGTTCCCCTGGATTGAGTCACTTGCAGCATCTGGGAGGCTCTCGTTCAATCTGTTTTCCAGGAGAACCATGTGCTCCTCCCTCTTCAAGAACTGTCCCGAGTGCTTGAACCTGGAGTTATGAGGCAGGATCAGAAACTCAGTAGTGCCTTAATCAGTCCCTGGGCAGGTGATTACTAAAAATGGGCTTGGGATGAGATGGTTTCATGTGAAGAACACTCTCTTAGGTAGCCTGGGTCCTGAATCTCCAGAGGGGTGGCTTGGCAGCAAGGACATGTGCTGCAGTGTTCTGTTTGCTATTGCTAAACCATCCTTCAGTATTTGCTTACCAGATGGGAACTGTAGCTCTTCAGGAGGCCCCTGAGGTGCTGCATAAAATATAGGCCGGGAGTTTCCCAAGTTCTCAGGCTCATATTCTGAAAAACCAACCTAGATAACTGTCTATAAAAATGAAATGGTTCATTAAACACAGTGTTCCAAGAAGAAGGGCAAGTGCAACAGCCTTTTGGGCGTAAGATTTTAATGAAAGCAGTTAACAGTTGCTCTAGATGTAAATGCTACATTTACATGTACAGAAAGGGATTGTTTGGGTTCAGACTAAATAAGGTGAAAAGGTGATACTACTAATGCTGAAAGCAGGGGCCTAGGGCAGCGACATGAACTCATACAGCCTCGTGACTGGGCACGTGTATTTCGGCTGAAAGTTGTTTTATGCCTGATGTGGACATCCAGAACGGGACGTGTATAAACAGATCCACGTGTGATTTTGTGGGGCTAGAGGGAAAAGATGGGCAGCTGAGGGACTGTCTGGAGTTCCCGTTGCTTTTGTGTAGGTCAAGGACAGCTCGGCAGAGCCAAGCGAGGTTCGGAGGGCAGGAGGGAATGAGAGAGCATGTCCCCACCGGAGCGAAGCGAAGTGCGAGGCTCTGCTGTGCTGGGCATCTCCTCGCTCGGAGGGTCGACTCTGTAAGATGTGAAGTCCTCACAGAAAATGTAAATTATGTTAGAACTGATGATGAAAGTCACCACAAAGTTTTCAGGACTTTCAGAACCTCCCAAATCCGGGTAATCCAGGTAACTTCAGGGTAACCTGCCATGGTGGTACATCAAAAGATGTTAGTCGCTTCCAAAATGTATCCTCTTCTTCAAATTTTCAAACTGATTATTTTGGGTTATGTAAAACTAGAAGGGTTTACTGAGTAACGGCTCTTCAGACTCTCTTCTATCCTGTGCTGTTCTGTATTTTCATTGATGATTGGAATAACAGAAAAGAGAACGCCCTCATTAAGTTGGTTAATGATAAGCTGAACGGGCCTTCAGCTATATTTGAGTTGAGTTGAGGATTAGAAGTTGATGCCTTCAGGGTGTTCCGTACTTCTCTGGTACATTGTAGACATTGTGGAGTCCAAGTCATTCCATCTTCTTGTCTAGAATTAGACCTACAATAGACTAAAATCAAAAAAAAAGGAGAGAGGGGTCATGTTGGAGCATGGTCCTGTGATTTTTAAAATAACATAATGTATTATTTTGGAAATGCCTGTACAGTTAATGCTTTCCCTGTAACGAGGTCAGTTGTTTTGCCATAACAACTGTAGCCTCAGTGTTTGAGTCCGACCATGTATCTACATGTCTAAAACCCTTCGTACATCATCTTTCAGCTTTTTATTCTGTGATTTCAATTCCAGGAAAACCTTTCTTTGATCTAAAAGTATACAGTATTTTTTAACAGTTAAAAAGCTGGAAACTCCAACAGGTTAGTGAAGTGTTATGAATAGGGTATTTTCTTTTAAAGCCCACATTTATAGTAATGTGGTTTCTGTGGTTCTCTAACAGAGTTGCATTGCGTTTTGCAGGATATTGGCAGAAAATGTTGAAATGAGCTTGATACTGCTCTTTCACAAACAGCATGTGCGTAACTAGATTTAAATATTTAAATGTGAAAATAATTACCGTAACCATTACCATAGTCCTAGATGTTTAAGTTAGTGGCCGATATCAAGGGTGATGCGGACAGATTAAGACAGAGGAGCATCTGTTTGATATCACTGGCACCACGTCCCTGGGCACTTCCTCAATATTCCTCCCCCATCCTGCCCCACGTGCAGTCTGCCTGCGTTGAGTGTTCACCTCTTACTCTGATTCCTTGACTTCTTTGCGTGTGGCTCTTTTTGTTAAATTGTTTTGCACGCTGCTTTTGCTGTTTTATGGGCTACCAGGCACCTCAAATTGGCAAGCACCACCCAAGCTTCCTCACGTACTTAANGTGATGCGGGCAGATTAAGACAGAGCAGCGTGTGCATTCACCTCTATTTGATATCACTGGCACCACGTCCCTGGGCACTTCCTCAATATTCCTCCCCCATCCTGCCCCACGTGCAGTCTGCCTGCGTTGAGTGTTCACCTCTTACTCTGATTCCTTGACTTCTTTGCGTGTGGCTCTTTTTGTTAAATTGTTTTGCACGCTGCTTTTGCTGTTTTATGGGCTACCAGGCACCTCAAATTGGCAAGCACCACCCAAGCTTCCTCACGTACTTAATGGAGAGGGAGAGGCCCCTCCTGATTTATTCCCACTCATTCAGAATACCTGCCATCGTGTGGGCTCAGCGTCCTTTGGAGGTGCCTGTCTCCTTCAGTAGGTTTTAAAAGAAGCCTGGACAATTCTCAGAAAGCTGGGATTGGGAAAAATAATCCTGCCTTAAGTAGGAAAGGCTTTTATTTGCTTGAGTCTTTAAACTTTAAGTATGGTTGAAAGTCAGCAAGTATTGGTGGAAGGAAATATTGCTCTCGGGAAAGAGCAATAGCATTGGAACTGGCTAGATGGAAAAGCTGTAGCTTGATGCGTCTTTTGACTAGCGTGCAAACAACATCTCTCTATGCTTTTACCTTTCAGAAGTTGTCCTTTCACTCTGTTCAGTGTAATAAGGCGCCTGTGCTCCTGTTCATTCCATCTCTGCAGCACGCAGGCAAATGTTCCTGTGCGTGATCCCGAGAAGGATCAGGAGCGCGCGATGGAGCGTGGCATTCGTGTGCCAGCCAGGAGCCCTGGGCATCTCCGTAGGAGAAGGAGCTGCCTTTCCTTGGGCTTCTGCAGCAGACCTTTCTGATGTGACTCCCTCAGTCAGCCATCAGACCAGCATCTAAATAAACTATAGTTGTCACCAGAAAAAGCCTTTTCTGGGTAAACCCCAGGTTTTGGTGATGAAAAGTGTACAGTGCTTTGCTCTATTCTAGTGCTGTGGGTTTCCCGCAACGCTGTAGTCAAAACCAATGCTACTGTCTCAACACTATTCAAAACTGGATTCTTTTTTTCTCTTCCCAGCTAGAATGAGCTACTTTCATGATTTTTAAGAGTAAAGATCGTGTTCCAATTTAACCATTTATTACCATTGAAGGAAGTTGCTGTTACCAGCTTCCTCATTTATGCATGTTGTTTATCAGATTTTATCCTGTATTATCTTCCTTGCATGTTATTTTATTAAGATGGCAGAAGACTAACCTGCAGGAGGAGGTAGATGGTTTTCTGCTGTTTAAGGACTCAGGGGCCTTGCAGGAGCATCTGGCAATTGGCAGAAGCTGACAGGGAACGTGCGAGGGAGGAGGAAGGAACCTCCTCCCCGCAGTGACAGAAGTCGAGGGTGCTCAGGACCTGCACAGACCTTGTGCGCTGTACTCTGATGCTGCCCACAGTTCAGCAGTTTTGCAGGTTGTGCAACCTTGGAAATTTTGTCCGTAGGTAGTTTAAAGGTGATAAAGGGAAAATATCCTTGTTCAAATCCCCTTGGCACCAAGTTTAAATTACTTACTTACCTTATATGTGCATTTCAAAACTATATTCCATTTGGTTGTTTTCTCACTGGATTTGAGATTTTCTTTTGCTGGGAGGTTTTCGAAAAACAGTTTGTAGATTCTCCCCCCCACCCCTTATAAAATGGAGTCTGCTTCTAGAGCTGATTTACACAGTCCTCAGCAACACCAGAGACTCAAACAGAGCAGGCATTTGGCAACAAAACTGGACTCAGAAGAGAGATTTAGAAGTGAGACAGCTCTGGACGAGAAGAGGAAAAAACTCTTTAGGCCAGGATAAGTGCGAGTTAAGCAAACCAACAAGGAAAGCAATGAAAATAAACTTTATACTCTCTTGATTTAACTGAGATTATTAGCAACAGAGGTGATAGCTTCTTTAACATTTTTAAATCGAATACCTCTTTAATTAGAAGAAACTATGAATAGCTGATGAATCCTCAGCCACACAGATGTCTTGGGATCTGCAGAATGAGAAACATCTTTCCGACACGCATGTGCAATGCAACACACATTGAACAGTTTAAAACACTTCCATCAAGTTTGGATTCAGCCCACTGCATCTTACTGTTAAAAACGTGTTGTCTCTGAGCCGACATTTTGAGCAGGGCAGAAGGCAGCTGGATTGGGAAGAGCAGGCGCCATAGCCCAGCTCAAGCCATAGGCTGCGGAGCAGCTTGGCCTGTCCTTGCTGCAAGACATCCCGAGACCCTCCCGAGCCTGCACTGGAGTTATTTCTGTGCCCAGGTTAATTCTAGGGCATTGGAGCAAAAATGCAGCCTCTCTGCAGTCAGGAAGCAGCGTTTCTTTCCTCCCTTACCTGATTGCATTTCTTGCTGGGTGTCTCATGTTGCCAAACTTCTGTGGGTTTGACGGTGGCATTTACATTGCTGGAAGTTATGTTTGTATCAAGACGTATTTTTATTCAGCTTTGGTTGTATGTGGTGAGGAGGGGGGAGTTAGTCCTTCTAGTGAAGTAAACGGCCGATCTATCTTTCTATCTATAGAAAGATCTCCCTTTCTATAGGGAAAGAAAAGATTCCCTATGGAGCTGCTACTACCAGCAGACACTGTCAGCATGAATGAGAGCTGAATTTAGCTGCAAGTACTGCCTGTGCCTACCTAACACCTTTTAACCTGTGATCTAGAGCCTCGTCTTGTCAATGCCAAGAGGCCATTTCTGCAGTGAGGAATTGCCCGTGAGCAGGGTAGGTGATATCTTCAAGTATGCCGAGTACAGGAGGCTGGAGCAGCAGGGTTGCCGGAGCGTTAATCCGGTCAGTGCTTCCTCCAGAAAGCTGAGGTATAAGAAGTGTTTTGAACACTGAGAATTTCTAGCCCCTCTGCTGTATGTCTGTGTAGCTGACCTGCCTTCTGCAATGAGGAAAGATTTGTTGCTACTGATTTCCTGCACATCTGCTCCCTCGCAGAAGCAGTATCTTTACGGTGGCAGATGAGAAACAACCTGCAACCATCTCGTCTCGGGCGGTCCTGAGCAGGGGGGCAAATTGTGACCCTGCACCAGGACCATCAGGGATAGAGAGGAGCAAACAGCATCGGTGAGATCTAGCTTTCACTGTGAGACTCAAGCTTTCCACAGCACTCAAGTTTGCTTTGCAGGACTGGGGTGCTTTCTGGGTAACTTTTAATTGCATTTATTTACCAGTGAATTTAGTTCACAATATTACCATATTCACTTCTGTCATTAGACCTGGTTTTCTGGGAGAGATTCTTGTTTTGCCATTCATTGTTTTCAGTCCCCCCTCCCTCCATATGCACCACCCATACAAGTGTGTTGCCAGTGACACATGATCAGAGACTTGCTGATAAATCAAGAAAGGGAAGATTTTAAAATCTGTATGATCATTTTGAGGAAGTAATCAAATACTGTCCTGAAAAAGCTAGTCTCCCTTAGAGGATGTTGTAGGGCCTGTTCCATCATGCATGTCCTCAGGTAGGTCCTTTCCCAGGATTGTACCTCTCTTCCAAATTGGTGACACTTTGAGAAAACCGAAAGAAACCTTTTTTTTTTTTTTCAGTGTGAGCTGCTAATGCCTAGTGGTGCAAGACAGATATCTGACATTGGTTGCTAGTTGTGACCTAATGCAGGCATCGGAACATTTTATTTTTATCATTAATATATTGCAGATTCACTGCTGAAAGTTTCCTAAATAGGACTTGCCATTCTGCAAGACAGCCCTGTGTGATACAAGAGCTTGGAATGAAGCATGATCTAAATTCCCATATAGTTGGCAGTTGATGGCCCCTTCCACAGACAGTGTGAAGCGAATGTTGGCCGTGACTCATTTCTTAATGATCAGTATTTATGCAGCAACAAAAAAAACTAGTTGGTCCTTTCTGTTTCCAGCTCGGGAAGATGTGATGAGGATCAAAGGCTCCTCAAGGCTGGGGGATGGTTGCAGGCAGGAGGAGACAAGGTAGCAGTGTCCTTTGCATCTGCTCAATGTCTGAACTTAGGGCATTATTTTTTCAGATCTTTTATCTACTGTTGTTACTAGTCTAAAGTCCATGGCAAAGACCAGCAGTTAAAGAGTTAATAAATATTTTAAAACTATTTTTTCTCTCTTTCTTAAGATCTTTTTCCTTGACTGATCTTTGGATATTCCAGAATTTGAAGTGTATATTTATCTGTTCACCAGTAATAAATCTAATTGTTCTTTTCATCCGCATGTTGTTTGAATCAGCTTTCTAAAAGTTGCCATTCAGACTGAATCCTGCACCTGTGTTCGAATCCTGCCTGTTTGGCTGAGCTATCCAAGGCAAGGAGTCCTTCGCACCGACAGCTGCAGGTGGTCCAGTTCTTGCCTTCCAGCTATTTTACATAACATAGAGACTCAATGTGAAAATTCAAGTAATTTGTTGCTGCAGAACAGAGAAAGATAGTAATTTCAGCGCTGGGCTGGATCTCAGCCATGTGCATTTTAGGACAGAATGCAATGCAAACAAATTCATTGCCCTGATTTCCATTTTTTTTTTAAGGTTAAAGTCTTGACTCTATTAAACAGTTGCTTCTCATTAGGAATTTAAAATATCTCTGACTTTCCTGACTACCTGTGTGTGTGTGGGCGCTCTTGTTTCTCAAGACAGGATGCCCTTCCTGTTTCCCAAGAAACTTGCGTTGTAAGAAGAATGTCCACTCAGTATATGGATTTCAGTAGCTTTTTCTAAACATTTCTCTTGTTTATATAGCTCCTGTTGCTATTGATGTAGCTCTGTATACAGTCTTTTCATGAGTCACCTAAGAGTTAGTAGGATGGCAGAAGTGTAAGGTAGAAGTATTATCTTGACAAAACTCATCCCGATTCCAAGGAAGGTCCTCAAGGATTTGGGAAATGTTGGTTGGAGAGGGACAGTCACCAGCACTAGATGAGGTTGTCTGGTGGGCTTTGAAAACCTCTAAGCATGGAGATGTCCTTATTTCTCTGGGTAACCTGTTACTGTTTTTCTTTCCTTTCGAATTCAGAGGTACAGGAACAAAAAGACCAAAAGTGCCTTAGCAAATGGATCACGAACCTCAGTGTGACGTTGATCCAGCACTTGGAGAAATCCTTCTACAAACCTTGTACAAATCTTTTTTGCCCATCCAACTTCTTCAGAAAGAGCTTGGTCTAGAGAGAGAGCAGAATTTACGATGCAGTCTGGCCTCAGTGTTGGATCCAAGCAGCATGACCATAAACCATGTAATAATTTTTCTGCTTTGGTTGGCTCCCTACTTATGTGCCAGGGCTGCCCCTCTTTTAGCCTGTTCCTGCAAGAGCAGAAGAAGGGGGAGAAAAAGGGTGGTGGTTGTTAATAACTTTCCCTACTCTAAGTCTGTATCCTCCATGCTCTCTTTGGGCTCCAGTTCCAGCTGGGTAATAAATCTGGGAGTTTGTCTTATGTAGAAGACCTGAGGTTTTGCTAGCAAATATAGAAACCTTGGGTTAACATTTTGTCAGAGAAGCAAAGAATCTGGATTATATCCTTTCTGGTTTTCCTGGATCTCATTCACATGCCCTACCTAAATTACATGTTTTTGCAATTACAGATTGCAGTTGCAAAACTAATAGCCTGCAGCTGCTGTGCAAAAGCAGAGCTGTGCTGCAGAGAAGCAAGAGGAGGGGAGTGTCTTTTTATGGGTAGTAGTCATAAAACAATTAATTCCTTTTGTGTCTTGTAGCTTTGTAAAGTCTACAGAGATAATTGACAGACTCAAGTGGGGTAGATTACACATGAAATGCTTTTCTCTGCTGATACCGCCAGTGGAAAGGACACAAAATGTCAAAGTATGGCTTTCCAATAACTTAGAGCAAACTTTTTTTTATTTTATGATGCTGATTTAATTGTAAGAACCATTAGAAAAAAAAAAAGCTGATCCTTATCAAACATAATAGCGGCTCTTCAACCAATGTAAATTGTTCTTTTTTTCCTTTGTCTTCGCAGCAGCACAGAACTGAGTCAACCGTTCATATACCAGTACTTTTTTCCACTTTATCTTCAATCTTGGCTAATTTCCACAAGTAACACACAAATTATCAAAGTGTTTTCAATAGCTTAAAACTCTTCCTATACGAGTTTAACCAAAACTGTTTACTTAAACATAGATTACTGTTCTTCACATCCTCTTACTTTGCATTTAGGAATTTTTTTTTTTTTAATCTGATGCCAAACCAAAATTACGTCATAGCAAATGCATGCATTGTTCTTAACTTTTCAGTCTTGCAAAGCAGTTCTGCAGAAAAGTTTAATTGGCTGGAATTCTTCTCGTCTCTGTCCTGTGCCCTCCTTGTTCGCATGGGCTTTGTCTTTCTTTCATAAGCCCTCCGGAAGAGGGGAAAAAACTACCAAGAAGAGTACTTCTACGATAAAAATAGAGTACAGAGTGCCGTCACCTCATCCTCCTTCACTGCTGTATGATTTGCTTTGCTATGCCTGATTTTGTGCCTAATCAATGTATTTATGCATAAGTTTCTGCTGTGACTTCCTCCAGTATTCCATGTTCCCGAAGGGAAGCTGATGGTATTTAATGTGTGCTACTTGGGATGTGTTGCAAGTCAAAAGTGAGATTCAGAATGCTCAGTTGGAAGCGGGACTGGTTTGTCTAAAGCAATTACGCCAAGGCGGATTTGCGGAGGAATGGGAAGAGTGAGAATAGCTGATCACGTCCAGGCAGCGTGAAACTGTTCAGAAGCAGCTGATGTCACTCGGTGAAGAGGATTAAGACAGATATTTCAGTAAGGCAGAAGGTTAATGGGGCTGTCCTTTGGGAAATGTGCTTGTGTTCTGACTCTTGGAAGAGAAGAATCCCGTCCTGGGAGCCACTAGGTGACTTCAGGATTTGATTAATAAATAATTAACATCACTATTTGGGCTTGGAAGTTGACTTAGGTACTTACTGTACCTAAGTATTATTTATATTGTACCCTGTGGTGTAGTCAAAAATTTTTTTGTTAGTTCTCCGACTTTGCTAAGATAGTGAGAGGTTCTTTTGCATATATATTCTCACTCCATTTCTCATTTGTAACAGTCGCTTTCCACCTAAAGGGGACAGAGTCGGGTACCAAATGAGAGGAGTGGCAGCAAACAAACCTGGAGGCAGGTCCGAAGCAAGCAGGGGGAGATGGTTCGTGCAGCAGAATTCAACTTGGGGAAGTCCTTGCCAAGGATGTTGCGGATGTTGTGAGTTTCTGTGGGCTTAAGAGGAGGCTGGGAAAATTTGCACAAGAGAAATCTGTTAATAGCTATTAAGTAGTTGAAGTCAGGCATTTCCTAGGAAATCTCTAAAAGGCAGTTGGAAACATTTAGTGGCTGGCAGTGGCTTAGGAGAAAGTGTCATATCTGTGCCCGCTGTTCTTACTCTTCCATGGGCATCTGCTAATTACAGCAGTTTTTGGCGTATGTTTTGACTGTCAGGTTTCAACAGGAGTGCCAAGGGTGCCCATCTACACTGTCCTGTGCCCTGAGGCTTCCGTGTCCTCCCTTCGGGAGCAAGCAGAGGCCCCGCGTCCACTGGTGGGGGTCTAGGAGTCAGTTCTCTCTAACTTCCAGGCAAATGTGCTTACTGCCAAGCTGTCATGTGAAAAGAAAGACAGGCTGCAGGATTGTGAATGAGCAGAATATGGTCTGTCCAACTCTCCCAAATTGTTCTGGGCAGAATGTGGACATCATTCAGCACTCTTCACCAGGCTGCTGCTGCTGCCTGTCTCTCTAGAGCAGATGTTTTTGATGAGGCACCCAACTTCAGTGTGGTTTTGTAAGGTCAGTAGTTCCCAGGTTCTGAACTGCTCCCAGTCTTCCTCTCATCCTGCACATCTTTTCCCTGGAATCTCCTCTCTGCTACTGTATGTGCCAAAATAGTCAAATTAGCTACAAGGTAGCTGATTTGTATTTTTTGCCCTCTTTGCAAAAAAAAAAAAAAAAAAAAAAACCCAAATCCCACAAAAAAAAGCCTCTAACCCACAACCCTGGCATTGCTGGGTTAATTTGTTGCTGTTCTGGCAAGATGAAGGCTTTCCTTAAAATCAGGTGCAGCAGCAATGCCCAAGACAGGCAGGAAGAGGAAATCAGGAACAGCTTCAGCAGCAGGAAGCCATAATTTGCCTCAGGTCATCTTCTGAGCCTGTGTCCTCTGCTTTTACACCTGCAGAGAAGCTTACTCTAAAACAGAAGTGAATCTTTCTGGAGTTAAGAGCCTCTGCAGAGAGAATCTGAATAAGGGTTTAAGTGTGAGATGCCTGAAATACATTTAAATATTCAAATTAAGTCACTTGAATTTGGCCTCTGTTGTTTAAATTACTTTTGATCCTTAAGGAAGTGTTACATAAATTCAGCCCAAAAGGCGAAGGACCAAAATGAAGTAGGAGTTTCTGCTTGATCGTATCTGCTATCTCCACACGTGAGCTGCAAAGGGGACACAGTTTGCAGCCAGTCTTCATATCCTTGACAGTTCTTAGTCCAGAAAAGGTCCTTTGCCACTGGTTGTCCCTTTATACTGAGGAAGAGCTTAGTGCAGATCCCCAGAGCTGATCCTGGCTTGTAGACAGCAGCTCTGCCTTTGAAGACAAAAGAAGAACC
Organism: Crypturellus undulatus; assembly: GCA_013389825.1. NCBI lineage: Eukaryota > Metazoa > Chordata > Aves > Tinamiformes > Tinamidae > Crypturellus > Crypturellus undulatus. The sequence goes on from VWPW01024834.1 coordinate 208,403, forward strand.
CCCTCAAAAGCAGAATCGTCCTACAGTGAATTTTCAGTTCCTCTGAGGGCTCTGGGATTTTTCATGAGGGTCTCTGATTCACAGAGGTGCTTCCCAGTAAGTTTAGGTTTAGCTCACATCTGGCAATAGCTCAGTTGATAATAAAAGACACTGAAGACTTCTCTATTAAAGGGTTTCTCATGGGGGTCTCTCATGTGGGAACTAAAGTGGTTAACAACTCTCTCTTCTGCAGTGATAAAGTGACCAGAAGCTGTTCCGGAGCACAGTTAAATGTTATTTTATAAAAAATTGCCTGGGAATGTCAGAAAGGTGTAATCTTATACCGCAGGACGTTTTATTGACTGTGGGATTGAGCTATTTCTGGTAAAACGCTTAAATAAAAAGCGTATCTCATCACTTCATTGCTGTGTGCAAAGTATAGGCTGTAAAAACCACCTGTGCATGGAAATACTGGGATTGGGACAGCGTTGCTGTGAATAAGGGCACTTTTGATAAAGGTTGAAGCAAATTACAGATAAAAAGCTCTATTCTCACGTACTAACCACCATTTCTAGCAGTATTGCTGTTAAGGGACAGTGCCCCCCGCCCCAGTATCACGAAACTGGTTTAAAATAAGGAGTTACAGAAAAATAATTGAATTCTGTGCTTGGGGGCAGGGAGTGAACTCTCGGTTGTGACATCTGTTTGAATATACTGAAAAATCATTGCATTGGTTACCACAGAGCAGAACAAAACTGCAAGCTCCGTCTATGCAAAACTGCAGTAAATTTGTGTTAAACGGTTAACGTGAGAACAGCAGGAGTCCTCGGAGCTGGGCTGCAGGTCAGCGCAGCCCATCGCGGGACCCTGCCCGCAAGGGCCCCTGATGTCAGGAGGAGAGAATGCACTTAGAGTGGTGAGGGTTACCTCTGCAGAAACAAAACAGCACAGATGTTTGCACGGCAGCTCCGCAAAGAGGGAAGCGCGTACGGTTCGGGGTGTCGTGGGCAAGTGTGGGGTTATGAATCTCAGTTTGTGTAGCTGTTTTAACTGTTTTTCTCTCTTCTGCTTTTAAATCCTTCCCCAGGCTTCACAGACAAAAGGGCCAGCCTGGTAGGATGGCAGTAGGTTCAATCCTCTCCTCTACAATTTCTGTTCTGTTTCACCCCTCTGCTAGCGAAAGCAGTAGCACAAGAAAACATTGATGTTTTCAAATGATCTGGTGCGTCTAGTGTGGTGTATCCTCAGGACACCATGTGGTTGCCATCACCCAAATGAATCAATAGTAAAATTATGCAGTCATTTCCTCTACAAATTCGTAAACTTTCATACACGTCCTTTCCAGTTGTTCTTCGAACTGACAGAGGAAACCAGAAACAGATATGCCAAGACCTGATTCTCATTTACGCCGTGATCCCTGTTAAGTGCTTGGCGGTGTCCGAAGCTGTCGGGGTAAATGAGAATCAGCGTTTAGACCACGCGTGCCCTTCGCTTGGGAATGTCTTCCATTTGTGTCCAAAGAGGCATTCTGAAATCTTCAAAAATTGTAAAATTTGTGGCTGGCTCATGGGCAAGTCACAGGCTGACATCTCCCAGGAACTACTTGGTCAACTCAGGGTTTGCAGAAGTTCAGTTCCTCAGAGAGCTTGTAGAGCTCTCTAAAGTTGTGTGCAGCTCTCTCTACCTGCCAAAAAGCACATTTTATTTGACAGGCTTTGTCTAGCCAAAAGCCTTGCTTAAAGGAAGGTGCAGTGTCATTTCATTGACCTGAAATCTCTGAAGGTGCTCAGAAAAACTAGGTTTGAAAGATAATATATGAATTTGGTGCACAATTTTTATAGGGAAATATACACTCAATTTGTGTCTGCTTCGTCTTGAGATGGCTAGGTGTGCTTGGGTAGCTGGTAGGTGAGGGTTTGTGCCATCAGTCTGTGGTGAACATTTCTGAAGGGAGTACAGTTAGTTAAAGAAAAATAGCAAATTTGAGGAACTGTCAACACTTCCGTGGGGGTAGGAAGCTCTTCAATCTCTATCAGCAATAGCTGTAATATGGTCCTGGAAACGTATCTGTGACAAATCAAGCTGGAAGAGATTGAGGCATGATTCCCTGGATGGCCTCTTGGTTATGAGCAGAGATGAAACATGACCAGCTACGTCTTATTTTGTTTACAGCAAGAACTCTTCCAACGCGTCTGGCGTGCCGAGGCGCCCGGCTCCCCTTGCCCTCTGCTTTGGCAAGTGTTTTTGCTAGTTGCAATATTTTAGCACGTAGCTTGCTGAGCACATTAAGATTTTCCTTTCGTATTTTAATCCAGTCTATTTGGAACTTATATTCCTTGTAAAGCAACGAGCGTCACTTGTTTTGGAAAAGGTTCTCCTTAGTTGTTCGGAGCTGGCGCTCTGATGGAGCGCCAGGCTCGTTAAAACATCTTGACATCTTCCCGACAAGATGCAAGAGATGCCTTGCAGGAGTGGAGTCATGACTTGAATGACATCTGTGTTTCGGAGGGTGTGTGCTCAGAACTGCTCTGTAAGAAGGGCTTAGAGGCATGGTACTTTAATGGCATAATACTTTAACAGCACAACTAATAATGTTTATATAGACAGATGTGCTCAATATGCTGCAACAAGGGCATTTAAGTCAAGGTGCATTAACTATTTTCTGCTTACGTAATTCTTTTGTGCAGGATACTTGAAAAATACTTAACCATACCTAAGCACAACAGCTAAGAAAAAAATAAGTGAATTAATTCAATATAGAAGTAATATCAGGGGTAGGAGGAAAGATAGTTCATAGGAGGGTGCAGGACTTTAAGAGGTTTGGGTATCAGTTCTTTATGTCCTATGTCACAATGAAGTTCCTCAAGTGTATGCTCACCTCCTTTTAAATGTTTTTTATAGCACTAATAGTATTTTCCTACATCATAGTCATGCTGGCAAGATTAATTCATGGTTGTTTCTTTCAAACATGTAGAAATGGATGGAGAATTTCTGTAGATGGCCTCTGAAGATGTGTCCTGCTAACCCCAGCGGGCTGTCGCCGGGTGCACCGTGCCTTATGTCTCATGCCATACAAACCCCACGATAAGCAATGTTTCCAGTTCTAATAATGTAAAAGTCAAGAGTCAGACCTACAAAGTGATGATAATTTAGAAAACAGTGTAACCCCCAAAATCCAGAAGACCTTTGGATTACTGTATTTGCTCTTTGCTTAATGAAGCTTCATGGTATGCAGTGATGGTGTTTTCTCTGTATTCCATAACCATGAGTAGGAAATACATATATATGTTTTTAATGAAAACTAAGATGCCCACAGGTTGTCATACGTCTCGGTAGTTGAGATTTTGAGAAACAAATCATATGAGACTCAGGATAAAGCTCCAGGAGCCGGCAGTTTTGGAATATGCTAGTGCAGTGGAACAGGATTTCCACTGCCAGCTGAAACTCTGGAGGTTAGAAATACATACAGCTCCAAAGATTAATCCCAGGTAGATCCCTGACACTAATCTTGTGTAAGAAGCCTTAAAATCTTTATTGCAACTGCATGTGTTGTTGAGTCCAGATCTGCAGACATTGGATTAGCCAGAGGAGTAGAAAGATTCCGGAGTCATAGATTGCAAGATTTCTAGGGGTACATAATTTCTAATTATTTACAACTCTGGTTAATTAAGTCTGGTTAATTATGAAGCCCTGAATGTTTTGTGGTGGTAAAGACTTAACAAACATGATGGTTATCAGAAGTTTATCAAGTAACAGCCTCAGATTTTATCTGCAGGAAAAATGGGTTTCTATGTGCCAACTTACTAAATCAGAGTAATGCATCTGAGGCTGGATTTTTAGAGCCTGTATCTGTATCTCTCTGTCTGTGTCTCTACCTGCCTATCAGGCACTCGGCTTCAGTACCACCAAACTGTAGATGATGGAAAGCAGAATGAGAATGCTGAGGCTAGGATCTCTTTGAAATATTGTCTTTCCAGGCTGATATTTTTCCAGTCATTCTGCCAGCACTCTCAGGTTTGAATAGTCTATTTAAATTGTCATCTCATCTAAGTGTAAATCTTGGCCCAAGCCAAAGCCATCTGTTGGTGGGTAATAGCTGTGATTTATTTTGCCTCTGCTTGACTTTCATGCTTGTGGACCAGATGCTGGCTTGTAGGATTTACTTTTATTCATTTTCAGCTTTATTCCATGTGTTAGCATCACAAACAGCACTTTAATTTCAGGAATTTTTGTCTAGCATTTAAAAGTAGCGATGAGTAATAGCATCATGCAGCCCCTTGGGGTGTAATTTAACATTCTTCAGAACAGGATTGGACAGAAAAATGTTTCACATGTTAGAAATATATTTGAACAATATTTATAAATGTCTATTTTCTTTCTAATCACTAATCTTCACACTGATTTATGTTGTGTATATACACTTAGCTAATTCTTTCAAATAAAACTCTTGGGCCATTTGGAGACTTCTGCACTCAGCAGATCACTGTAGGCTGGGTAGCTAAACTGTAATGTATATATAATATTCTGTCACTACTTTTGCCTTCAATGTAAAAGAACAGTAATAATGAAACTTTCCAAGTGGGACTGATTGTTATAGAGACACTTCTGCACATTAAAGACAGTAAGGAAACAGATGAATTTCCCTAATTCCAGATAAAAAAAAAAAATGCAGCCAATTCTTTGTAGTAGAGATTAACTGTATTCAACTTCCAGACAATCTGTACATCTTGCACATGAGCTTCTGCAGTTTGGACCTACAGCTGAGTGGATTTTATAGGTCTGTCTTCCAAAGCTGGTGTTGAAATGCAGAGGAGTTGTATGGAAACTCCAAAGCATGTTTGGATACACAAATGCAAGTGGAAATGACTTCACTGTCTCACTATCTGCCTTGGAAACAGAAGTCTCTGGGCCTTCCTTCCCACACTGCTCAAACTACATCAGTGAAACAGAAGAGGAGCAGGTGAATTGATGGAAAACTAAGCATCAATTTGTTTATCAGTCTTGAAGTATGTTAGCAAAAAAATAGTAGTGATAGTCTATGCAGTACTTGGTTATTTTGCCAGATAGTACTCAATGTTATGGCTTCTCGGAAGGATTCGAAAAGAAAAAAAAAAAAAACAGGGAAAAACCTTTCCAAAACACTGTTAAAAATAATCTTCTAATCATGCCAAAATGTAGAACTTCTGGACAGCTACTCCTTAGGCTGCTTCCTTGGGACCCGTGCCCCTTGGAATTTTCTGTGAAGTCCATTGTCTTACTGAGCGTTGTCTCAGTGGTGCAGGAACGAAATGGGAATTACATATGTTGTCTGAGAATGGTTATATGAGATGGGTTTTATAATTGTGGTACAAAGATGGTTTAAATTAGATTCATTTCTTCGAGTCCTTTTCTCGTTTCATGGTTAGTCATCTGGGTTTTTTTCTTTGCTGCAGAAAGAACAGAGGGATATTTTTGAAATGTATCTATAGAATACTGCTGATGTATTTAACACGTAGTGGGTGTGTGCAACTCAGTACCCTTAGTCTTGGACATAGCAGTTTAATATCTGGATTTTAAAAGGGGAAGAATTTTATCTTGAAATTAAGTAGCCAACAGCTATGTCCTGAAGGAAGTGTAACTCACTGTGCTGTGTCCCGAAGTGTAGGGGGTTTGTACACTGCCTCTTACCCTTAACCAAAGAGCTCCTGTAATGCTGAGATTGCCAGTTCTTCAAAGTACAGAGGGAGTTTTACACATGAGAAACCATGAGATGAGAATATCAAGCTTGGTCCAAGTTTTCTTTTCCATCTATTTGAGATGGGTGTCAGGGTCTTGAAAAGGGCAAGGCAGCTGCTCCGAGGTGCTTTTAGGAGAGCTAGTACCACGTGTGAGACATTATAGATAGTGCCCACTGCCTGCTGTTCTCCCCAGTGATGCTGGGAGTGAAATTGTAATTGCTGTAATATTTGAGATTACCAAAGAGGAGCAAACATAGAGCTTGGATAAGATGTTTAGTGATTAGCAGGTTTGGTTTTATTTACAGTTTGAGTTAGAAATTTAACTAGATTTAATTATATAAACATAATCTTGTTTGAACATCTTGTACCCCATCACCTCACAGGTGAAATAGAATACTCTAGCAAAAACACTGCTTTGTCTTATTTCCATGCAGATTTCGTCAGCAGAGCTCACATTTTACAGCCCATCGCAACCCTGCCCGATACAGTCATGCTGGAAGAGGATGTGATACAGAACTCAAGATAGATATAGCAAAATGGCATTTATGCATAAAGCAAACAGCACTGGCAGTGAAGGCTTCAGTTCAGCAGAGCCCTTAACCACATGTTTAAATATCATTGAAGTCAAGTTAAATTACTTTAATCATATACATAAGTGCTTTGTTGAACTAAGGCCTAATAGTAGTTTCCATCCCTTTCCACATGATCAAGGCTTTTTCTTATTCGTCCACATGCAATAGGGATTTCTTCTTGGTTGCACAGCATGAGCAATTGCTTTGACTTTTGGAAGACTCTCTCAGCAGTTTGAAATTGCTAAGCCGTTGTAAATAGTTTTATGTGGAATGCCTGTAACAGAGAATGCAGTGGAATTTTCCCAGCTCTGTGCTGCCAAGGTAGATTTAACACATCTTTCCCCCTGTTTTCTAGGACCACCTGTTATTGCCAGCCACCACACATAACAAGACCAGAAGACCAAAGATGTCTATAGTATTGCCAGCTGTAAACATCAATGGTAAGTCCAAAACATGAAAGAGAATGATTGGAAAGTAACTTGAGAGAGACATGCCCAACTTGTATGTGGAAACCAAACTCAGACCAAGTGTCTGTTCTTGTAGCCTTGAAAAAGGAATCAAACTGCCTCATCAGTGAGCTATAGTTGCCAGGGTCCCCTCTGGAGCAGGGATGCTGGCAAGTCACCAAGGCCCAGTCACTGTGACTGTAATGAGAGGCCGGGTGCCTTGGCCAGCAGATCTGCAGTCTCTTGTTGTTGCTCCTTCAGGGATCTGGGATGAATCCATCCAGTCCTGCTGATCTGTGTGTAGCTCCTTAGGGGTACTTCATTTTGATCTAGCTCGGTGCTGCAAAGATTGCTTTGGGTGTGGGGACTTTCTCCAGCACCTTCAGCAGTGAATTTCAAAGCAAAGAATTCATTGACTTTCTCTGCTGTGGCCTTATCACTACAGAGTGCCTCTTCTGCACACTGTGCTCACCAGGTGCTGCCGTGATTCACTGCCCACCTTCCTACCCGGTGATCTGAGTTCCAGTAACTCCCTGTTCTTCCAGCTAGTGAGGCTTCTGCTCAAAGTGTTACTGAAATTTCAAGGAGATTTAGGAAAATAAAGGCAAAGCTAGCACAGCATTAGCTTTCACATTTGTACTGAGCTCTGCTTTCAGTTTAAAAATACTTTACAGCTTGTACTTTGACTAAATATTAGACATATAGCTTGTGGACAAGGCTTAACTGCCTAGGTAAAACACTGTAGAATGTTATGCAGCGAAATTCATCACTTCGTGGCTGCTCTGAGTTACAGTGGTCCAATATGAGTGTAATAAACCTAGTAATGTGGTCCATCCTCAGTCCTTGGCCTGTCATTCCAACCTTGCAAACCTCAAAAATCATCTTCACTTTTCAGCTCCCTTACGAATGAAAAACAAAAGTCTTGTTCTTGCCCTTTGCAAGACTCACCTCTCGTAATCCCACAGGTGCAACCTGCTCCCTGCCTATTCTGCTTCTTGCCCTCTTACTTGGGCTCCTCCTGCTCCTGCCTAGCAGGATTTATTAGGATGCTGATTACCTTCCCTCAGCCTCCCATCAGCTTCCTCAGCTTTTCACCACTATATTTTGCAGTACTCATTATGAGTACAACTCAGTGCTACGTGGTCAATACTAATAATAACCACTTTAAAGTGCTGCAGGACAGTAGAGATTACAGCTTTGCATTAAGGACATAAAGGATTATTAATAATCAGAAGTATTCATGGTCTCAGTTGTAGTCCCCTGTGAGAGGCAGGACATGAACTGTACGTCATTAAATCATGTGGTAAGGAGCTGCCACATTAAGACATGCTTGGGACACAGAATTACCAGAGTCATCAGACACTTCATGAACCCTGTGAGAGTATAAACTTTTCTTTCTGACTAGCTACACGATGTAATGACTTTTTAAAACTTATGTGCTTTACAGCACAAATGAATCACGAACCCAAATGTTTTGTTAAATTCAAGCATGCTGAAAACATTGTCTGATGATGCAGAATTTCCATAAACTTCTTAAAAAAAAAATCAGCTCAGGCATCCAACATTTTGATAATTACATTTTCCCATGCAGTATGGCAGGTCAAGTGTGATAGTATATAACCAGCTATCTTAGGAAAATTCTTATTAGATTGTATCAGGATTATTTTTGGCATTTTTCTGCCTGAAACTCCCTTTTCTTGTTCATTACAAGAATCTTTTTCTGGCTGAGCTGAATTATCACATGCAGATGGACACTTTATCACTTAAAAAGTAACCTCTACTTCTAATTTAGAAAATTTTTCATCATGAAGTGATACTCAGACTTACTGTAAGTGAAATAACTTCTCAGTTATCAGAGTAAATATAATTTGGAAAGTACATATCAGAACCCAGTGCTAAGTCACATCCTTCGTTAACGCTGAAACTATATGAAATTAAGTTCTTTTTTTTTTTTTCAAAACACAAGCATAATCCAGGAAGTAAGAAGTGTCCTGGGATTTGGGCAGAGATGTTGAAACACATCAGACAAAGAACAGCTTTAAGTAAACAACGCCATCAAACACTGCTTCATGTGTGACGCTCAGCCACTTGATAGGAAATAAAGTTTAAACTATAGAAGAGAAAGGAGGTAACTTGGTTTCATTTTTAACTCGATTATTAATAGATTACCTAGAGACTGTTCTCCCAAAAGTTCTGCGTGAAGAAGAACCCTTCTGTCTGCTTTTAGAGCACTACTCCACCTTCTCCTCCCTCTGCAGGAACTGAGCATCCTGAACAAGCAGCTGGCTGACAACAAAGCCTTTTCCCTAGCTGCTTGCCGTTCTTTTAAGCCCACCTTAATTCTCTACCCACTTGCAGGGAATTGGTTACAGGAAGAGGCTCAATTTCTCTTGTGAGGAATTAGCTGGAATTTGTCCCTTCCTGCCTCTTCTCATGCCACAGCCAGATCTTGGTGGAAGAGGGAACCTTTGCCACTTCCACTTGCTTTCCAGCTCATTTTGCTGCCACAATCCCAGCAGAGCCGATAAGGAAGTGCAAGAAGGCAGAGCAGTGTTTGCTCTGAAACATTTTTCAGAGATTCTTTACTTGCTTTTTTTTTTCCTATAAGAAGTTCTTTATTTTAACTTGTGCTGAAGTTTACCCTTGACACTGTTTCCAAATGTAAAACCACAGAAACCACAGCAGAGAACACTTTGACGATCAATTCCCAACAAGACTCTCATACTTTTCTGATTTCTCTTTGGTTGCTTGAGTGCCTCCTGAGCTCTGTTAGAGATTCTGCCTTTAGCTGGCTTGAGCAGTTCCCGCTCAGAGCAGCAGGGATTCAGGCAGGGCAGGCAGAAACAAAGGCCAGTGGCCAGAATGCGCTGTCACTCACTGCCCATGGTGACTCCATGGAGATGAATGCCTCGCTTCCCCGAGATTTATCTAGCTGTTTTCACCAATGAACAAAACAGAATCTAGTTCATAGTTTGAAAAGTTTTTCAAAATTCCTCTTGGAGGAAAATAAGATAAATCTGAGCAGTGACAGCCCTAGTGCTTTTCAGCCGATCTCAACAGAAAATTTTGTATTAGAAGTGTGCGTTTATGTGTACCCATGTGTGCACTCAATATGATGGATGTCTAAGCGAACAGTATTGTACAAAGCAGAAAAACATGAAATTTCAAGATTAAAAACTTGGTAACAGTAATTTAGCTCCTGTATATTGTAAAACAAAAAGGGCATTACCTTGTAAAGAACCTTTGCATGCTCAAACCAGACTGCCCCATGCCCTTCCCTGTGATCTTGGGTTTAGCCAGTGCAATCCTCACTGCGAGCTGCTTCACAGGTGCATGAGTGCATGAGAAGTCTAAAACATGTTTAAATGTTAATTTAAAAAAAAAAGAGCTTATGGAAACTTGTTACATGTTGTTGACTCCCATCCCACCCATCTCTCCTCTCCCAAGCCCCCTCCAAACTTCCTGGGCCATGTCCCACATCCTGCAGGCAGTGCTTGCTGATCAGTCCCTGCCTGTCTGCCTTCCTGGAGGCTTGCACTGTTCTTCACCCTTCTCCCATTTTTCCCTTGGCTCCTGTTGCTCAGTGCAGCTCTCTCTTTGACCCCTGCAACCAGCCAAAGACAAAGCCCAGCAATGTTTGAGGACACAAGCAGTATTCATAGCAAATCCATCTGATGGGACCTTAAGGACCTCAGTGCTGGCATGCCTGGGGGGAAAGAAAAAGCAGAAGTGGGTAGTCTTAATCCCACTGCACATAGTTCGGAGGGCACCATTGGTATTTTTTTATAGAGAACTTGTTCCAAGAAGAAACATCATGCAGTTTCTCATGGGAATGAAAAGCAACTGCAATTAACAGTTAAACTCCATTTTTTTGTTTTTAAGTAAGTCATGTTTGTTATGCCGGATTGCAGCTATTATGTTAGAGATCTAACTATGCACTTGAGACCAGTTAAGTCTCCAGTAGATTTCATTCCTACATTTGCTTTTATTGTAATTCAGAGTCTTGTTGGCTCATTACAGCAATTCCAAATTGACATATAGGCGGTGCTTTCCTTGAAGTTTAAATGAAAACATCTGCCATTAGTCTTGTATTGACTTAACTGCTGTAAAAAATGCAGTGCGTTATAACACTGATCTTTGTATCGCAATAATCTATAGAGTACAGCATAACCACGTTACTCTTTCTACCCCAAGCATAGCCTTCAGTCTCTCCAGGATATCTGCAATGCAGCACACATAAGCAGCAGTTCTCTCCTTGCCAACCAAAGTGAGAACATAAATGCAGTTATTCAGTGTAGGAGATAGAATTCACAATTCAGCCAAAGAAGCCACTTTCATTGCTAGGATTGTTGCAGTGTTTGCACTTTTACTGGTTGCCCTTTTCTCCCAGTAGGAATAGCTGTAAAAAATGTATAATCAGCGTGAATACTGGTGGCCTCAGCAGCAGTACAAAGACCAAAAAAGCCTCTTTTCTTCTTACAATCCCTGTGCAAAAAAAGGCCATTGCATGTGGAAGACCTTCTTTCATTTGCTCTCTCTAAATTGAGGCTTGGTATTTTCATGTGCAGCCAAACAGAAGGGAGAGACTTCATGGGAAAGCCCCAGGAGAAATCCTCTTGCCCAAACTCTGCAGGAGAGCAGGCTGGTCCTGCAGGCTGTCACTGTTGTCCCAGGTACTCAGGGGTCAGCAAGACTGTGGCTCTGCTGATCTGGGGGGGGCCTCAGTCTCAGAGGCTGTGAGCTGGTTTTCTGTGGAAGTGGAAAGAAGAGCCTTTAACTCCTGTCTTCTCTTGCAGTCCCTGGAGGAAGCATTTTCCAGCTAAATGCTTTGACTATCAAAAAAGTCACGTTCTCCCTGTTTTGCCTGAGATCCTCCTCCCCAGCCTATGTGCCAGCTGGTATTTCAAGCCTGCCTTTTCCCATGACTGTGTCATTCTGGCGAGTGGCAGCTTCTTATTCAAGGAATTACTCCCAGTATATGTAAGTGCAGAAGTCAAGAGCAGAAGCTGTCAACTCAGAAGCTGCTTCATGCAGTTCCAGTCATCTGCTACAATATGGAATAGGTTACCACAGTAGAGTACTTAGTTATGAGTATTCACTGATCCGAGAAAAAGCTGCTGAAAGGAGAGAGTCAACAGCGTGGATGTTGAACAGATTAGTTCAAGGGTTGCATGGCAATAATCAAGCCCAGCAGATAGGTCTTAAATTCCTCACCTCTTTTCGGGGGAATTGCCAATCCTGACAGAAAGCAGTTTGAATTTTCTACAAATATTGCGGATATCCTTAATCTAATGTCCCACAATGCATTTGTCTTTTTGTCTTCAGTCTGCCTTTCAGATAGTTGTTAGTGTGCTTGAGCCTTTATACTTTGCATGTTCTTGGTAGAGCTCTCGGAGGGGAGCTTTCTGCAATGAACCTTGGCTGCCAAATAGGCTTTTAAAAGTGTCTACTGTGAGGATTTCACAAAGGCCATCTGCTTTGTCATGTTGGCCAGCTTCTCATTGCTACAGCTTCCCTCATCCCCATTTTTTAGCATTCCTCATCACAGTGATGTAACACAGACTTTGGAAGTGCTCTGAAATTATGAACGTTCGAACTAAAATGGTCAATAGTGAATCTGGCAGGAAGGCTTTTTGATCAAGACTGGAGGGCAAGCAGCATGAGGATGTGAATGCAGTTACAAAGAGCGTTCTTTCAACTGACAACCATTTCCAAAGCTACTCACAGATGTCCAAGGCTGGTAGCAAACTGTGTGTGAAAGGGCTATAAGGCAAACAGAACCCACACAGGCTGAAAAGGAAAATAAAAACAAGCAACTCTTTGTGAAGTGACAATGTTCCAGAAGTTCCCATGTCTTAAGGTTAAATAAATAAAGTCTCTAACTTCCTCTGTCTTCAGGGTCAAGCAAATAGAAGATTGCATTTCCGTCTTTGGGAGCAAGAAGCAGAATTCCCAAATAGTCATTGAATGAGGAAGATCTAGTGTTTGTGTGTTAGATTTGAAACAATACATCCCACTTGTGAGCAGATGGCATTCCTGAAGGCTGCTGCTTAACTGCTTCGGTAGCCTTCTCACTCAACTAACTCCTCTTGCTTTTACTAGCTTCGGAATGGCTTCCAGGAGGCTCAGGGCCCCAGCTATTTCTAGCTGTTGTTGGTTACCTTCCTTTCTTCATGCTTAGATGCCAAATATGAGCCCCTAAGGCTCCTTTTTGCAGCTGCTCTCCTTGGCCCCAGACTGAGAAGCTCGTACTCCTCCAGTAGGTGCAGAGGACACGTCTCCGAGCTCTGCAGGCACGATCTGTGGAGATCCTTCCCTCTGTGTTTCTGCTTTTCTCGGGATGTGGGAGAGTGTATCTGAGGGTGTCTCCCTCATGTAGGTCAGCAGGTCTTTTTGATAAGGCTGCTCTTCTGCTGTCAGAGCTGCCAGCAGAAGAATAAAAGTAGTCTGGAGAAGCTAGACCAGGGAAGAATCAGAGCCACGGTCAGCACTTGGCTAGACTGCACCGCAGCGACTGACTACTAAGCGTGGACTGAGAAATGTGCTGTTTTCTGCGTGCAGTCATGGTCAAGCACCTCGTGAGTTACCGTGGCTCTGCTGGAGTGAGGATCGCTGCTAGTGGTGCAGAGGTGCTTCCCCTCGCACTTTCATCCGAAGCTCTGCTCTGGAGGTCAGGATTGACATCCTGGGAGAAGAGACTTCCTGTTGATCCCACTTCTGTTTTTCAAAGTGGTATAAAGCTCAGTTTATCAGAACACAGCCCCACCATCCTCCACTTTCCTACATTTCTTCGAGGATCAGAATTCATCGCTTTGTAGATTTGATTTAAATAAGAAGGTTTTGACAGATTTTATTGTGTTTGAGAGATTTTGCCCTCACCAACCATTTTCTGTTAGCATACGTTGAATTTGACAGGAAGAAGAAGATTAACTTATTCCAAAAAAAAAAGTATGAACGAAATTGTTCTATGCACAAAAATAGCAGAATCTGTGTCACTTAAGTTCATGTTTATTTAGTTAGACAGGAAACGATCAAGAAATGAAATCATAAAGGCTTATTCCCCGGTGACTTTTCATAACGCTCTGTTTACCTAAATTGCTAAATGAGTAACCTATTTTTATGTATTCGAAAGAACAAGAAGATGATTTCAGAGGATCTGCTGTGCCTTTTTGCCCCTTCATTAATACAGAAACGAATACCCCTTGAGTTTGGTATGATACAGCAGGACAAGTCTGGCGTGATTGGTCCTCTCTGTATAGAGGATGTAAGTGCTACAGATGGCATTTAGTCAGGAACACACTGTTCACGAAGGGGGCAGAGAATGAGTCATGAATTAATTGGACTTCATGTTTAGCATTTCAGATGCCAGTGTAGAATTATTATGCCAGATTATTTTTCCATATAAAAGACACGTTATATAAAGTCCACAAGCGAGGAGGGGGGGAAAAATCCATGGTGTTCGCTGCCAGAATGGATATAGCTCTGGAAGGAGCCAAATTCAGTTCTTAGAAATGAGTGAGTGTGAATGTCCCTGCAGAGCCCGTGTCCTAGGTTTTCCTTTAGCCCTGGACGCGGATCCTGCAGGGTCGCTGGCGGAGAGCGCGCTGAACGCCAGGACCTGCGCTGCAATGCGGGGGAAACGCTGGTCCTGGGCTGTGGCATTGCCCTCACCATCCCGTGGTGCTGAAGTCTCCTGGTGCGGCGTATCGCGATTCTAGGCTTGGCTCCAGCTACTTAATACATTTTCTACATGTTGTAAATTCAGGATTACATAATTCCTCTTAGTGTTAAATTATAGGTGGCAAATACAGTGTTACGTTTGCAAGAGGCCAGCTCTGGTTCCTGGTATGGCTGTAGTGATCTGAAACATAATTACCTCATGAGCTCACCCTGTAAAAACATAGAAAACAGCAACAGAATTGGTAGAGGCCGTTCACATTTGTGTGTTCCGTCTTGAGAACATAATTGGAGAAAACATAGAGATTAATAAAAACTCAGCGGTCCAAGACAGTCTTGTTCTGTGTTTTGACTGCAGTCTGCAAGGAGAGTGCAGCCAGCTGGGCCAGGCAGCTTTGCCTTGTCCTTGTACCCCCGTCCCAGGCCTGCACACTGCAGTTTTCCTCGGGAACTTCGTGCAGTCTGCATTACCTGCAGCACCTCCTGCGAGAGGAGCGTCCTCCAGGCACGATCCCAGGAGAAACACCAGGGCTGGGGCTGGAACACGCTTGAGAAATGTGCCCTGAACATCAGAGGAACGTTTTCAATCTCAGCCTTCCTCCACACCACTGTAAATCATGTGCCTCCATCCCGACTCTTACTCGCTGACAGCCCCAGATGACAAGGTCTTGGTGAGCGTCTGCACAGCACAAATACACGCCGGGTAAATGTTGGCTGAAATCTGAGCTGACTTTCTATGAAAAATGAGGCAGCTCTTTCAGAGCCAGGACTTGCGTGTATCTTAAACGGGTAAATCTCTCATTACGGTAGCTGTGTGATAACACAAACAGAAATCTTTGAAACTAGCTTATTTTTGTTAGCACCCCTCATTCAGAAAGGGACTGTGCAACATATGGGTATAATTTGTTTTTAAATAAACAGATAAATGCCTCGAATCAAAGATGGAGGAAAGCACATGCCCCAGGCAGACAGAAGCTGCGCAGGGATGGTATTAAAAATACTCCTCGGTGAGCAAGGGCTGATCACAGTGTCTAAATAAATGAGGTAATTTTATGTATCCAAGTGAGACAGGTGGAAAATGCAGCTCACTCTTTGGATGCCATCCAGCCTATAAAGACATTTTGACTGTAAGTGAATACCAGCTGTCACCAGCCTTCCCTCCTAATTCAGGGACACAGCTTAACACCAGGGCCCAAATGATACTGCGTCACAGAGTAGGTCCATGTCAATGAAGAAGTGATGCTACCTCTTGGGCAAAAAATGCAATTAATTAATGAAATTAATCATACCAACAAGAGTATAAATTGAAATGATAAAGTCCATATTACAGTAAGGTTCAACTCAGAGGGCCAAGGCTACGTAGCAATGAGAAAATGTATTAAAAATAAAATCAGTAAGGTAAAATACTGGCAGGCGGTGAGGAAATTGATTAAAGATTAAAAGTTTGGAGCAAGAACTTAAAAAAGCCAACCTGATCAAATAACAGAGCAGATGATTGTTACAAGTAAGGAGGCATCTCTTGAACAATGGAAATAGAAAAAAAAAAGAGTAATTTCTGGCAAGATAAATGTTAAATGTTAAAAAGTTAGTCCAAAAATATATATTGAGAAACAACTTGCTTGAAGCATAAAAAGGACTGTTTTTTAGAGGAGCCCTGCCAGGAAATCTGCAGAGCCTGTTCAGGACCAAGGTGTGGAAGAGCAGTGTCAGCGCTGTAGAAGAAAAGCCTGCGGCGTTCTTGCGTGGTGTCCCCACATGGGGATATATAAGAAAGTGGCAAGCGGCAAATGAGGCAAATCTTTTGAAAGCAGCCTCAGAACCTATAGAGAATCAAGTTTCGCGTTTGCACGAGTTGGTTGAACCTGTGAGAGCTGAGAGTCTTGGACCCATGCACTGGATGCCTTGTGGGTTAGTGTCTCACTAAAAGGTGTAAAAGAAAGGGCAGAACAGATGGTCAGGCTTTGCAACGAAGGCAGGTCACCCATAGACTCTCATGCAGATCTGTGCTGGGCTCAGGGCCCTGCAGCATAATTGCGTCTGATCCTAAAAACTAGGGAGAAAGAGTCTGGAGGTGATAGAGTTTGGAGATGTTAGTTAATTATTTAAGGTCATCAAATAGAGAATTTCTTCACATAAGGTCTCAGAATAATAAAACACTAGATGAAGCTGATGAGAATAAAGGCAAAAGAAATTAAGTAGGAATGATGCTCCTGATTAAAAGCATATCAAGACAGTCATGGATTGGACCAAACTGCTAGTGTGTGGCAGGCAGAGCACAGAGTGCTCTTGCAGCAGCAGGGCCTCTAATGACCACTGCTCATGACCTCTGGGAGGTTTTGGTCTTCTTCTGGGGAGCATTTTTTTAAACCACTGAGCGAGTATGTGCCCTGGCCCTTCATGCACACATCTATCTATCCAAACATCCATCCATCAATCCATCCATACCCACGCCGCAGCAGTGCTGGCAGAGCAGAGCGCTGCTATCAGATGTGCCCAGGGCAGCTTTCTCCGTGCAGGCTCCACAGCAGGTGCAGCACGAAATATGTCCAGGGTCTCCTGGCCATTCCTGCACTCGGGGAGAGCTGTCCTTTGCATCATGAGAAAGCTCCTCCAGCTCGTTACGAGAAAAGGAAAAATCAAAAGCCAGCACTGCAGTTCCTTTTTAGGCTCTACTCCAGTGCAGAGTTACTTGTCCTAGGAGTAGGTATGCCTGGTTTTTTAGAGCGTGCAGGCAGTTTGTTTATAGATTTTGCCTCTCCCAAGCAGGCATAAGATGGTTCTGCCTAATGAAGCTGTTCTCTCTGCATCCTCTTTCCTGTCTCTTTTCCCCCGGGAAGGCATGAACAGAACTGTTCTGCCCCTTGTCTCTTGTTTCCTCCTCCTTTTCTCTCTCCTACTGGCGTTGTGTGAGCTGGATACATTTCAGGAGTGCCTGCAGCCTCCCTGGCTTCCTCCAAGCTCTCGCCCTCAGCCAGGAGGACTTTATACGAGAGAGGTGACAACGTGACCATGTTCACTGATGGCTTCCATCGTAGCACTCGGAAAGCAGCCTCAATAGCTGAGAAACAGGGAGAAAAAAGGTTGGGAAAGAGGAACAGTCCCATTCCTGTGTCCCATGGAGACCCTGCAGCCTGGCACTGCCTTAGAGGTCCTAGAAGATCTTGAAAGCAGAAATGCCCAGGATCTCATTTCACTGTGTAAGACAGGAAGGACAGCAGAGTCCATGGAGGTAAGGAGGTTACAACTAGTTTGGCTGGAAGTAGTTCAGAACAGGCATTTGCATTTAAAAAGAAAAGTTAGTTAGGCTGCAGTATAACTTTCTGCCTGGCCTGGAGTAATAATCAAATCTGTAAATATTTTAGAAACCCCACTGTGTTGTTGCAGTGAGTTTATTTTTAGTCTTTGTAGCTGTTACAGTAACATTGCTTCATTTATATACTTATTTGGTAGTGTATACCAACCCCTCAGATGGAAACATAGTCCAGATGCACCGGCGAGGACAGTCAGAGCTGCTCAGTGCTGATGAGACGGAGGATTTCAGAAGCCACAGTATGGGGAGAGTTCCCTGAATGATGCTTGGGGATAGCCCATATCCCCTCACCTTCCAGGAAACTTGCATTTTCTCAACTCTAGTTTGGGACAAGCCAGTTTGCAGTATGAGGTTTTTTGTTTGGTTGGTTTTAGGTTTTTTTTTTTTTTTTTTTGGTAGTTTCTCACTAAATCATTCTTGAAACAAAACTTCAGCGTTGCCAGCTTGGCACAGCTATCACAAAGCAACCAGAGCTACTGGCACGGATCTGATGACTCTTTGAAAGCTGTTGAGGTTCCTGCTGACTTCATGGATGGGCATGAAGAGTAAGTGCTATGTGTAAATCAACACTGATGCCCACTGTTCGGAATTTGCTGTGCCAAAGCACTTGACAGAATGACATGTGAAAACAGTAAAAGGTGTGAAGATTTTTTCCAGCAAAGTTGAATGTAAAAGAGATTTTACATCATTTTATTGAGAGACGATTCCCTGACACCTAAATTTTACCTTAACTAAGCAAGGTCTGTGGGTAGCAAATAGGCTCTGCTCTGTTGTTTCAGCAAGGTCAAGCAGCATATGCAGCCTCTCTACGTATGTGCAGGCTTCAAGCAAGAATTTCATTGCAGCAGGGATTGTGCATGCAAGTGGAAAGGATAAATGACAATAATAACTCTTTTTTGTCCTTGGATTGCATCCATAGGGTCAAGTAGCCAACTGACTGATAAGGTTTGAGTGTAGAGAGACAATTCACATCACCTTTTGTTCTGACTTCCTGCAGAAAAACACTAGAATTTCATTGCCAGCCTCTCAAGTCTTCCTCTGCTGCCTTCTAAAACAGCATCTCATATACCTAATTTCAAACATGGGCCTGGAGCATTTTTTGTTTCTTTATTGAGCATGTGACTGACTGAGAAGTAACAGTTCTACTGAAAAGCAGAGTTTTGGTTTTAAGCCATATCCAAAAAAACAATTTTGAAAATCCCATTTTTCAGGTATTAGAGACCCTGACCATCTTTGGTAATTTATGACTATAGTTATTACCATGAGCCTTATTTACTGCTTTTAGTTTGGGCTGCTGACTCCAGCTCTCATTGACTGGATTTTGCAGCATGTTCAGTTGTAAGAGGAACCGCTTAAACCCTAGAGAGCTGCCCAGGGATATTTGATTTGTGCTCCCTAGATTAAACTGAGATACGGGGAGTTTCATGCTGCCCCAGGCAGCAAGATTTTCTGAGAAGGTGCAGGCAGAGAAGGGAGAAGAGCAGTGCTTGGCCCAATAATGCGCCAAACACTGTTGTCTGGAAATAGTCTTATCTGAATCACGGCTTTAAAACCCTTTTGACTGAGCAGTACTAACAATTAACTGCAACATCGAGGTGCCTTTTGGCTTGAAAGGACAGCTTCTTACTCACATTCTGGAGTTTTATTCTGAGGCTGTATCATATGAAACGCTATATGTTCTAAACTTTAAAGAGAAGTAATAAAACTATTTATAAATGCAGGCACCTCTACAGGAGATCTGTTCCCCTGTTTTCACTTACGTAATCAAACAGATCATCAGTCACAGGTAATTCGACACAATAAATATTGGGAGGAATTGGGTGTCTGGGCTGGCGAGCAGCGCCGTGCCCTGCCCTTGGGCTGTCAGTCCTGCCTCCACAGACACCGCGTCCTCTCGCATCTCTGGGAGATGAGGTCTCCGAGGGAGAGCGACCACAGTTCATAGCCCAACTTAGGGCCTTCTTTTCAAGGTTCTCCCCTCTTCTCTCTTTAAAGGAACTTTAAAAGTCCCTCTCTTGGCACACAGCAGCAAGGCCAATGACTTTACCCAGCCTCCTTCGCAGTGCAGTCTGGTTGTATCAGCCCAAGGCCTCTGCCGCTCCGCAGGCTGCTTTAGAGGTGGCCCCTGTGACAGCTCATAGCAGCAGAGCAGGGCCCTGGGCGGGGTTCGCTTGGCCCCAGAAGGGAAGGGGCTGGAATCACCGTCCTCAGGAGGCCTTGGGGATTTATACAAGATCTGCTGTCCTCCTCACTTGTGTCATTGATGGGAGCATAGTAAAAGAGAGGCTAACAGGTTAGCCTCTTCTGTGCATGAGGGTGGACTAGGGGGATCTGCTGGCCTGAGGACCAAGGACTGTGCCCTAATATCCTCCTGCTTGAGGACAAGAGATGGGAGCAGCATGGCCAAACCTCTGCTGGATGTGGCCAAGTACACCCATACAAAGAGTTGGACTGGATTTGAACTGCTCATCAAGGAAACTTGAACACCAGGTTTTCCACTGTCAGCTGAGCTATTGGAGCGGGTTAGGGTTCTGTCTTTGTTTGTGACAAAAATCAGGTCAGGTCCAGATGTTACATGTTGTTGCCATTTGAAAGTTCATCAAAGACAAAGCACCTCTTCTGGAAATGGAGCCGATGGCTCCCGGCCTGTCACGGTGTGGCTCACACACTGCGATCCTCTCCCGTCCTCAAGACTTTGCTGCAGGGCTTCTGCCCTGTGCTTGTGGTCCTGAATTCTCCTGTGTGCTTGCACTTCGTGCCTGCCGTGTTGAAATGTAGCCTGATGATTTTGGACAGTTTCTCTCTTTTAGCAAAACCATAGTCTAATCCAGTATTCCAAAGTGGTTGAAATCTCTCCAGCTCAGCATCTTCCAGCAAGCTGATAAGTTTGCACTCTGTTCCTCGTCCAGATCGTGAACAATTAGCTGGAATCAAACCCAGGACAGAGCCGAGTGGAATCATTTTTGAAATGCCTGCCCCTTTGACAGCGCACTAGTCTTTCCAAATATACTGGCTCATGTTGACTCCATTAAGGTCACATTTGCCTGTTGTTCTGCTGGGGTCACGTGGGCTCGTGCAGGGCATCGGTCTCACTGACGCGGGCCCCAGGGCGCGAGGGGCACTCACGCCAGCACAGTTTGCAGCCTGAGCTTTTCCACGTGTTGCTTTAAACGAGCCGCCCAGCAGCATCACTGCGTGGTAGCTGCTGCCTCTGCAGCATCGCTGCTCTCCAGGGCACTTTGGTGCGAGCAGCAATGCCGGGGGCCTCTGCCAGTGCCCGGCTGGCAACCTGCCCGTCGCTGCCGCTCCAGCTTGTGCAGGGCAGGAGTCGAGCCCTTGGCTGGCGCTGGAGCCGGTTGTGCAAGTCCCTGCTGGACGAAAGGGTCAACATGGAGCCGGGCAGGGCCACGGGCTCCTAGCTGCCACAGTGGCCCCAGTGCAGCCGAGCTGGTCCCGTGCTCCCCGCTGCCACCCACGCAGCGCTGCGCTGCCTCGCTCGCACGCCCTGCTTCTGCTCTTAGTGCTGTTATTATTTTTGTTATTCGCTGGGTTGTGCAGTGCCAGGGAACCTAACGGTAACCCACTGTGCTGGCCACCGTGCACAAACTCGGGAAGTTCTCACTGCCTCGGGGCACTTACAGAGGGATTTTCCAGGCCCTGGCCTCCAGCCCAGCCCACTTCACCCACTTGTGGCTTTGGCGCACATTTTCCTGCACAGCCAGGGGCCTTTCAAACCTTCATCTCTGCAGCATTAAAGTTGGATGCTGCATTTTCAGCTTTCTGTTTCACATGGAGCCGGTGGGTTCCTATATGCTCTCTCCATCCAAAATACGCTGGGCTCTTCCCTCCCCTTGGCTTTCCATAGTGCTGCTTATGCAGGAAGGGGGCAGCAGCACGGGGCTGACGTGAGGGACGCAGCCCCACAGGCTCGCAGGGTCAGCCCCAGCTCTCGACAGAGCAGAGCCTGCCCCTTCCCGTCCTGCAGGTGGGAGCTGGGCTTTCCCTTGCCGACCCCTGCGCCAGGGTTTGCTGCTGCTTCTCATTGCTCCACCAGACATGTTTGATCTAATGGCTTCTGCAGGTGGCGTGGGGCACAAGCGGGCCCGGCCACAGTTGTCAGCTGTCATCCAGAATCAGAGTTAATCCAGGAAAGCAGTAAAAATTAGTAATGTATATTGCATTCCTCCAATGCATACGTTTTCCATTAGGTGATCTTCCATCCTCTCGGCGCACAAAGCAAAGCTCCCTGATGGCAGTCAGTGTTTCTGACTCTGAAAAGCAAGGCCCAGTCGTGCCTGGAAATCCGATCTCGGCTCCCGCATTCCTGGACACACTGTCTTTGCAGGGAATAGTCTCCCACCTTTAAATCCAGGCAGCAGATGCTGGCCACGTGCAGGGCTGGTTTTCTGGCCGCCCAGCCCATGCATGCAAGGCCTGGAGCCTCCGTAGCAGCAGTGCTGCTCAGCGTGCAGCTCTCCTGGCTCTCCTGCACCTCTCCTGTAGCTCTCCGAGTTCTCCTGCAGCTCTCCAAGTTCTCCTGCAGCTCTCCTTGCTCTCCTGGCTGCCCTGGGCCCTTTGCTCTGCACTAGCAGGCAGAAGGAAGGGTGCCCCCGCTCTCACCTTGTCTCCAGCTTCAGAGCGCTGCCCTGTGGGGCTCACGCTGCCTTTCCCTTTTGCAGAGAACGTGATCAACGGGCAGGACTACGAGGTGATGATGCAGATCGACTGCGAGGTGATGGACACGCGGATTCTGCACATCAAGAGCTCCTCCGTCCCTCCGTACCTCCGAGAGCAGCGCCGAAATCACAGCGACACCTTCTACAGCTCGTCCCCCTCTGTCCCAGAGACACCCCATGCCCTCAGAGCTATTGTCAAATCCCTGCAGTAGCTCTTTCTAAAGGTTTTACTGCTCTTGGTGGTTTTTAAATGTTATTTAATTCTCTTCCCGGCTAACAAGACCTCCTGAGCTGCAGTGGCTGCTGCAGCACAGCCCGGCCTCCGGCTCGCCAGCACTGACCCCCTCCCGGCTCTCCCGGAGCCCTGGAAGCGGCTCCTGCTGGAGGCAGCCCCTGTGCTCGCCAGAGCCGTGCGGTTGCTCCCAGTTTTCCAGGGCTGGACCGGGGGCTCCCGCGGCGCGCAGGGAAGCGCGCGCAGCCAGCAGAGCGTCGCCCGCTCTAATGACTTCAGCATGTTACGTCCCCCCCACCAGAGCTGGCACAGAGGACGATCGACTCCAGTGTGCCAGACACTTGGCTTTCCTTCCTTGTCTGAACCACTCACCGACTGGTGGTTTTTTTTTATTACTATTATTATTTGCGTATATAGATGATAGGAAATAAGAGCCGGCACTGAACCACGACAGCCAGAAGACACGAGCAGCTCGGGGAGGGGGCGGCGGGGAGGAGCGCGCCCCGTGGGCTGCTCCGTGCCTTGCCGCGCTGCGGAGAGCGCTGCCCTTTGCCACGTCGTCAGCGCGAGCCGCGCGGCCCCGGCCCCCGGCGCTGCAAGCGCTGGGAAGCCGCCGCACTCCGCCGGGGTTTTGGCCGCGCTCCTCACACCAGTTCCATTTTCCTGGCCCCGGCCCCACCTGACCGTGGGCCAGCTCGCGCAAGAGTCAGAAATAACCCCCGGCCATGGCCCACCGTGAGGCACGCAGCCCCCGGCGCCGCACCACCACTCTCATGGGCCCGCGCACAGCCCTGGTGCCACCCACGCTCCTGGGGAAGAGGAGCCTGGCCCGGGGCTGGCACTTAGGGGGCACTCGGGGCGCTGCTGACAGCCCCACGGCTTCATCTTGTCACCTGAAGGCTCCCGTGGCAGCGGGCCCTCTCCGTGTATGCTCCCCGCATCCTTTGCACTGAAGACAATAAAACGGTCCTTTCTTCACTGCTGTCACCTGGCTGCTTAATGGTCGTCTCACTTGATTCACCCCAATTTGTGACCTGGCAGCCCCGAGCACCTGGGCCAGCTGTCCCTGTCGCCTGGCACATCCTGCCCTCATCACCTCTCGCCTGCTGCACCGGCTGTGCCCAGACCCAAAGAAAGTCCCAGACAGCTGCGACGGTACTTGCTCTTTTATTATAAACCGCAGGTAAATACAAGAAGCTGCCAGGGGAGGAGGGGCAGTGGCCAATGGCCAAAAGGGCCAGGAGGGGAGCAGGGAGGGAGGTGGGCTGGGAAGGGGCTGGGGCCGCAGGCGCACACAAAACAAACCAACAGAAATCATCTACACGTATTTACAGAGGCTGCCGCCCCCCAGCTGCTGCGCAGCCCCCCGGCTCTGAGCCCAGGGCTCCCCCCTGCCCCACGTGCTGGGATGGGAGAGCAGCACCGGGAGGGA
This sequence comes from Crypturellus undulatus, assembly GCA_013389825.1. Lineage (NCBI taxonomy): Eukaryota > Metazoa > Chordata > Aves > Tinamiformes > Tinamidae > Crypturellus > Crypturellus undulatus. The sequence goes on from VWPW01024834.1 coordinate 232,444, forward strand.
GGCGGCAGGGCTGAGCCCCAGCGGTGGGTCCCTGGTGTCAGCCGAGCTGTGCACGCCCTGGGAGACGCTCCAAGAGGAAGGACATCTCCCCGCGACGCACACACCCGCCACTAGGCCCGGCCGACACCAGTGTCCCGCTGGGACCTGCTGTGTGAAGCAGAAAGGCCAGCTGCACACCAGACCCTTGGTTTATTGCTGGTTATTTTCCCATTACAAACGCCACGGGCAGGGGCCTGGTGCTGGCCGCGTGCAGGAGAGCTGGGCCCTCCTCTCCTGCAGGAGCAGCCCTGCTGCAGGCTGGCACCTCCACGCTCCCCGTAACAGCAGGAGCAAGGTTCCCCCAAAGGCCAAGGGGGTCAATCTGGCTGGGGATCGATCCACGATCCACCTTTTTTTTTAAAAAAAAAAGAACAAACCCATCATTTACTCTTTGATTTGTACAAAATAATAATAATAATAATAACAATAATAATAAAAGGTGCTGGTGGCCCCTCACAGCATCCTGCTGTCGCCGGGGTCTCAGTAGGCAAAGATGACGTGGTAAGTAACTTGGTGCCCGTTGTCCCAGGCGTAGAGCAGGCGGTCCTTGGGGTTGTAGTCTATCTGGGTGGTGTAGGCGTACTCGTTCTCAAAGAGCAGCCGCGGGATGATCTGCGTGTTGGTGTGCGTGTCAAACGCGTAGGAGATGTTGGCGTTCCTCTTGTTGTAGCTGTCGACGGCGTAGAGCACCCCGCAGATAACAAAGCAGTTCCCGTAGAAGTTCTTGCGCAGCCCCGTCCGCCACGTGGTCTCCTTCTGGGTGCTGAGGTCAGCTGCGTTCAGCTTGCTGAGCACTATCACCTCCTGGTTGAAGCCCTCGTAGCTGATGGCCGGGTAAATGACCCACAGGCCATTCTCATCCACAGCAAAGTCCACGTCCGAGTGGCCGCGCCAGCGCCACGGCGTGGACTCCTCGTAGGCCACGTCGTGCAGCATGGCCCATGCGGCCACGTACCGCTGCTTCAGGTCATACTTGATGATGTTGCGCGTGAAGGCCCGATTGTAGTAGAAGGAGCCATTGTAGACGACGTGCCCTGTCCCGATCCAGCTGTACGGGAGCTTGTAGGAGTTGCTCCAGCGCCCTGAGGGACATTGAGCTGGTGAAACCCTCCCTTCAGCCTTATGGTGCTTGCCCCCATGATAGCCGTTGCTGCCACCCTCTGCCTTCAAGCCCTGCCTGTGCTCCCTTCCCAGCCTCCATTTGCAGCCTGTCATGGTCATTTCCTCCTGCTACCTCAAACTCTCCTGTGGCTCCAGTCTGTCCCATCGAGAGCATCTCACCACAATGGCCCCTCTTGGGCTCAGCGTTGCCCTAGGATAAGTGGGGCAAGAGCTGCCATGGGCAGATGGTGCTGCCCGATGCTACAAGGCTCACCAGGCCCCTCAGGTCTGACACCAGCACTGGAGAGGGGCTGCCCATCTCTACAGCTGAACGTGTCACCAGGATGGCCCTGCCATGAAGCAGGGGCCCTGGGAGTGAGGAGTTATTTGGACCAGCTGAGCCGCAGCCAGGAAAACACTGGGGATGTAGGGACCAGAAAACAGATCGGCGCGAGCCCACCTTGTTTGAAGTTGTCGAGGTTCCTGAACTCCACCAGCGTGTTCCCATAATAGTAGTTGGTGACATAGATGCGCTCCTCCTTGGCCAGCGGGTCCTTCATCCAGGCGCCCTCATTGCGCCCATAGGTGTTCTGTGTCGTGGGCCCCGAGATGGTGGAGAGCGTGTCCTTGCAGCGCCCTGCACAGGCACACGGGGGCTGGCCAGGCACCGGCAGGGTAGCCACACGGCTCGGCCTGTCTAACAGGGTCATCACCCACACGAAGCAACCTCTGCCCCTGCCCCTTCCCTGGCCACCACCCCCTGGCACGAGCCAACCACCGGCAGCGCTGGATTTGGAGTGACACACACAAGCGGGAAGGGGTGCTCGCACTCACCAATGATGTTCCTTATGTCCTCCTCCTCCAGGGCCTGCTTGGGGGTGGCAGGGATGGTGGGGCTGGCTAGCATCGCGGCAGTGCTCGCCTCTTCCGAAGCTCCCGTGGCAGGGCTGGTCCCCGTCTCTCTCGTGGCGTGGACGGCGCCGGTGGCCACCGTGGGGCTGGGGACGCTGCTGCTGGCTGTGGGGAGGCTCCCCGCTGTGGTGGGTGCCACCGTGCCGGGAGCCGTAGGCAGCTGCGAGGGCTCAGCGCCTGCCAGCTCCACCGGGGCCGTCGCGCTCTGCAGGGTGGGCGGCAGCTGGCCCAGTGCCGTGGGGTCGGCCGTGGGCTCCGCGGGTGCCAGGGCCGCCGTGGCCGTGGCAGCAGCGCCCGAGGCCGGCGCGGTGGTGGTGTCGCTGCCGGGGGTGGGTGGCCACCCGACGGGCGCCGGCTTCCTGGCGCCCTCACCGGCCCGGCTGGGCCGCAGCAGCTGGTCCTCGATCAGCAAGTCCACCGTGTTGTCCCCACTGAAGAGCTCGTCCGCTGCGAAGGCAACACGAGGCCGTCAGGGGAGCCGGGCCCGCGCGAGGCCACCACGTCACGACGAAGCAGGCAGCCTCACAGCCCACGCCGCACCCTGGCGGCAGCGTGTCCTGGCTTTGGGGCTCCCCATGTTACACAAGCAAAGAACAACTTGGCAAGTAAACGCTTTGCCGAACAGCACCTGTGGCAGCGATCCAGGCAGATCGCGCACAGCTACCCCAGCCTGCCAAAACACGACTCACCTAGAGCGCTGGGGACACTGGGGCTGCGGGGGATTTGGGCCACGTCCCTGTGTGGGAGCTGGCACGGGTGCCATCCTCCCCTTGGGATCTCACCCGTGCCATGAACCTGCACGGCTGCACTGACCTGACCTCGCTGCTGAGCCGGGTGTGCACAGAAAGAGCATTTGTCTCTTCTGCTTGCTCTCCCAGGAGCCCACATTTCTTTAGGGCTTAGGCCCGTTTGCTCTTTGGGAGTAGTGAGGGGCAAACGCCACTTTGCAAACAGCTCGGTGCCTCCTGATGCCTCTTTGGAGGCGTCCCTGCCCCAAGGAACCACCCTTCACCCCCTGGAGCCATTGCCACAAATGTCTTTCAAATGACATCAGGCACACAGATCTACAGGACTAACATACTTAATAAACTTGCATTAATTTCTGGGAAGGTGTTGATTCTGGGTGTTTTAAGCAGTAATAATGCCTTATTTCCATAGCTACTATATATTTTCCTGGAATAATCCTGCATCATTCTCCCATGCACATTTCAAAGGCTAGGTGCCCTCACTGCCACTTTCAACAGGGATTTACCAATGGTTCTGCTGCTCTCGGTCAATATTCCCAGCTTTAGCTCCACAACGCACCTGAGAAAATAGGATTTGGTAGTTTCTCTTCCCTCCACTCCATGTTTTCATCTCCCATCTCTGTATTTCCATTCTGCAATTTTGGTTTTCCTGCTCTCTGGCCTCCTTTCAGAAACCACGTCTCCTGGATTAGCAGCTCATTCGTCCCCGCGGTTCCCTAATTTCACTCATTCCACAGCCGCGCCAGCAACGTTGCAGTAAACCTCTACATCCTGCTCTCATCCTCCCGGCTCCCCTCCGCCTGCCACCGCCACATAGGCGCTCCCCGCTGCTCCCATCCTCTCCCACAGCACCCAGCAGCAGGGTCAAACAAACAAGCAAACAAACTCCAGCCCTCCCATGTCCCTCCGAGCTGTCCCTTGCTGGAGCCGCCGGGCCAGGCGGCACTGCCAACCCTCCTGCCTTGCCCCAGCCCCTGCCGCAGCACTCAGCTCCCCAGCCTTCGCAGACAGGCTCCTCATCCTCACCCGCATCTCCGCCTGCCGCCAGCCCCTCCTCCTCTCTGTAGCGACCCCCCGTGCTTTGCCCACACGTTCCCAAGGGACAAGAGGCAGGATTNCCCAGCAGCGGGGTCCTCTCCAGCAAACAAACTCCAGCCCTCCCGTGTCCCTCCGAGCTGCACAGCCCTTGCTGGAGCCGCCGGGCCAGGCGGCACTGCCAACCCTCCTGCCTTGCCCCAGCCCCTGCCGCAGCACTCAGCTCCCCAGCCTTCGCAGACAGGCTCCTCATCCTCACCCGCATCTCCGCCTGCCGCCAGCCCCTCCTCCTCTCTGTAGCGACCCCACGTGCTTTGCCCACACGTTCCCAAGGGACAAGAGGCAGGATTTGGGGGCTGGGGTGATGGCAGGGCTCACAGGAGCATTCAGCCACTGATGACCACTGCCCTCAGCCATGCAGCTGAGCACGGAGCAGAGAGGCGAGGATGCAGTGCAGGGGCTGGTTAACCAGATGTGGCTACAAATCCAACTCACGTTGCTCCTCGATGTCGTTCTCCGACTCTGTGAACTGGGCCTTGTAGTAGGTGACCCCTCGGACAATGGTGGGTTTGGAAGGAGGCCGGCTCCTTATGTGCAGTTTCCTCTGCAGGAGCTGCCTTGACTTCTCATCCTCTGGAACAAGGTGAAGCTCCGGGAGGGACTCGACCGAGTTGATCTGCTGAGAGATGGTTTCATCTTTCAGGAATCTTTCTTCATATTTTCCCTGGAAGAGACACAAGAGGTCATTACACGATTGGCCAAAACACACAGCCGTGCCTTTGGGGAAGAACTCCGCGCTGGTTACGGGGGCCAGCCAAGCCCCGGGGAGGGTGCTGTGTCCTCCCTGCCCTGTCAAGGTCACCCACAGCACCTCCTGCAATGGGCAAGGCCCACGCTGCTCACTTGGTCCAGCAGCAGCATCAGCTGCAGGGCCACTCGCTCCTTTCCCAGCCCGTTCCCGGCACACCTGCTGCCCGCGGAGCAGGTGGTGTCCAGGGGAACGCTCCCCTTTCCGGGACCGCAGCTGCAGAGGATGAAGCGAGAAAGCCAGCAGAGACAGACTGATGTCCCCCTGGGTAAAGTGATCTGGATGTCACAGCAGACACCAGGCTATACCCTAAAAGGACACGTTCCCCGACCATTCCCCATGAGGCGAGAGAGGAGGAAAATGATGCAATTAGGAGAAGACTGGAGCAGGGCTGGAGGCACCTTTGCACAGGGCTGGGAGCTGCCTGAGCTTGGGGCTGGGAACACAGCGCTGGGGCAGCCGCCGGCTGCAGCAGATCACGGCTGGAGGGTTTTGTCTCATTAAAGGAAAGTGGAAAGACAGCCCGAAATATTGAAGTGACGCCCACTTGGCCGAGAGGACAGGCCCAGGGTTCCTTTGAAGCCCTGCTGCAATTAACAGTGAGAAAGGGGGAATGTGGGGAAATGAGGTCACTTGGGGTAATAAAAGCCCTGCGCTTTGCGCTGCTGCCTGGACTGGGCTGGAGCCTCTCCAGCAGTCACTTGATGCCGTTCCCATGTGGAGCCTCTGCTCAGGTTACGCGCAGGGCGAGCCCAGAGCTTGCGAGGGGAAGCAGAGCGCGCAGCAGCCGTGCCCTGAGCACAGCAGCACCCCGAACTACCCGACGGGTCCTGCGCACGGGAGCACCCCGAACTACCCCTCGGGCAGCAGTGAGGGCGTGGGGACAGCCTGGGGGCACCAGTTCCCCAAAGGCCTCTCGCACTCAGCACAGCGGCGCCGCCAAAGCCGCTGCCCCACGCAGAGCGGCCACCACGCGAGGAGCCCGCGGGGACCCCCGAGGGCGCCGCGGCGGCCTGAGGCTGGGCCTGGCGCCGGCGGGACGCCCGACCTCCGCGGGGCAGGAGGCAGCTGGGAAGACGCAGCCCCTCGGGGCGGGGGGCGGCCGTCCCCCGGGCCCTGCAGCCCCGCTAATGAAAGGCTCCGAGCGCCTCCGGCACAGAGATTCCCAGCGCTTTCCAAGCGGCCCCGCGATGACATCACTCTTTCCAAGCAGCGAGGCGGCTCAGCCGCCTCCGACCTCTAAAACCAACAACGCGCGGGAAGGGGGGCGGCTCGGGAAGCGGCTTGGTCCTGCTGCCTCCTCGATTGTGCTGAGAGAGGCAGCCTGGAGCCTGAGGAGCGGAAACGCGTTTGGAAAACAAGGCCAGAGCCTCTGGGCGCTTCAGGGCTGCCTCACGGGGCGCATGCTGAGCGGGCAGCGTGGAGCTGCTCCCGACACCGGGCACGGCGCGCCTGGAAGTCGCTGGGATGCTCCGCAGGGACAGAGCGCTTTGCACTTTGCCATGTACCTCTGTGTGCACGTAGGCAGCCTCCGCATCCCGCTGCAGCGAGCCCTCGATGTCGGCGAGGCTGTTGGTGAGGAGGCTGGAGCAGTTCTCCCTGTCCCGGCGGTGGGGCTCCCGCAGATGCTCCTCCGCATCCGCTCCCACACTGTGGCTCCGCTCCGTGGCGTTCCTGGACATGCCCTAGAAAAGCAAAGGAAAGAAAAGGAAGCTTTAGCGCAGCTTCCCTGGGAAGCCAGACCTGGGGATGCTCCGCAACACCCGGAGCAGAGCTGTCTCCCCCCGTCCCCTGGGAGCAGGGAGCTCCGTGCTCACAGCCTGCCCCTCCACAGAGCTTGGCACCCACGCGGGCCAGAAAGGTGCCCAATGTCACCTCCCTGGTGCGCAGCTCCCCTCTGCTGCAGGCCCTTACGGAGCAGGGGGCCCCTCGTCGGGTCAGACCACGTGCGCAGGGCGGCAGGGAGCCTGGCCGGCTCTGCTGACCGCGGCTGCGCGCCGTTCCCAGAGCGGCCGCTGCCCTGCGTCCCGGAGCAGCGCAACACACAGCACTGCATCATGCAGGAACATGCTCGACGTCGCGGGGGAGCATCAGGGCTGCAGGCTGAGAGCAATGCGGAACGTGCAGACAGGCTGTGTCCCCAAGACACTCCTGTCCCCACTGCTACAGCTTAGGCCCCTGTTCATCTCTCCTAGGTACTGCCAGGAACCTGGGAGGCTGAAGAGCTTTGTGCCAGCAGACTTTGCCGTGCCTTTGTCCTCGGGAATGGGCCTCAAGTCTCCTAAAACTGCCCTTAAGCCTTGCTTAACACCTCGTAAAAGGAAGAGGACACAACAAGCCAAAACATCTCAAGTCTCAGCCTTGCTTCCTTTGCCAGTGGGGTAATGTGGCCGTATCCAAGGATCTCAGTGAGCTCAGCTCCTCTCCCATGAAATGAAGGCCAACCAATCCCATTTATTAATCCCACTTCTCCAGCAGGGCCCTGTCCTGGCTGGCAGCAGCGGGGTCAGCTCTGCCTGCTGACCCAGAAGCAAGTTTTTGAGGCCACCAGGGCACTCGGCTGGTTTGGAGAAGGAGAAGCCCAAGACTTTCTTGTGAGTTCCAGATGCAGCAGCACTCGCAGGGCTGTGCCAGCCCCGGCCAGCGGACCAGCCTCGTGTGCTCGCCTGGCACAACCCAGCGCCAGAGCCCACACTGCCTGCGTTTGCAAGGTGGCACCTGAGCCTGCACGCACTGTGTTCAGGGATTGTGCCTCTCCACGACCCATGGGGAGAAGGAGAAGCTGGGAGAGCGCAGAGCCAGTGTCCCCAGCCGGGGGAGAGCTGCACCTCGCTGGGCAGGAACATTCCTGCGCCCTTCCTGATCCTGCAGCCATGGGTGGACTTCGTGTCCAAGGCCTGCTGCGGTCTCTGGCCGCAACTTCTGGATCTTTCCTCCCTCAGATGGCAGCTGCTTTGAATAGATGGAACATCAATCAAAGCATTTTTGCAAGGAAACTGGAGGCAGCTCCTCCTGATCCTTCATTTTGAAACCGTGATGCCATCAATTCCTCCCTAAATCCTCCACGACCCTCACATGTGACCTCACATTGCCAGCTGAAGCAGCAGCTGCACGTTCAGCCCCAGCCCAGAGAAGCACGCGGCTCCGCTCGGCCTGGCAGCCTTGCTGGAGAGCACCCCAGCTCCTTCCCTTCATGACAGCCTTTTCACAAATTCCTTAGTACACCGGGAACAACCCACCACCCTCTCAGTTTTTCAGAAGCACCATCTGAAGCTCATTTAAGACTCTACCCATCACGCCACTGTCCTGGGAGAGCCACAGCAGCAGAAGCAGCTTCCACATCCTCCCATCAACAGCGCGGCCTCCTGTCCCTGCCACTCGTGTGGAGCACTTGCCCTGGACAGAACCGTGTCCCCAGAGCGGTGGCCTGCGCTGCAGCGCGGGGAGCAGCTGCTGCAGACACCTGCTCTGCAGCTGTCCCTTGCACCGGGCCCCAAATCAGCTCACCAGCAGCACGGTGGGAGCTCCCACTAAGCCAGGCCTCTCCTGCCCCCTCTTCCCTCCCATCTGGAGCGTTGCAAAGCCACCGCGATGTCCCCTGGCAGACACACTGGCATCGGTTCTGCTCCTTGCTGAACCCTCCATGCAAAACAGGCTGGTAGGCAGGACCACTACAGCACCCGAGAAGTGCAATCCCTGCGCACAGAAGACGTGCGTGTAACTGTCATTTGTCATTATACAAAGTCCTAGGATTTACCTTTGTCCCATCTTATCTTAGCTTAACCTCTGACTCGGCCATCAGGAGGCCTGGGAGGAACTCGCACACTGACTAGTTGAGTGGCTCTAGCCTGACCCGTTTGGACGTGACGGCACCGCCGCTCAGGTCCCCAAATTACCCAATTCTCTGCAGCAAACCCAATCCCAGATTATCCAACTTTCAGCAGCAAGACCAAGTAACTTGGCTGGAGAATAAGTCAAAGCACAGAAGGAGGGTGGGATTGCAAACAAAAACACTGCTGCTTTATTATTTTTAGACACCAAAAACCCCTTTTGGGGGAACTGCCATCCTTGGAAAGTCGGGACCCACGCGCCAGGTGCGTGGCTCTCGGCTGTCTCCTTCCTGACCCCAGGGATGGAGCATGCAGTGCCTTCCCGAAACACTCCGCAAGTGGAATTTTGGCTTTATAAATCATCGCTCCTGGCTGCAGCCGTACGGGACTGCTCTGCACCGGCAGGAATGTGGAATCACTGTCCCACATACGGACCGAGGGGGAAAGCTCCAGTATTTAACCTGGCAGCCTGCTGCTGCAGAGCCGAATGCAGTTTAACAAACTGCAAACCATATGCTGCATCAGCCAAAGAAATATTAAAGTGCATGGAAGTAAAAATGAGTCCACTGAACATCTGCTATAGGGAACTGAAGGTATTTTCCCCAGAGCTCCGGACTCGGTGCCAGGAGGGTGGCCTGGAGCTCCGGTGCTTTGCAGAGTGATCCCAGCTCTCCCTGTACCCCCGGCTGCCGCATCCCTACAGCACCCGGGACAGGTTTTTGCACGTGAGGTTTCAGTTCGTGCTGACAGCTAGTAGGACTGGGAATTCACCACAGCTGGTGGCTGCGAGTGCTGTCAGCTAGAGCTTTCTGAAATGGTTTTACTTTAGTTTTGGCGGTTTAGTTCAGCTCCTTTCATTTAGTTTACTTTAGTTTTAGTCCAACAAAGACAAAGGGAATGTCTTCAAAACAGCGTAAAAACCAAGTAGCAGTGTCCACACAGAGCGTTTTCTCACAGTTCTTTAAGAGCTCTTTGTGCCTTGATGGTTTGGCCCACAGAGATGTCTCAAGGGAAAAATGAAGAGGCTGAAGATGTGGTTTGTGTTGTTTACCCAAAAAGCCTCTGCATCCGCTCCTTGACATTGCTCGAGGAGGTCTCTGCTGGGACACGGACACCAGCCTGCAGCCAAGGCTCCTTCTCCCCGCTCGGAGGCCCGCAGGCCTCACCTCTCCATCTGCGCTGCAGCATCTGCCACAGTTTGTCCCGGCTTGCAGGTCACTGTCCCTCAAACGCACCAGAAATCAGACAGGGGACCTAACTCAAAGCACCCAGTGCAGTTTCATGTGCTTGAAACTGCTCCTGAACAGTCTTTTTGGATGATGCACCATCATGCACAGTGTGACGATTATAACCAAGTGGCAAAACCGAACTGTGGTCACTTAATGCCTCTTCCACAAGGATTAAGGCCCCAAATGCATCCAAGGTCCCAAGAACTCGATTTTAGGTAAGTCTCACTGAAGACAACAACCCCAAATGACAAGAAGCAGGACCTGTCTTACCTGTTCGAGCTTCTCCACCCGGCCCACCAGCTTCGTCGTGACCGAGTGCAGCTTCAGCAGGTCCAGGCCATAAAAGGCACTTTCCAGCATCTCCATGATGGACGAGAGCTGCAAGGCAAGGAGCACACAGTCAACAGGATATCCCAGCACAGAGGCATTCCCATAAGGAAGCAACGTTTGACAGCGCTCCGCGAACACAGCAGAAACGGAGGCAACGCTGCTGGCAGCACACTGGAGTTTCCACCTCGGCCTCGGCTCTCTCCCTGCAGAGCTCATAGCAAAGGAAAGCTTTTTGTGCCAAATAAAATGGCAGCGTTAAGAGCCGAGGATTGTTTTATGGCTGCACGTCTACTTTCTGCTGGGAAGCAGCCCGCGTCGCGCACTGCGGCGCACGCAACCCGCAGGAGCAGAGACACGGTTCCCTCCAGGCTGGACAGCCTCCAGCACGCAGGGGCTGCGGGCTCCCTCAAGCACCTTCCAGATCACCCTGCACACGCACCCGTCGCACAGACACCGACGCCCAGGCCACCCCACCGAGCCACGAACCAGCAATACAGCAAAAACAGGCAGGTACCATTCAGCTTCCCCTCGCCTGCACCAGCTCCGCCTTCCCGAAACATCACACTGACGCACGTGCCAACTAAGCCTGTATCCCTCATCTACCCGCTGCACAGTGCGGATTTCAGCAGTCTACATGAATAAGGCACAAAACTGCTCCCCGGCTGCTATAGAAGGTGAGAGCGAGTCCCTCCTGGAACATGCAAACATGATGCTAGAGCAGCCAAGAGGGTAAAAACACTCGGGTTGCTGCGGGCAGCAAGTGGCCTGGTCCATTGCTGACGGATGTGGGAGCTGCTGCTTATGGGTGATTTACGAGCCGTGCGCTCTTGTGCCTCTTGGCTTCTCCTTGGACAGGTCAGTGTTCCTGGTCTGACTGCCCCGGCACGGACTTAACGCTCCGTGAGAAAGCAAGCCTGTTTTCACAACTCCCGTGGTTTGACTTCTACAGCAAAGAAAAACCCCACGTGTATATATTTGGATAAACCTTGTGAAATTGCTTGGATGTGGATCCTTGCTCGGAAGACCGGGCCAGTTCCTAGAGGACGAACGTTCACACCGCAGCAGCTGGCTGCGAGCAATGCCCTGGAGGGAAGAGTCGGCCAGAGCCAAGCCTGGCGCTGGCCACGAAGGCTGTGCTCCTCCTGGAGGCTGAGCAGCTCTCGGAAGCAGCCGTGGGGACGCGCAGGAGCCCCAACAGCCTCTGCGCTTCTCCTGACTCCGTCGCCCTGCTGGGAGTCCTCCCCAGTCACAGTTCCCAGCTCCTGGACCAGGTCCAAGCCAGACATCCTGGCATCTCCCATGGATGCAGGACCAACAAGGGACTCCAGACCATTTCTCCTACCCCACAGTTTTGATCTGCCCGTGCCGGGTTCTCTTCCCCAGCCGCAGGGGAGCCTGGATACCAAGCTGCTACCTGACTGCACCCGATGAGACCAAGCACCGCCAAGCTCCAAGTGACCCAGGACAAACAGATCCCGCTAGCGCAGGTGGGAGCACCCTCAGCCCTCGCGGTGCTGCCCGACATCTCCCCAGCAGGACCAGCAGTGTTCGGCAGGGCGCACGGCAGGGCGCACGGCATTTTGCTACACCGTGGCACCACCACCAGTCGTCACCCCGCCGTGCCGGGAGGCAGCGTGGGCGCAGGAACCCCAGCGCAGGCGATCACCGCGTGCCTCTGCTTAGCCCGACCCCTCCACCTGAGCTGGGCTTTTACATAAACCATGCAAATACAAGAGCAACAGAGAATTTTTAAGCTTAGAAACAAATATTTAATTTTTTTTTCTAAAAAGAACCTGAACCTGGGCATAGGAGCCATCTCAGAGCTCAGCCCAACAGCCTGGCCCTCCAGTTTGGGGAGAACAGCGCTGTCCACTCGCCTGTATTTTGACGCTTGCCAGCTGGTGGCAGCAATTTTCCCAGCTTGGGCAGCGCTTTTTGTACCCGTGCACGGATAACCGCATTGGAAAAGGCCCTCGTCCTGTGTGGGGCTGCCCCTCGAGCTGTGACAAGGCACAAGCGAGAGGGCTCCGAGCAGCGCGCTGGGCACCGGGAGCCCGCGCTTCAGCAGCGCACGTACCTTGAGGTCGCTGCTCTCTGCCTCCCGCAGCTTCTTCAGCCTGAAGTCACCCTCGCAGGGATTGAGCGCCGACGGCGGGGCCACGCACGCGCACTTGCAGCTGGGTCCCGACGTGATGGTCTCCACCGTGTAAAAATCCTCCGCCCGGAAGGAGCCTTCGTTGATCCTCTGGCAGGCGCCGCGGCCCAGGGGCCTCACCACGCACTTGCAGCGGCAGTCGGAGCCTTCGGACACTGCCTTCACCTTGTCGTAGTCCCCTAGAAGCTGAGCACACACACAGGCAGCAGCAGGTTAGCAAGTGCCTCGGAGCCCGCCGGTACCGGCAGCCTCTGCCAACCATGAGGCTTCTAGAGAGTGCCCAGCTTGGCCATCCCCACCTGCATGTGGGAAAAAAAAAAAGCCTCTGCCAACAGTTTTCTTTCCCCCCACCACTTTCTTTGTGTAAAACGGGTTGAACCACCCCATGCTGCTGTCTTGCAACACTCCGGGTCCTTCCAAAGAACAGCGACTCCAGTAAGTCACCTGCTAGGTGACCTGAGCGAGGTTTCCCTTCAGAGGCCAAGGGGCTGGGGTGCGCAGGAAGGGTGACTCGGAGCTGCCCGATAAGCAGTGCAAGCTGCTGGTGAAACAGTGCTTCAGACCAGCCCCGTACAACGCCAGGAATTTCCTTTACGGAGCTCTGTCGAGAGCGCTCATGAGAGCCCCGCACAGAAATAGCGCAGGCAGTATGTTTCCAATAGTCCGCGAGCTGGTGGCCCCCTGGGGCAGATAACAGCGCGCAGCTCCACTGCCAAATCTAACGGGAACCGCCAGCGCATCCCAGGGACAGGGCAAGAGCCAGGGACCCTTCCCCGCTGCACACGCAGAGGCTGCACAAGGACGTGCACCCGCTGGGGCTTGGCCAGCTCGGTGCTGCGGCAGCACCAGGGGTAACAACAGCCTGTGCAGCTGCACCCGTCCCCGTGCAGCGTCCGGAGCGCGAGCAGCATCGCCCGGAGCGCACGCAGCATCCCCAGGAGCGCACCCAGCGTCGCCCCCCGCGCACCCCTGTCGCGCACCGCGCAGCAGCACCTGCGAGAGGACGTTCTCCTGGTTGTCCGCCTCGTCCTGCAGCGGCTCGGCCGTGGCGCCGGGGGTGCCGGGGGTGCCGGCGGGCGGCCCGGCGCGGCAGCCGGCGCCCAGC
>VWPW01024834.1:245923-262949 GCA_013389825.1 Crypturellus undulatus
GCCCCTCGCGGTGTCCGCGGGCCCCGCCGGGTCCCCGCGCCCCACGCGCGGCTCCTGCCCAGGCCCCGCCGCCCCGCGCCGGGATGTGGGGAAGGCAGCAGCCCCGAAGGACAGGGTGGGTCGCACCCCGTGGAGCCAAGCCCTTTGCCATGGGGGCTCCTACGAGTCTGTACCAACAGACTCTAGCAACTCCCGTCTTGCTGCCAACCCGGGCACAAAATAGCGCCTGTAGGAGCAGATGGTTCCCCCAGTGGGCCCAGCTGCTTCCGCGTATCCAGCACAAAGCTGGACCAGCGTCAAGCAGCACTCAGGTCTTACTGCGCATCTTGACTTTGTTTTGTGTTCTTTTTAAAGCTCCACCTCCTGGAAATCAAGTGATGGCAGAAGAACTTAAAAAGAGATTTTCCTAGCATTACTACCTCCAAGAACAGCTCTGGAACAACAAAAGCCTGCTGGGTCCCATGGTCGAGGGCCTCTGGCATTTTTTGAGTTTTTTCCTCAAGGTTTCCTTGAGAAGGCCGAGGATGGAAGGAAAATTAATCAGTTATGACATTTTAACATGAAAAGAAGGATTTCATATATTAATGTATTTGTTTCCCCTTTCTTTTGCTCATAAGAGGAAAGAGAATCGTTCTGGTGGTATTCAGTTTGGGTTAAAGACAAGCTTAAGCCTGTCCTTGGGGGGCAAGAGGAGACAGTGAGAGGCAGTGTGGCTTCTCTGTGGTCATCTCTGCAGGCTGAACATTCCTCCACGACAAACCCCAGCCGGAGCAGGACGGTGGCGTGAGAAAAGGCAGCTCTGTGGCTTCTGCCTGGCAGCTCTCCTGGTCCTGGTCCAAACCACAGCCCGAGCAGGAGGCTGCAGTGTCTCCATGCCTGGCCCTGCTCTGCACAACCAGCCCAAAGAAGTGGGTAAAGGGTGCTCTGCAAACACCACCTTGCCAGATCTGCTACCAAGGGAATCTGAGTGCTGGGACAGGCCATGAGGCATCTCTGTGCTTGGGGCTAGGGCAGCATCACTGGCATCCCCTTCCCTCCCTCCCAGCAGGACCGTGTCCCCTTGGGAAGCCCCCATGTCCCTGTACCGCCATGGGCGAGCTCGGAACAGGCAGCACCTCCTGCGAGGCACCAGCCCGCACGGCTGTGGCTTGGATCAAATCGAGGACACGATGGTCGGGCAGTAGGTGTAAAACTGGGGCTGAGGCTGACCTGGGGCCTCATTCGTCTTTGCTTTAGGTGGGCTCCTTGGTTTTCTTTTTGCCTTTCGGCGCGCTCCGGCCGCCACTACGGCGAGCGCGCAGCTCCACCCTGTGGCACCGACACGGACACGCTGCCGCCTTGCGGCGCGCCCTCGGGACGGGAGCACGCAGCGACCTGCAGCGCTTCTCCCGCAGGGGTGCCTCACCCGTGACCCGAGCGCGGGGTCACCCAGCTCAGTCACACCATGACACACGCCGGCCCAGGCCCCAGGTAACTTCGGGCCGCAAGAGGAGTTCCTCGCATTCCTGGTGGGACGCGCTGCCCAGTGTGGAGGTGAGCAACACGAGCCAGAGGCCACCGCCGAGCCTCGCGCATTCCTGCTCCATGCGGTCGCCCACCCCAGCATCACATCCTGTTGAGAGAGACCCAAATTGCTGGCAGCGATGGCATCATTAGCACCCCGGGACTCGATCTGGCAGGGCCCTGTCGAACCGCACGGTCACGCTAGGGAGCGTGCAGAGACACGGCCGTGGCCTGTGCTGCCATGGCCTTGCTGCCAGCAGCCACCTGAGGCGTGTGGAGGCACCGCCTCTGCGGCCACCGAGAGCTGGCTGGGACATGAGTGTCCGAGGCGAGAGGTGGACCCAACGGGTGCTTCTGTCCTGGGGACAGGACATGGTTAGAGGGCAAGAGGCCATGGCAGGGGCTGACAGACCTTTGTGCATGAGGGCTACACAGCCAGAAGCCACGTGGCTAGTGAGGGACAAGCCCTGATGTACAAGAGTTCCTGTGTGCTTGGGACAACACGGCCTTGCTGCAGGTGCCCACGTGAGGAATGTCCTCTCTTGGCTCCATCTGCCCAAGGAGGAAATCCATCTCATGTGCAACATGACGAGGCAGGAAAACTCGCAATGCAAATTGGAGTTGAACAGCAATTTAAGACCTCAGCACTGACACTTGTGTTTATGCCTGTGAGCCGAACGAGACCTGGGCAGATATTCATACGACCCAAAAAGCTCCTTTTTGAGGCTGTTGGACCTGCAGGAGGCACAACCACATTGAATCTGGGTTTGATTTGACCGAGGTGGTCTGCCCAGCCCAGAATAGAAGATATATTTTAAAAGAGCAATGTTAAAACCTGGAGGCCAGGAGAGCAGTCCTGTACCACGTGCATTAGCTTGTACCTCAGCGAGCAGCACCGGGGCCGATTACAGAACTCGGGTCAACTCACTGCAGTAAGAAAAAAAGCTCCACACGAGTTCTAGCAGATAATCAGATTCTGCCGAAATTCACGGCCTCCTGACCAC
Organism: Crypturellus undulatus; assembly: GCA_013389825.1. NCBI lineage: Eukaryota > Metazoa > Chordata > Aves > Tinamiformes > Tinamidae > Crypturellus > Crypturellus undulatus. Next base: position 248,431 of record VWPW01024834.1, read on the forward strand.
CCCAGCCCATCAGGCAGGGCCAGACCCCGGGCCTGGCAGGTCCCTGTCCCAAGAGGATATTATTGCTGAGAACCTCTCGGGCTTCCCATGTGCCAGCGTCTCTGCCTCACCGCCTGATCAATGCGCCGCTGTTTACTGCTGCGTCCCCGACACGCCAGCCACTCGCATCCGTCCCACCGCATGCTGTAATTAACGCTGACTGAGCCCTGGTAAGTCACAAGGAAAGGTCCCACCTCACTGCCTTTCAAAACACAAATCCGCTCAAGTACGCACATCGTAGTAGCAGGACGTGTCCTGTCATTAGCACGTGGCTGCACCGATGTCCCAGTGCTCAGAGGCCACTTAGCTAACACCAATGTCCTGCAACATTGGCAAGTGTTTACACTACACCCACACCCCTCAGGCTGCTCCAAACCATACCCAGCACACAGGGATCCACAGGGATCAGGTCCTGGGCTTCAAGGAGCAGCTCCTGGGCTGGAGCTCCGGGGAGCACCAGCACCAAACGAGCACGTTGGCAGACACGGCATCTCACTCCCAGAAATACTATTGGCAAAACTGGGCACGGCCACAAAAATGGCACCTCTGAAGATGACTGAAAATGCAAAGTCAGTATTTCTGTAGCAGCACAGGCCCATAGGAGAAACGAGGGCTCAGGAAACTTGAGGCAACAGCTTCCAGGGCCGCGGTGCTGGCTCATGCACGTGTGAGGCAAGGAAGTGACACGTGATATTTTGATTTCCTCACACAAAATCCCACTAGATTTTCTGGGGAAAATTCCAAGTCAAGCAAGAGCAAGACTCTGCAGCCCGGCTTGGCCTGAATCCTTGTGGCTCCAAGTGACTAAGCTGGCTCTCCCAGCTGCTTCGGCACTCACGCCCCAATAATGCCTGTCTCTGCTCTCTTTTGAGGTAACTTGAGAACTTTAGGGGCCAGGGACTTGGGGTATGACGGGAAACATGGGCCAGAGCCCTGCACACACAGCCAGGCTCCTCAGAAGTCGCTGATGGTCTGCGTTGGGCAATGCAGCTAAGCGCAGCATGGGCAAGAGCCTAAGAGCCTGTCCTAAGAGATGTGGTTCAACCCACATCTCGCATATTGGCAAGAAAGCGGCCCCACTGGTGCGTCTGGACCCTGGCCATGGCTGACGTGCTGCTCTGCTGTCAAAACAGACCTTTCTGGTGCTGGGACCGTACTGCTACCGAGACCCGTAAAGGGAGGCAAAGGTGAAGAGGAAATGCAAATTGACAGGGTTGATAAAGACACGTTCGGGCTCCCTGGCAGAGGTCTGGGTCATGATGAGTGTCAGTAGGTTGTGACTAATTGCGAGGTTTGGCCTGGCAGGCAGCAGCCCCCACGCATTGAGGGCAGGGGCTGGCCCAGGTGGCTGCTCCGGTGCGGTCAGGGTGCTGGGACAGGTCTCTCCACCACCTTGGCCTGCTGACTGCCCACCAGTCACCAAGTTCTGTGAGACCTCGGGGCCATCTCATCAGCTTCTGTTTCATCCCAACGATGCCCTCACCTTTCCCCACTCTATCTTTGCCAATAGTACTGCTCTGCAGACTGTTTCAAGTGACAACAACACACCCTGTTATCCCAGGTCACATCATCTCCTACCTGGGGAAGGAGACAGCTGGTTGGTGAGTGCTCTGTCCTGTTCAGGTTCTTCTCAGCAGGGCTCTCTTGCTCTGTCCCAGCCAGAAGCTCCCAGAGTTGTATGAGGAGGACAAAGGCAGAGGTGATTTTGTGCCCTCCACCCTTGTGCTGGGAGATCAAGATCAATGAATTCATCAACTAAGCAAAAACGCTAACTCAAACATTAGGAAGTTGCAGGTAAGATGAGTGAAACTGTCTCACTCGGATGATCAGGCCAAGCAGGCAGGACTTCCCAGGCTGGGAGAGCTGACAAAGGCAAAGGGCACTTGTCTTCCAGATCATGTCCAGGATGGAGATTTGGAGATCATATGGGGACACAGTGCTTCTACAAGGTGTGTTCATTCTCACTGATGGGTGGGGAAGCAGAGAAACTCCCACAGCAGGAGTTTGAGGGGAGCACATCTCCAACCCATCATTTCCAGCGAGGAAGCCTTCGTTCTGAGGGGCTCCTCCGCTGTGCTGCATCGGGGACACGCTGAGACCCCTCTGCTCTCTGCCAGGCCCAGAAGTGAAGGCTGATCTCACTAATGGTTGCCAGAAGCAAGTGTTTTTGCTTGACCAAACAGCTGCATCCTTGCAGCTAAGGAAACCAGTGGTGAGACCACCTTTGGCTTCACCCAGCCTCCAGGCTGCTGAGGACAAAACCGGCAAGTTTAGGAAGGGTTTTCATCTGCCAAGAGCAGGAACATCTTCCTGCAGTGTGTCTTCCTCCCAGATACTGCTGACCATGGGGAAAGGCAGAGACTGGATGGGCTGGAAGAAGGCTCAGGCATGGTGAGACAAGCCAGGACAGTCCTTGGGGTGGCTTCTTGCCCATGGTGCCTCCCATTAGCACTAACTGCGCTCATGCTGTCCTTAGGCCATGCCACACAAGAAGCTCCCTCAAACTGGAGGAGAAGTCCCAGCAAACAGGGAAAAGGCCAGTCCTGTCCATGCTCCTGCCACCAGCCACACAGCAGCCCAGACGCTACCAACAGGCAGTTCAGAAGCGCTTGGTGATGTGGGTCAGCAAATGAACATCCACGCAGAGGAAGGACATCTCCCACAGGAGCCATGGCCTGGACAGCTCCCTGACAGCCCCCTTCGCATGCAGTGCCAGGTCAGGGACACAAACAACCCCCAGAAGGGGCACTGGGCCCTGCTGAGGGCGTTGTTGTTGAAGAGACCCTGGCAGCTTTCCCTGTGCACGTGGGAGGCAGCTCCGGCATCCGTCTGGAGCTGCCTGCCAGGCCCTTGCTCCAGGGAGGCTCGCGAGCTAAGGGCTGGATTTTAGCAAAGTCAAAGTTCAGTCTACCGAGATGTCAGCCACCCCTCAGCAGAGCAGCCAGCACAGCCTTGGTGGACCTCTTCTTACCTTAGCCAAGAAACACAAGGTCAACACATATGACCACCCCATCCAAAAGAGCCATGACTAGACGGGGCATGAGCGTCCAAGGAGAAGGACCAGCACTGCATGCTGTGCTAGTCCTCATTAGAGAGGGAAGGAAGGAGGGAGGACAAAAAAACCTTCAGAAGCTCCTGTCATTAACACTACAGTGAGTCAATGCTAAAACAAAGCTGGACTTATAGCCCGGCTACAGAGAAGTGTCCAAACTGCCAACTGCCCCAGCCAGACTTCTCAGACCCCAAATCTGGTGTTCTCTTCTGGCAAGCAACACGTGCACCCCAGCCTCTTTCTCTCCCAAAATTCATTGACCTCGATCTCTCCTGCCTGGCAGCTAGTCCAGAGTTGGAGCCAGTCTCACAACTAGTCTCAACACTTGACTTGCAGTTGCATGGAGTCAAGGGCTCTCCACATGCTCTGTCTCTCCATCTCCATAGCCTGGACCCAGGGGAGAACACATCCTGCTCCAGACAAGGAGGCCTGTCAGGAGTTTGCTGGACAACTGCTGGATACAGCAGGGAAAGCCTTAGTCAACCCAAAAACTGCCCCAGGAAGAAAAGCCATGACTTGCTGAAAGGCATTCAGAGAATCTGAGGCAGGGAAATGATGCAGCTCTCCAGAGCTGTAGTTGCCACCAACAACCAGGCTGCTCCAGGGCAGAGTGTGGCCAGACGCTTTGAGGATCCAAGGGTCATGATAAAGTTATGCTGCCACCGAGCAGTGTTACTGCATTTTAAACCCAAAACACTACTGCCTGGAGCCGTGCAGCACACATCCCTGAACAACATGGGGCTGGCAGACTTCCAGATTGCAGGAACTGTGCAAGCTCCATGCACAGCTTCTTGGAAATAGCCCTATCTCAGCAGGTTGTCTTTTGCTGGCTCGCCACAGACTAATCACACGGGGAGGATGTGAGATAGCACTCACCCACCTTGCACTCGCAAGAGGTGTGGGCCACAAGTCATTGTAGCATTGCCCAATCTGAGAGTTGCATCTCAGGAGCACACAAGCTGTGCACAAGCAGGTCGAGGTCTCCACAGCGTTTCAGGGCCATGGTGCCAAAGGGTGCATATCAAACCACCTCCTTGGGTTTGCTTGCTTGAGGCTGTTTTAAAGGAGAAAATAAATGCACAGTTATCAGTTCAGCGACATTGCCTCAGGATGAATATCATCCAGCCCTGGTCGTTCATCTGTCAGCCCTGTAATCTCTTTTACTAATGCGTTGGTTTGACACAAATCTTTTGATGCAGCATCCCTGAGGAGGGTTCTGTCAGGCTTCTCTCAGTCAACATAGCTGTCAAAAATGCTAATTATAAAAGCTTTCCTTTTATTCAAGATCATCTATTAATAAGCTAAGGAAAGGATTTACTACGCATTTTGGTACCTGCTTGATTTTGGATTCCAAGTTTCCAAAGAACCTTGTTCTCTCATGTCCACAGGGACTCGCTCCGTCCTTATTGATTCCTTAGATCACCTCCCAATTCACTCTCCTGAGAAGCAAAACAAGCCCCACACAGTGGATTTCAACACAACCAGACACAAGATAAGCCGCCACCACCTCCACCCTCAGCCGCACGTCAGGCTGCGGTTTCTACATTCTGCTCTCATCAGCACCCTACGTAGTTTTAGCCGGCTGAGCAATAAATGATGCTGAACCCCAACTGTATTTGGAACAAGGCAACTCGTTTGCTCATTACAATAGGAAACCGATGCCCTGGAACTGACTGTCGTTATTGGCAGGGGAAGATCCCCAAGTCCAGCTAAACAGAATACAACACGGCCACCTCTCCAAGTTTGCATGCTCTTAAAAGCTCCTTATCTAAGGGTTACAAACAGAAAATTCCAGTTTTAGCACTGACTGACACCTGCCAGATTCCTCAACCTGCCTGCATCACCCCAGCTCAGACACAGCCACCTCGTCCTGCAAAAGGGGTTGTTTTCATGGCATGGGACCAAATCAGGAGGCACAGCACAACTTGGGCTGCAGTCACTATAGCACGGAGAACAGGGAACAAACCACACTTAGAAGGCCATGGTGCAAAATTCAGACTCTCAGCGTTCCAGCCCAGTCACCACCTAGTCCTAGAAATTCCCAGTCACCACCAAGCCCCAGAAGCGCCTGAGCAATGCACACATTTTCACTGCTTGGGGTTTGTAGACTGCTTGAATGGTCTCAGCAGTTTCTCAGAGCCCAACAAAGAGTAACTGCTTTACATGGGACTACCCCTGTGTACAGTCCCACTGCGGCTTTGAAGGCCATGTGCAGGACACGAAGGTCATAGGGTTTCTGTGTTTGCCTCTTGGAGACAAACCTGGTCAGGTTTCTGAGCCAGGAGAGTTGCAAACGCTCTCCAAGAGAAACCCAGCTCGGCACAGCATGCGGCGAGTCCAGAAGCGCTCCCAGCTCCACGGAACCTCCTCAGGCCACGCGCACTGCAACAGGAGATCAGTGCAGAGCTACAGCCTGCAGACATCTTGCATAGCCCAGCAGACGCTCGTGGGAGGTTGGGTGAGAGCCCAGTAACCGCCCAGCCGCGCCCCATCTTGGCACACATGCTCCTCACGCCCTCTCCTACCACTCTGCCAACCCTCCCTACCTGCCTGCTGGCAAGAGGTAGCCCAGGACATATGGGATACTCCTAGTAAAGTAGGCACAGATGTGGAATTAGGACAACCCAGTCCTTCCCCCTCACATGAGCCTTCCTCTGGGGCAGCAGCTCTCCGAGCAAAGCTCACTGAGCAGCAAACAGCTCAGCCGGTGGGCCATGCCGCTGGGCAGCCTGCGGGCCATGCCGCTGGACAGCTTGCATTCCAAGTTCAGGAAGCTCCTGGGCTGATTGTTCATCTCCAGGCTTCACACAGTACTGAGCTCACAGGAAACCACAAGATCTTCCTATCTCTCCATCTCTATAAGGCTTAGATTGTGCTTTAGCTGCTATTACTCCTTCCTCATTCAACTTGGTCTGAGATGGAGGCTGAACTAGAGACATCCATAGACCCTTCACACCAGCATTTCTCAGATTAGCTGGTTCCTAATAAGTTTAGAATTGAAGGAGGTGCCAGAGGAAACAAAACATATCAGCAACAAGCAAACATGAATCAAACGGATCTTGGTCAAACCTTAAAGCAAAATCCTCCTAATGTCAGCCACCTCCCCGAGGTGCTGCAACTCCTCCATCCCACGCTTGTGTTTCACAGAACGCAACAAACCTCACAGCACTCCAAGCACTTTTGTGGCAACAAAGGGGATGAAACGAAATCAGGCACCAGGCTGAGGCTCACACAGAACACACACACACACACACTCCTCGAAACTAACCTTAACTCCTCTAATCTTAAACCCCAAATCTTCAAGGGAGGCTTACAAAGTGCTCTAATGATGAATTAGGTAACCTCTATCATAACTCTATGTGCTGCCAAAATCATGAATAAATAAAGATCGGTATCAGCACAGTACCTTCCTCTGCCCTTACCAACCACTGCACACTCCATGGGCAAGAGGAACTTGCCCCTTCTCATCAGCCATAGCTTCTCCTAACAAGAGCACATACTTGTGGTTGGCCCACAGATGCATACTGGACAGAAAAATAAAAACTGGGGCTTGCAAGAGCACGTGGACTATTACAGCTACAGCATCAGGATTGCATGCATCTTTGCTCTGCATTGCATCCAGCCTCAGATCCAGCTTTCAGCTGCCTCTTGGAGAGAAGGTACAGAGCAATGTGTGATTAACTTGGCATAAGAACCTCCCGCACCTCCCATCTCCCAGTAATTTACATTTACTTCAGCAGCCCAGACCGCCAAAGGGCATGAGGGTAGATGGACAACAGCATTACCCCTAACTTCTGAACAACATATGCTGCTCCACACATCCCATTTCAAAAGCAAATGGGGCAGTTAAGAGTAAGGAACTAAAATGGGAATCATTTTCCCAGGACTAGCCAAGCAGGCTGGGTACCTCCAGCTAGAAGATGGGTAGGGCAAACCTAGGAGTGAGCAGTTCCTGCTACAGCCCAGGCAAGAGCACAGCAAGATTGTCAGGACACTGATCCAACCCCCATGATGTTGTGGGGATCAGGGCCACAGCAGTCCAAGACCAGGCAGTCTATGACCATCTCTCAGCAGTTCCTCTGCCAGGTGGGCGCTGCAGCCCCAGGGCAGCACAGCAGAGAGGCAAGGAACCCTGTCTACAGGGCAAGAGGCTGAGAACTGTCATTCCTGCAGAGCCCACATGCCCAGGGAGCCCTTGCCTGCAGAGAACCAGCATTGGGACAGAGTGATCGCAGAACTGAACAGCACAGCCTTCATCCTAGCATGATGTTGGCTCCTGCTGGCCCCCAGGGAAGTGCCCAAGCACAGCTGGAGCCAGCTTAAAGTCATATTTAACCTAGAAGTATGTGCTGAGTCAAGTACCAGAACATCCACTTCTCGCCAGTGCTTAAGGCTGGCAAATACAAGTCTCAGGCACTCCATAGGTATTCAAGTCTAAATTGAAGGCAAAAAGTTCTTCCATTGCTTCACGGTTGGCAAGCTCAAGGGCTTTTCAAGAGAGAGTCTTCTGCCCTTCATACTATTGTGCTGGGCACCCATTTACTTGCAGAAGCATAAAGCAGCATACATTACATACCAGCCAAATAGGAACAGTTGCACAGAATGTTGCTAAACTCCAGACACTCAAGACAACATCCACCATGATCACTAAAGTCTTGAAAAGCCCAAGTGGGTGGTTGAAGAAAGCACAGTACCCCAGCTCCAACACTCTTCCAGGTATGTAGAGTTACTGTGCAGGAAGACAAACACATCCTCCCTCCCAGCCCTCCAAATGCATTCGGTTCTTCGAGTAAAGACCCCATTGCAGCAAGGACACAAGTCAGTTCTAATTATTTATTTGTAGCAGAATTTGAAGTACACCAGGTACTCAAAGCTCAAGATAAGCCTCAGGAAGAATACTTGGTAAAGTAAAAGGACAAATTAATAATTAAAACAGGGCGACCTCTCCTTCTTATGAAGAAAACAGAATAGCTCTAAAACATCCACAGTTCAGCAGTCTTTCTAGCCTGCCATGGTTAGAACATACGGTCCCACATCCAGGGCCAGCTCACACATCTCCTGCAGCAAGGCATCTCTCAAGGCACCGTTGAGGTAAGGGAGATATTTTCATTATAAGACTTTCATTATAAGACATCTCTTCAGGAGCTTTGTGCTTCAGATGTTTTAAAAAGCCTGACTTTCAATGAGGATCAGTCTTTCTCAGCATGTCTGAAATGGGAAAAACAGCTCTTCTGAAGAGGAGGTCTTCAAGTACTTGAGAATTAGCCACAGGTAGTATCCAAGCCATGTGGCAAGACCAGCAGAGCCAGGAGTTGAAGCAGCACCCTAGACCATTGCCTTTCCTGCAGCAAGCCATTTTTTTAAACCAGGCTGTTCCTGAGCTGTACAAAGTTCAGTCAAGCTTTATGAGACAAAGCTCAGTCTTAAGACAGTCTCCACCCACAGTAGGTCTCCAGTTTTATTCCAGAAAAACCCATACCATAAAGACTATATATTTCTCTTCAGTTTTCACATTTCCATTTTCAGGAATTGTTCACCTTCTGCAGAGAAGGAAGATGAGTTCTGAAGTCACATGCCTGCAGACCAGCAAGCACCACAAATAGCACCAGAATGAAGAAAGCCCATGTCATTGATACAAGCTTGGTACCCATTGAGACTGGGCTTACTTATCTAAGAGATCATCATATCTCTCTAGAGCCTGCTTCTCCAGTTCCAAGAGTTTTTCATAAAACTTCCCAGCAATTTCTTCATCAATATCCATCTGAAAGAGAAAGAAAGCAGTATTGAGACCTCTTTGGCAGCAGCCAGCAAAGTAATGAGGGAATCCCAACCATGTTCACTGGCTAAGCTCTTCAGGTAGTCCACTGCTGCTTCTTGGCTCTCCAGACCACTTATTGCTCACAGCCCTGCACCCCCAAAGAATTATGCAGAGATAAGGAACAAGCAGTACTCAGCCTGTTTAACACTGCAGTTTGCTTTTTTTCCCTCCCCCACTTCCAGTCTGCTCTAGTGGTGCATTCAGGCCTATGATCCCTAGCACTCTGCAGATGTGCTGCTTTGTAACATCCAAGGGGAAGAAATTCATAGGTTCCTTCCAACTATACTTATTGGAAAGCATGTAGCAGACCTTTCCCATCAGTTCTACATCCTACCCTGTTCACACAGATGCCCTCTTCCTACCCAATCCACTAAGCTTCAGATCCTCTGCAGGAAGCCTTCTCTGCTCTCTTCCTTGAAGTTTGCAGACTCCAACCTGAGGCTGGTGGCCAGGAGTTACTCTAGTTTATCTGGTAAAAACCTACACATCAGCATTCATGCATCAGCAATGCTCAGCATTCAGCATGCACCTTGCTTCCATATCACCATCAGGATACCCCATGCACTAGCCCTTCCATGAAGGAAGCACAAAGCAGGGCCCTAGCCAAGCCCCTTTGCAGGAATCCATTTTCCCATTTACCTTTCTGGGCTCCACGTAATTCTTTCCCAGTCCAGTAGTACAGCTGTGGTATTTGGCAAGTGCATCCAGGGATTCGGGCTTCTGTTTGAACAACCATACCTAGGAAGAACAGCACAGCTGTGTGCAGAGCTCAGCATAGCCCTAGCCAAGCACCCTCAATTCCCATCTCCTCTCTGCACAACTACATGCCTGTGGCTGACAGACTGCAAGTGAAGCAGTCCCCTTGACACATATGGGAGGAAAAGTTTCTGAAATTATTTCTTTTACAGGGACCAATGAGGGTCAAAGTATCACCTGTTGAATCAGCCCTGATCACAGCTGGTCCCCCACTATTTACCACTGTTTAGAAGGAAGTGCACACCCCTCAGCCCCATAGAGAGGCTACTTATTCAAGCCAGCAAATATTGGGAAGAGCTAACCGAGAAAGGACTTAAAATCAAGTAGTCCAACTACTTACATGAGCTTCGGCTCCATTATGTGGTGTCAAAGTGTAGGTTTTGGCAAAAAATCGTATCTGAGGGAAAGGAAATACATGTTAGAACCAGCAACACTAGCCTAAAATTTCTTTGACAAGCCCACTGCAGCCCATCAGCACAAGGTTTACCACCACAGGCAGTCAGCTTCAGAAAGCATTTCTACAATTACCACCACACCATGACTAACACTCAACTATCATCACAAGCTCTACACATCCTTGGACCAGACCTCCACACACAGCTGGTTCCCACAGCAAGAGGCAACATGCTCTGCAGGCACCTTTTCTTCAACGTTTCAGCACTGCACAAGGGCAAGGCAGAGAGAAGCTGCAACACTAGCAGCACAGCAGAGTGAGCAAGGCCTTAACCCACTGACAGGAGAAAGGTGATCTGCCAGGATCAGCTGCCATCCTAGACAGCTTAGGCTGAAAGGTAGCTCTTGCAGCAGCAGCCCCAGGGCTCAGAGCAAGCACCCATATACAAGGATACACTGGATCTGATAGCTGGAGCCAGAGGAGAAAAAAGTCTTTTGGAAAGCAAGAGAAAGGCAATAGAGAGTAGGAGACTGCTTTTCCAGAAGAACACTGAAAATATTCTTGTATTCTAGAAGCAGGCAGCATTTCAGTGTACAGGGAACAAGTTCTGCACACAGCTGCACTGCCACTGAGACTTAACAAGCCACCAAGATGCTAGCAAACCCTCCTGAAGGGGAGCCTTTAGGAGGGCTGTCATGGCATAAGGGCTAAACCACATCTATTTGCACAGCTATCCAGCAACATCAGCTCAGAGGGTCAGAGGAATTCTGTTTGGAACCAGGTGCTAAGATGCCAAAGGGCAGGGTACCTCCAGGTAAACCAGAAGAGGTTTAGCAGGTTGCCCAGCTAAATCTCCTCTGCTTCTCATTTCTACTTTATTTTTGTATTAGGAACCCACAACAGAACAGAGATACTGCTGTTTACTCAGTACCCAGGGGCTACAGTCCCTGCAGCAAAGTCTTCCCCATCACATTCCAAGCTCTGTGTTCAATATATGCACTGGAAGACTACGTCAGAAGCAGCAGAAATGCAGAGTCAATGCTGAGAACAGGCCCCTCTCCCCTGAGTTGAGCTGTCCAGAGCCCAGATTACAGGTATTTAGTACCATTGCCCTAGTTGTAGTTAGGGAAGTCAGAGCAGGCAAGTGAACTGCCACCATAAGCAGTCATACCCATGTGCCTGCGAGTTAAGAGGATGTTATTAGCCTCAAAGCCTGCTGCTCCACAAGGTCATTAAGAGTCAATCAGCTATTTTCAAGGGACACCCTCCTCCTCCAGCCCATTTCACCAGAGAACAGATAGCTGTAACACTAACAACAAGGAGCTACAAACCCAAAACATTTATCTCTGTGACATATGCCACCCCAGGCCAAAGAGGCTCCAAAAATCCAACATAGAGCATCACTTACCAGCCACATGATGGGCATCAGTAACTTCCATACAAAAACTGGCAAAATCCTGTATGTCATGTTAGACATAACAAGACCAGGACAAACCACACTGGAATACAGGCCCTGCAGACAAGAAGTAGAGTCAGTCTGGAAATGCAGGAGTTACGTTACAAATGGCACAGGCCCTTTCCCATTATTTTCTTGCTGGGAAGTAGTGGAAGGTGACTATACTGAAGAGGAATCTCTTCTGCAAAGACACAAGAACTAGAGAAAACAAATGACCTCGAGGGTCCTAGTTCAAGGTTCAAACTCAATGATTTGGGGCTCCCTACAAGCCCACAACAGTAGGCAGTCTCCCAGCACAGATCAGGATCCCATGCTGCTAATCTCTATACACCCCAACAGCTACGGCAGCACCCAACGGACTACAGCCCACTCCAGTACCTTGGAGACCCATCTTGAAGAACCCAGGCTGCAAGACTTGAATCATTTTTCCTGAACTCGGGTTGAACATGCTTCAGAAGTGCCTGAGCACTGCTTAGGTGGCCAGCAGAAGCTGGCGGCCTGTGACAAAGGCCCATGAGCAATCTGCCCGTGTGTGGCAGGCTCGGGTACCAGCTTCAAGCATCCTGGGGCACCTGCACACTGAGCACTTGCAGGCAAAGCAGCCAGGGCAGTTCTGCTGTGCGGCAGGTTCACCAGAAGTAAAGGCAGCCTGAACAGCAGCTCTTTGCTTTTTAAGATCAATTACTTAGCCTAAAGACAAAGCTATAGCTTGCAAGACAGGAAGCTCTTGTAATTATTTCTGCTTTCAGACAAATCCATTATTAAAAAAGCAAAAGACAAAACAACTTCCACAGCACATTCCCCAATAAGGAAGACTTGCAAGCAGCTTAGCTGCCTTTTACCACCAACACCACTAGTTCAGCTTCTTCCATGACCATTAAGGAACTTATCAAATTACCATGAATGAATGCAACAAGGTAATAGTAGCTAATTATGGAATTTTTTTATACATACAAACACCATACCTGCTTATTGAGTTTCCTGTTTAGAACCACACTTGTCAGGTCAGTAGCATATTTGGAGGAGCTGTATGACTCCTGGCCCTTGGTATGCTGATAATCAGATAAGCTGAAAGCAGATTCCCTGGCATTGCTGGAAGAGGTCCAGATGAGTCGGGATGGTTTTTCATTACCACAGAGCAGAGACTCAAGCTGTCGAACCTGCAGAAGGATTTTTGTTCAATTTATTTAGCACAGTAATTTTAAAACTGTAAACTCATGCCTTTAAACTGAGCTTGAAGACTATAGAACTTGCCAGATCTTCCTAGACTTGGCCAATTTCCATTAGAGTAACCAGCACACGCAAACCAGCCAGCTCTATAAGGAGCATCAGAAGGAGTCACTCCTGAGACTTAACTCAACCCAAAGTCCACTAGGACTCATTATAATCAGATTGTCTTCTCTTGCATAGCTGTTTAGCACCTCAGAGTTTACATTGAAGCCTCAGGGCTCTCCCTGAGAGAAAGTTTGGATTACAAGAAGCCTTGAGATTACATTAAGCCTTGCAACATCTGCCACCATTTGTTCCAACTCAAAGCTTGGTACTTTGCTCTACTGCCTCCTACAAAGGGGACAGGGATAAAGCTCGTTGTCCCAAACGAGGGTCATTTACTGTTTACCAGACAGACTCCAACCTGCATCAAAACACAAAAACCTGTAAGACGGGTGCTGATGGCTCAGTTCTTACTGCACCCAACACTGTCCAGGTCAAGCAGACCTAGAGCTTGGTCTTCCAATGCAGCCTCACCAGTATGAAGTGTCCGAAGAGGTTGGTGGCAAACACCTCCCGCAGCCCATCACCGTTGAGCCGATCCGTCTGCGTCATTACTCCCTCCGCAGTTGTCAGCATGTGCAGTACCCTCCTGAAGGCAGCGGGAGTTAGTGAGTCAGAGAGGACCCCCGCAGGGGAACAACTGCTGCTCCTTGCCCCTCAAGGTCGGCACATCAGAGGCACCCCTAGTCTCAAAGACTCCAGGGGGACCTTCTGTTTTCTCCCTCCACCTCTTGTGGGGTGGTTTATTAATGCATAGAAAGTTGTTGGCCTTGCTGGTCTCCTAAAGCTTCAATATTTTGCCCCCCCCCCTTTTTTTTTTTTTTTTGCTGCAGACCCAACACCGGTCACAGCGAACAACCCTTGTCACTGCAGCCCACGGAGAGGGGCTACCGCAGCAAGTGACCACCAAGGAATGTTTGTTTCCCAAACCCCCAGGCAGACAAGGAAGCAGAGCTTCAGCACGGAGCAGCACTTGGGGATTCCCCAGCCCTGATCCAGATTGGGAAAGCGGTCCAACCCCTACACACAATGCCCCAACCGCAGTGGTGTCGTTGGGGACACCCCATGGGCCAGCTCAGCCTCCCCACAAAGGGGCCCACGGACAGAGGGGCAGCAGGAGCAGCTACTAGGGCACCCCAGTGCAGCAGGTGACACAGAGCTGAGGGGACCCTGCACAGCCACCCCGCAGGCTCCTACCCGGTGAGCAGGCCTTGCCAGAGGGCCTTGAAGTTCACACGCGGGTTGGGCATGATGCCGGCGTTCAGGAAGATGAAGTCCAGGCGCTTGAACCTGCCAGGGAAGAGGAGCTGTGGGGTGATGCGCGGAGGCCAGCACGGGCGACGGGGCCACGGGGGGCACACACACGTACCTGCGGCGGAGGTCGCGGGCAGCGCGCAGCACAGACACCACGCTGCCCAGGTCCACCTCCACGGTGGACACCTGCGCGGCGGGGTGCGCCTCCAGCACGCTCTCGCGCGCCTCCCTGCAGCGCTGCTCGTTGCGGCACGCCAGACACAGGTGGAGGCGGCCGTCCTCGTCCAGCAGCCGCCGGCACAGCGCCAGCCCCACGCCGCTGCAACGGCACCGCGACACCTTAGACATGCGACACGAAAACCGCCCCGTCCCGCCAACCGCCCCACGCCGCCGCAGCCCGCCCCGCGCGCACCTGCTGGCGCCGGTCACGAGCACGACCCGCTCCATCGCTGCCGCCTTCGGAGTCGGAACCGCCGCC
>VWPW01024837.1:0-65762 GCA_013389825.1 Crypturellus undulatus
TTGCTGAGAACGCTTTGGGTAGGAAAGAGTGGCTGGTCGGGTGGCTGTAGCTGGCTGCCTGATGATGTTTTCTTGTTTAATATTACTCTTTTCTTTCCCCCTTCCCATTCCAGGTTTCTGCTCTCTGGCAATCTTCATGGTGGCTCAGTGGTGGCAAGCTATCCCTATGATGACTCTCCCACACACAAGCCCACAGGAGTCTACAGTAAATCAGCAGATGATGAAGTTTTCAGATACTTGGCCAAAGCTTATGCGTCAAATCATCCTATAATGAGAACTGGCACCCCAAATTGCCCAGGCGAGGAAGGAGAGACTTTCCAAGATGGCATCACAAACGGGGCCCAGTGGTACGATGTAGAAGGTAAGAAATACTGCTGAATTTCTCTAGCTCTGTTAGTGTCGTGTCGCTTTACAGAAATATTTGCTGGTTCCCTCTGAGAAATGACATCTGAAACAGTGGTGATAATCACAGTGAAAAAGAGGTTGTAGATAAAGTTGCATTTTTAGCTTTGAATATGTTCTGAAAGCTTGAAATGAAGCATTGTGGCATTATGGACACATCAAAAAGTGTTTGATGAGTTGCTCTTTGGGAGATGTTTGGGTCTGTAGGGAACAAATAGATCCCAGCAAACTTGGAGAGTTACCCTGTGTGGAATAGGTTTCATTTACCAAATGCATTACTGTAGGTCTCAAGACAGTTACTAAATTTTAATGGATACAGGAAAGAGGAACTATTGTTAAAGTATTAGAAATCCAAATATTATTTTGAAGCACCATTATTCTGTACTTCTTTTTTTTTAAACCTTACAACTTGTAGTTTTTTTAAAGGGTTTTAAAATATCCCCCTCTACAACTATGTAAAATAATTTAAGTTCATGGTGAACTAACCCAGCTGATCCTACTGGAAGTAGATAGGGAGATTTCTATGAACTAGAGTCCTACTAGTGCTGTGCAGAGAATGATAACCCAGCAGGGTCTGTTCCTGTCCACCAGTGCAGCTGAACCTAGAAGGGATCCAAAATTCAGGCTACCAAGGCCTCTAGGAAATCTCTGATCTAGGAAGCTGCATTACAGAGGTGATCTGAATATAAGCAAATTATCTCCTGATACCATCACTACTGCTCTGCTGACATGGGTAGTCTGGCTTAGCCATAGTAGAGGATGCTTCTCTGCATCTGTTTTGCTTAAAATGGGATTTAAGTAACAGTTTTTGTGATGTTGTGTTGGATGCTTATGGAAAGGATTCTGTAGGCTAGCAGAAAGAGCAATCTTGGCTTTCTCATTAGAAAAAGTTACACCATTTACAAGTCACCCCAGTGGATGTTGTACAACCAGGAACTCACCAGACAGTATAGTAACTTCTGCGATGAGGTCAAGACAAAAATCTTGCATAATTGATCCCAGGAAGTTGTGTTTCTCTGCTGTGTCTGGGCTCCTTTGCTCTGCCAGAGCTGAAGAGTAGTGGCAGCAGTGCTGAGCAAGCAGTGACATCCAACATGGTTTATGCTTAATAGCTTAGAGCACAACAAATCCCCAAAAGATGTGTTTCCAGAATGTGGGATTCAGTGTTGAGTCATATGTTAACCCTGAATCCACGTATCTTGGGGAGGAGGGTGACCCACTACTGGAACTGAATACGTCACCCCTGTGCCGGAGGAGGAAGTCTTTATTTCAGTGGTGGTTGAATCATTCCGGCAGATTTCGCTGTTCAAACAAGATGTGGTTTTTGCCTTATTCTGTAGCAGCTGTCTCCTTCCCTCCGCCCTCTCAAGCTCACGCACGCTGGGCTCTACCAGCTCAAGGTTCACGGCTGCTGGGAAAGCCCAGCGCGAGGGAGGTCTCTGCAATCTTGCGAACCTGCTTACGGCTGAACAGGATATCCTGAATGGGCTGTGCTGCCCTGGTGGCAGCTGCTGCTGGCAGGTTTCTGATCAATGGGTTTGTTCCCTGGAGTGCCCAGGTTTTCTGCCCTTTCTAGTGCACTGCGGAGGTTGTGCTTGAGCTTTTGGCTTGTGTCCTCCTGGCATCCCAGGGAGCAGCATTTTGACTAGGACTTAACATCTTTGACCTCCTGCTGTGCTGTGAAGTCCTTAGGCAGCCGGAGCCTTCCCTGGGGCAGCTCCCTGGTGGCAACTGCATTGACCCCCTTTGGGGCTGCCTTTGTTTTGTGGAGCCGCAGAGCGGAGGTTTGGCTGCTCCTCCTGGCATGGGAGGTGACAAGGTGTGAGCCCAGCTGCCCTTGGCATGGTTTAAAATCTGCCCAAAAGAGACACTGGCTCTCGGGTTGCATGGAAACAACCCCCTTGGCTGTGCCAAGCCACAGGGCCCGGCTCACTGCTGGTGGCTGTGGGAAACTCACAGGGACTGTAAGGACCTGAAGAAACAGAATTTGCAGCCTGGCACTAGATACCTTGACAGCAGCAGTGGATTGAACCAGAACCAGCTTGGCAGACAGGAGCCATGGGTACCTGAACTGTTTGTCCTCTAAGTTCACACAGAGTTGCTGCATAAGACATTTCTATGACATTATTCGGTCATTCTGGGGTTATAGGAGTTAATGCTTATTAGGGGATGAAGAGCAGAGGAAGGAGAGAGAGTTGTGTGCAGTGTGTGACAAAGTGGCAGAAACGCAACAGGGCTCTACTGAGTCATCTGCTCTGTTCAGCTTGGTGCCAAGGACTGCTCAGAGCAGTCCCGTGTGTGCTCCAACCAGCAGCCTCTGCTTAGAGGCTCCAGGATTTAAGTGTGTGGTGAAATGAGGATGGGAAAGTATGAACTCTGCTGCATGGGCAGTCTGGGGTGGCCGAACTCTTGTCCGGAGCACAAGAGTCTGTGAAAAGTGCAGGACGTGCTTGCAGCCCGCATAGCAAGCCATGCCAGGAAAGACTGCAGGCTCCCAGTCGCTTAAAGCCAGGAAAAACAAAGAAATGAGAACATAATGTCTCAACAGGTGGGAATTTTCCTGCCACGTTTTATCGTGTGAAATCAAACATACTGGAAAGTCAAATGCTGCGGGATTCGTTGACCTGGAGTTTCTGCTTTGGATTTATGGTGGTGCCAGATCTCATTAGCTTTTTCATTTGAGTTTGCAAACAACCTTTCGCGTGTGTCCAACTGAGGTGGCAAGTACATACCATTGGAGTAATTTTTAAGGTCAAGTGTGTACAGAAAAACATGGCTCTCTGCCACACTGCTGAATTTGGCTTCTGCATTCCAACCGCTATAGATAAGCGTGTCTATGACTGGGGACACATTTTGAGGCTATCTCTGTGATACACGCACTTACTTTTCCTTCCTTTTTAACCTCTGGGGCTTTTAACTATTGAGCGGCTGGTTTAGATCAAGAAAATAGCTGGAGGTTTGGGCTGATGCAAGACCCAGCTAATACTTAAAGCAACGTGAGTTGTGGCAGGCCGAAGAGTCCATAGGATTTAAAGGCAAATTGCCTAGCTCTTATCTCTGGGGTGGACATGCTTCATTTCATAAAAACCTCAATTCAGGAACTGAGGTCAATTCAAGAGAGCATTTCATGGACAGCCTTGGAAGGTCTTGTCTTTGTGTGCAGCCCCTTCCAAAAAGATATTTTTCTCACCCATTTAAATCTGATGTCCACGTTTTTGAGATGTTTCTGCAGGCACTTCCTAGATGGGATATGGGGATGCAGAGCTTGTGCATGTGCTTGCTGGGCTGCGTCTCAGCTGCTGGAGCTGGAGGCTCAGGCCTCCCTTCCTCCGAGTTTTAATGATTGCCACTAGTGGGCTGAAATTCTGCTGCCTGGTGGGTGCTGCTGCCAGTGTCTTGGAGCATGAGACCAGTGTGCGCAATTGGTTCTGTCCACAGAATAAGGGACTCCTAATCCCATCTTAGCTCTTTTTTTGCCACCTGCTCTCTGCAGAGCAGACGGGACCATTTCCGTGCTGCAGCTGTGCTGCGGGAGGTCCCTTATCTCCTAACATCTGCTCCAGTGAGCCTTGCACTTAGCGAGGTTCCTGCATAATGCAGTTTGAAATGAAGTTCTTCCAGCCTGCCTTGAAAGGCTGCTTCTGATCTGCAGCGTGGTGAAGGTATGTGGCTCCCTGGTTTTAGAGGAGCATGTGCTCCTGTGGGTCTGCACCATGCAGCAGGGAGCCGGGCAGCACCAGCCCCACGGCCTGGGCTCCTGCCCGAGTGGAGGCCTGATGCCTGGGAGCAGAGCGGAGCCAGGGAGGCTCCTCCTTCCCCGGACAAGTGAGCGTGGAAAAGCGAGGGGGTGGCTGCCGCCCGGGCTCCTGCTCTGCGTAACTGGAATGTGGATATTATATCCACCTCTCGCGTAGGGACTGACCTCATAGCTAGAGGGAAAGAGAGCACTTTTGTGACCGGCTGCCAGCTGGTCGGAACTCGCTTGCTGTGCCTCTAAGCTGTTCGTGTTGCTTTGCTTTCCTCACCAGTGAAAGGGGCTTGACGCTTCACAGGAGACTGGAACTTTGCCAAGTGTGGGCTCAGAGACCCTTCCTGATAAAAAGGGCTGTAATGAATGCAGCAAAATATCCCAAATAGCACCCGGGCAGATTAGCAGGTTAGCTACTCTCTGAATGTGCTTTTCCCTCTCTGCTAATGCAGGGTCGTGCGCAGGTCTCTCTGCCCACCTCCATCGTCTGCGTAGCTAAAAGAGGCATTTGAGAAAATGCAGATGGCATTTGGGAAAATATGCAATTCCATATGCTGTAAAAATAACTGTCCTGCTCTGCAGTGGGGGCATGTGAAGGCTGAATGTGTGCAGCAGATACAGTCCAAAATTTCCAGCATGCAGTGGACTACTTTCTTGAAGAGACAGTTTTACCAAAATTGATGCAGCAAGCTCTAATTTAGTCTGTTGCTGCTCTATTATGGGTAAGCATCTGTCCTAAATTTACTTGAATGGCAGATGAAGTACTAAATAGGCTTCATAATGGCTCTGGTTTACGTATGGATGTTTTCAAATGCTTCAGCTTCCTGCTATGAACAGATGGTTACAGGCTGGCAAACTGTTTCCCTCTGCATGGTGTTTGCTGGAGAGAGCAGCCTGCCATGGGCTACTCTTGAGTCTGGGAGCAGGAGCCAAATAATGCTGAGAATGTATTGGATTTGCAGGCCTTGTTCATCCAACCTCTTGGACCGAGTCCTCAGACACGTTTTTTTTTCCTGTGGCTTGTCCTCCATAGAGAGATTCCTTTTCTGTTTCAGTCCCTATTCTTATCCCCAGGTGCAGGCTGCAGTGTTGTTCTTGGTAAAAATGACATTTGATTTATTACAATAAAAGCTTTGTGTTCGCTTAGCAGCAGGTTCCCAGAAGTACGGAGAGGACCAGGGATATATTTGCTGTAATACCATTCCTCATGTCTTTCCAGGGATCTTTTCTTCTCTACCCTTGCTGATGCTGTAACCATTTTTTGTTTTACCTGAGCGGGATATTTTTTTTTTCTGAGCCTTTTAGGATCAGCAACAGCCACCACACCTATGGGAAGACTCCACTGCTTGGTAAAGTGCTGCTGCTACCTTTTCCTGACTGTGCATTAAAACAGCCTTTGCAAATGCAGGTAGTGCGTTTGCACCCGTCTGGCTCTTGATCTGTTAATCAGCCAGTGCCCTCTCTTTTGTGAAGCAGATTGTGAATGATTAGGAGGCTGCTCAGACAAGGAGGCTGCTCAGACAAAGCAAAGGAAGTTTATTAGCACAGCACTAATTTAGCACTTTGGCAGGCAAAACGGAGCATGAGAGTACAAGGTATGGGTGTCAGACTCACCTGGCAGGATCCTGCAGGCTGGTGGCAGGACACTTTGCTTGTGTTCTGCTTTCTTTCCTTCTGAAGTTTGGTTGGGGCAGGGAGCTGTAGCTACGGCAAATCCATAGCTGTTTCACGACCGATGGGCTCCTGAGAGCTGCCTTGATTTCCTCAGCTGACCCTGGAGGGACCAGGAGAGCTGTTCTCCAGCAGGGATACTGGGGCTGCCCATTGCCTGGGCCTCCTTTGTGCTGTGGTCCCTGGGGCTGCTATACAAATTGGGATGGAGCCATCTGGGAAGTGATGGCCAAGGTCTTGGCATGCCTGTCTGCTTGGATTGTAACTGTCTATGGTTGTATAAATCAGAAGATGTTGTCAGTATTCACAAAGCTTAGTGTGACCTCTGTTTTCTATATGATCTGGTAGTGGTAGAAAAAGCCCTTTCATACGACTGTGACATCTGGCTGTGGTGATGCGGTGTGATTTGTCAGGCTGACTCTGAAACCTGTTGCACAGACTTGTGGTGTTTCGGAATGTGGGTTTTCTTCACACTTGAAAGCTACCACGTGTTTAGAGGGATGAATATTTGCATCTTCAGCAGCTTGCTCAAATCTGAGCCCCAGATTGTAAGTGCTGATACCCGGGGGAGTGTTCAGGTCCTGCATGATTCATACCTTCTAAAGAAACGTACACTTGCATAAACTTAAGCAAATGGGTCGGGACACTTGCTGGAACAAGGTGACCTTCCTGATTTGTCCCTTCCCGTGGGTTCTCTGAAGGGCAGGGATAACCAGATAAGCTTAATACTGGGAAGCAGCTCTGCAGACCTTCTGTTCTTTGGTGCTCAGGGGAGTCTGTCTGGTTTAAAAACTGTCCCCAGATGCTGCAGGAACCTGAATTCATTGAGACTTCTGCCTTAAAGAGCAAGTGGAATCTGTAGGTGGAAGGCTGTTGGTTCAGCTATAGGAGGTCGGACTCCAACTTGGAGTGGGTGGATAAGCCTGCATCCTGCTCTCTTGTATGGCCTGGCTGTTGGAGGGTCACAAGAGTCCCAAATCAGGAAACATTTCTGAGGCCTCTTGCAGCAGTTTTGCATGCAAAGTCTTCTCACAGATTCTCTGCTAGGTCTGCTCTAAAAATCAGCAAATGGATGCCCCCAGATAAGGTGCTGGTGGAACAGAACAGGCTGAAGGAATGTAAAAGGGGAAGCTTATCTCTCACGTGGTCCTACAGGCTTTGAACTTCGCCTAAGATTTTCTGGGAGCACAGTTTTGTGTACCTGGAATGTGATTCCAGCACGTAGATTTAAGGCGCAAACTCCTGAATCAATAGTCTGCTTTGCTCATTTGGAGCAGGAGGCAGAAGCTTGTTTCGGAGAGTAACTTTTCCTGCAGGAGAAACTAAAGGAGATCTGCAGGAGGCTTCGGAAATATAGTAGAAGACTTCATTGCAATCATGCTCAAACTCTGGTGTGCTTGCCCTGACACCTTAGTGCCTTAAAAATGTCTTCACAGTGAAAAGAAGCAGTGTTCATTGCCAAGTGCTATGCTGCTGCGTTGAGCTGAAGGGCTGAAGGAAGTGTCATGTATGTTGGTTACCAGGAGAAACAGAGCTCAGGGTCTCTCCCGCACCAGCTCTCACAGTGATCTGATCTAATCTTTTCTCCCTGTTCACACTGGAGCTCAGGCAGCATCTTTGTGAGATGATGAAGGGAATGGAGAACACGTCCCCTTTGGAGGGATATGTTTGCACTCATGTGTCTCTGCCTCATTTTCTCAGGTGGGATGCAGGATTACAACTACGTGTGGGCCGACTGCTTCGAGATCACCTTGGAGTTGTCCTGCTGCAAATACCCGCCAAGCTCCCAGCTTCAGCAGGAGTGGGAGAACAACCGGGACTCTCTCCTTGCTTTCATCGAGAAGGTAGTGTGGGCTGGAGTGGGTACGTGGGCAGGAGCTGTGAAATGTGTGTGTCCACAGTGGGCTCAGAGCACTGTATTCAGCTGCTCCTGTGGCTTTACATCTCTGGTTCTGCCACAGTTACTACATTCTCCAAAATAGCAGAGCTCAGCTCTTACAAGAGGGTCATTTTAGGGTGCAGTGCAAAAAAAGTACCGAGAAGTACAGATCTCACTAAGAAATTCAGAGTGCTTGTATGTCCTTGGTGCAGATGCTCTCCAGCAGTGTGCGAAAGCACCAAGCACCACTGCTGAAATCTTGGCTTGCAGGTTGCTACTGCCATGTGCATGTAGAATGGGTGGCAGTTTAGGCTGGGAAGAGAAGCAGCTGCATTTTTCTCTCTGCTGTGGCATGTAACTCTTGGGTGGTTGTACTTGTATGTGACCAGCACAGTATCCCTGTGCTCTGCTCTCCCTCCCCTGGCAGCACAGGTGAGCCAGCTTGGAAGCCCGTGTCAACAAATGAAAAGTTTGTTGGGAAAGATCAGTTCTGAGCACTTGCTGCCTGCCTGGTGTGTGCTCAAGTTCCTGTCCTTGCAGTTTGGCCAAGGGCTCTCTGAATCACGGGCTGCCTTTGCCTGGCAGTTGCCCCGCTCTGCTGCGTTTTGGCATTTGGCTTGGGAAGGACACGGTTCTCCCAATGTTACATCAGCCAGGCCTTTCTGCTGTTTTCCTCAGGTCCACATCGGTGTGAAAGGCTTTGTCAGGGATGTAGTCACCGGCTCTGGCTTGGAGAACGCAACTATCGTTGTTGCTGGCATCGCTCATAACATCACGGCGGGCAGATACGGCGACTACCACAGACTGCTTGTGCCTGGGACCTACAATGTGACCGCAGTTGTGATGGGGTAATGGCTTGGGCAGCCTGGGTCCACGCTGCTCGCTATGTTATTTTACTTGATTTCTTCCCCAAAGGTATTTAAGGGGCTTGGCTGGAAGCTGCAGCAGTAAATTACTCCTGTAGGAGCTTGAAGCTGCGGCCATGTGGGCTCAGCCCATGTGCTGCTGTGGCATGGGAGTGCGAAAGAACAGTGTTGCTGTTGCCTTAATTTGTTTCCCTATACCAGCCTGCAGCTCCCTTTTCTGGCAGAAGGGGAAAAGGAAGTCGTGTCCCCTCCTAAAACATGAAGTTGTTTCCTGTCCAGCTGTAAATGCAGTAACATGCTACTAGGTCAGTCCTGTGCTGCTCCCATAGTCCCGCTGTAACAGAAGGGACAACAGTACAGTTGGGCCGGGGGAGCAGACTAGTCCTGACAACTTGTTTGCTGGTGAATCTTCCATGTAGCATCCCACCTAACCCGGGCTGGGAGGAGGCTGGAGCGGTGGAGAGGCTGCAGTGGGGTCAGGCCCTTTAGTTTGCAGATTCTGCTGCTGAAACTAGCTCTTTTTGCACAGTTACACCCCAGTGACCATGGAGAACGTTGAGGTGAAGGAGGGAGAGGCAACAACAGTGGATTTCTCCTTGCAACCAACTGTGGTGGCACCAGCTCCCAACCTCACGCAGTTCACAGCAACGTCTGTTCCCGTCTCTACCATCACCTCTGCTCCTGTGCGGGCAGAGTCCCCCAGCCCCACCTCTCTCCACCAGCCGATCCAGCCTGTGGACTTCCGCCACCATCACTTCCCAGACATGGAGATCTTTCTGCGGCGCTACGCAAGCGAGTACCCCAACATAACCCGCCTCTACTCTGTGGGCAAATCGGTGGAGCAGCGGGAGCTCTACGTCATGGAGATATCGGACAACCCTGGCATCCATGAAGCAGGTAACGTGGGGAATCCTGCACGTGAGACTCAAATACAAGCAAAAGAACCTTTGCTTTGGGAGACTGAGGGGCAGAGCAGAAAGGCCTCTCTTCAGAGATACTGCCTGCTCTTTTCCGTTTTTTCGAACGCAGTGGTGGTACTCGGGTGAATTTTAATTGATAGACACGCCTAGGTCTGTGTTTGCATTCAGGGAATGGAAGAACCAAAGGGCTTCCCCATGGTGGTTTCCTGCCTTTTTTTGATGCTGTGGGAGTGGAAGGGTCCCTGCCTGCAGGGAAAAGCCCAGAAGTTTTGCTGGTCATTCCCTCCTGGGAACAGATCAGACTGCGCAGGTCACTAGGATGTCCTGTTTAGAGTCTCTGGAACTGCACCTGCCAAGATGCCTCAGATTCACCCACTCTGTATCTGCCCAAATTATTGTTCTCCCCTTAAGAAAGGGAAGAACAGTAGCTCATCTGTGACGTGGCAGAGCTGCCCCAAAGCTTCCAGAGGTGTATTCTGTGTCCATGCAGCTGTGGAGAAAGGCCAGAGAGCAACAGGCTCAGGGTAGTGAGATGTCTCCAAACTCTAACGCAGTGGTTATAACTGGCTCCTTGGTGTGGCCCTGTGTCTGCAGGTGAGCCCGAGTTCAAGTACATTGGTAACATGCATGGGAATGAAGTTGTGGGGCGAGAGCTGCTCCTGAACCTCATCGAGTACCTCTGCAAGAACTTTGGCACCGATCCTGAGGTGACCGACTTGGTCCGGAGCACACGCATCCACATCATGCCCTCCATGAATCCTGATGGCTATGAGAAATCCCAGGAAGGTATGCCGTCTGTCTGAAATCCCTGTGGGGTTTCTAGCACTGAGAACAGTGCTCATGAGAGCTCTGTTTTTGAGGCAAGCTGCAATTCTTGCTTAAGCAGGAGTGCCCTCTGCGCAAGGATGCCCGGAAAGGACTGGTTGGACGCTCTGGGATAAGCGGGTGGATTCTGCGCTGTGGGAAGTGGAAGGTCAAGTGATGCCCAAGGCAGCTGCAGAGAGCTCTTGGGCTTCAGCAGTTCTGTCTGCTGCCCCTCTTTGGGTCCCCTCGTGGTCTGTGGCTTTCCCAAGGCTTGTTGAAAAAAAAGGCATTCCTCTGACATAGCTCATACTTGCTCTGCTTTGGTCTACGTTCTTCGTAACACGTGGTGTGGGAGCCAGGCTGTCTGCAGAATGCTTGTCCAAGGATAATACTGACTTTTATAGTGGTGTTGACATTGGCAAAAAAAAAAATAAATAAAATCCTTCAAGGAAGTCCTTAAAACTGCGTGGCTATCGCACATTGGCAGAGCAAAGCTGCTTGGCTTTAACAAAGAACTTGTCCAGCTGGTTTGGAAAGGTGAACTCTGAGGTTTCTGCGGTCGTGACACTTGGCTGCTCGGATTGTTCCACAGTTCATTGCCTTTCTGCTAGCAGCACCTTGGCTGACCCCACCAGCCTGTCTGAGCACCTGCTCAGGAGCTCCCAGAGAGCTCTAGCCTAGAGCAGACCCCTCGCCGAAGGAGAGGGCCTTGTCCTGTGTCTCTGGGCATACGAAGCCAATCCTGTTATGCTCTCTGCAGTTTTCCTTTGCCAAAGGTCTCTGGGTTTTGTACAGTAAGAGGACACGATCTCCACACTGAAGTGTGAACTTGCATAGGGCACTAGCCTGAACATGTGCTTAACTTTCAGGAGACCGAGGAGGCACCGTTGGCAGGAACAACAGCAACAACTACGATTTGAACCGGAACTTCCCAGATCAGTTCGTGCAGGTGACAGATCCTCCGCAACCAGAAACTCTTGCTGTCATGAGTTGGTTAAGGACTTACCCGTTTGTCCTCTCAGCAAACCTGCATGGAGGTATGGCAGTCAAAGCAGCTCCTTCCCCTGGGCTGAGATTTGGGGGATGGGATTTGCAGGGATGTTTCCCGTCGCTTCTAGGAAGGAACGGGGTTCTCTGTACTTGCCATTGTTGTGAAATGGCAGGAGCAAATCCAGCCAGGGTCTTGCCCCAGGTGGAGAGTATTCCTGAAAGGCCTNATGGAGGTACGGCAGTCAAAGCAGCTCCTTTCCCTGGGCTGAGATTTGAGGGACGGGATTTGCAGGGATGTTTCCCATCACTTCTAGGAATGAACAGAGCTCTCTGTGAAATGGCAGGAGCAAATCCAGCCAGGGTCTTGCCCCAGGTGGAGAGTATTCCTGAAAGGCCTACACACACACACAAGAGTGAAATGAACTTATTATCAGTAGCTTGGGGTTTACGCTGCTGGAAGAAAGATCAGAAGGATGAAAACAATGTCCCTAAACACATTTTGCATGAACAGGCTGAGGGATGATCTTGGCCACTTCTCTGAAGGGGCCATGGGCACTGTGGGGTACCTAGGGCCTTGTTGGCTGAGACGTGGGGCATTGGAGTGGATCCTCTGGTCGGCTGCTGTTCAGCAGCTGGTTCTGTGTATGTAACAATGCTGTGGCTGTTGGACGCTCATAATATTTATAAAGTGAAGGGAATGAGATATAATCCTGAGGTTTTCCTGCCATGAATTGCCTGGTGGAACTACGAAATTTGCTGTAATTTAATTACCTTTTTAGAGTGATCTAAATTAAGTTTCTATATTGCATCTTATTCCCTTGGTGGTTTGTCTGCTGGCTTGTAGCTGCAGTAACTTGCAGGTGGTTGCTTTGTACCCGCACATAAAATTTTGTAGCACAGAAATACCTTGCGTGGGTAAGAGAGGCTGGCAGCTCTCCAGTGGCAGAGCTCCCATTAGTCGAGCTTGCTGAGGGAACACCTGAATAAGCTAAAGATGTTATAAGCTACCAGGGCTTACGATAAACTCTAGAAGGCTAAATGGATACAGCAGCTGGGCCAAGAGCTCCTTGGATGCTCTGGGAAATTCCTTCCCTTGCTTTTTCCTCCTTCAAGAAAGTGATAGTCATGGGCTTGTCCTCATCTCTGCAGCATGTAAAAGCCCAACCTTTTATGTGTTGTGACTTGGGTTTACTTTCCCAAATGTGTGCCTCGTTAGCTCTTCCTATACTTTTATTGTCTCTTCTATCTTTTCGGTTTAGTGCTATATCTAATGCTAAATGTTAAGGAACACAAGATCTGGTTCCTGGCACTCTTTTGCAGGAAAAGGGAAGAAAAACTTCCTCTCTTAGGCTGAGGGATCACTAGGGGAGTGTGTGAGTATGAGTCAAATCTTGTTCCCTCTGCAGGTTCTCTGGTGGTTAACTACCCCTTTGATGATGATGAACAAGGAATAGCCATATACAGTAAATCCCCAGATGATGCCGTGTTTCAGCAGCTGGCACTGTCCTACTCCAAGGTAACTGTGATGCAAAAACAAGTCCATCCTGCTGGCTAAATTCCTGATTCTGTCAGAACCTGTCACAGCTGCTAGTAGTGGAGGTGCAGGTGCTGCTTCCATGTGGGTTCCCAGTGTTGGAGGCTTCTTGGGTTAGAGCAGAGAAATCCTGCTCTTGTCCCATTAGCAGATGGCGGCATGCTGTGTTTGCAGGCACTGCAGGAAGAGCGCTCTGTGCAGCTCTAGCAGGGGGTTACTACCCCTGAAGAGCGCTAGAAAACCCTGTGCACAGGCCAGGAGTAAAGCAAACATGTCAGTGCCTTGTGTTTGGCTGTGGGTGCGTCTGCCTGTGCTGCAGCTGTGCAAATGTGAACTTCGTGTTTGATAACCCTCCTCTCTCACTGGTGTTAGAGCAAAAGTGCCAGTTGTGGTGGAGTGCAGACACTCAGCTTCACATGTTGCATCTTGGTTTTCAGGAAAATACGCAGATGTATCAAGGAAGCCCTTGCAAGGACATGTACCCCACTGAGTACTTCCCCCACGGCATCACCAATGGCGCTCAGTGGTACAATGTTCCAGGTAAAGTGCATGTGCAGTGTTCATGGCTACAGCTTTCATAGTGATGGGCCTCAAGTCTCAGGTTGTTCATCTCCAAACTAAACCTGTGCAGCTTAAAGCCCAGATTATGGGAACTTGGGTTTCTTTTATAACCTCTTAAATAATATACCTAGATTAAGTTTTTCCTGAGGGAAAGAATTTATACCCTAGTTTATGCTTACCAGCAAAGTGGTTTTGTAAAACTTTTCAGCAATATATTAGGATGAGAGACATTTACAAGAATGATGGTTATTTGTGTGCTATTTGGGCATCCCTTTGAAGTCTGAAGCTTGCCTTGTGTAAAAGCCTTCTCTCTATGGCTATAAAACTCATGCTGTCGTCAGTATTTCTTCTCTCTCTACTATCTGATTTTTGAGCTATGCTATTGCATTCAGGAGACCTTATCGAAACTTTTTCTACATTCCTGTTGTAGGTGGGATGCAAGACTGGAATTACTTGAACACAAACTGCTTTGAAGTGACCATTGAGTTGGGTTGTGTGAAATATCCAAAAGCAGAGGAGCTGCCAAAATACTGGGAGCAGAACCGCAGGTCTCTTCTCCAGTTCATGAAACAGGTGAGATGTGTGACCCCGAGCAGTTGTGTTGGCTCCCCCTTGGGATCTGCACTAGACGTGCCAGAATGAACAAGCTAATCTGCAGGCTGATGCGAGTGCTGCAGTTTCCTGGCCAGAGTGGGTACTTGCAGAACAGAAATCAGAATGTGTCTTGACTTCCCCCTGTCCTCTCCTTCTCAGCATGCCAAAAGTGCATATGGAAACAGCAGCCAGGAGGTACAGGAATTGGCTTTTTATTTGCAGGTATTGTGGCCTTCCCAAGATTGGAATGGCCTTTATGTGCAGTTCCTTGGGAATCTGAGATGGGCCTGGCAGTAGTGCTGTGCACCTGGGCCCTGCAAACAAAGGTGTGGAGCAGAGTGCTGTGGTGGCCCTTGGAGGCAAACAATTGCTCATTGTGCTCATCAAGTGACCTCTGGCCACGCCAGCTGCCAGCAGGTTTCTCCTGAACTCTTTGGGAACACATTGCTCCATCGGGATCACTGGGCCTTGCAGGCTGGGAGCTGGCGGTGTCTCAGTGTCAGTGCCCTCCCTCAGTGGTGCCCGTGTGGGACCATCCCGGGCTGGCACTGAGCAGCGCTGGGGGTCTGTGCTCAGGTTCACCGCGGCATCCACGGATTCGTGCTGGACGCCACGGACGGACGGGGCATTCTCAACGCCACCATCAGCGTCGGTGACATCAACCACCTGGTCACCACCTATAAGGACGGAGACTACTGGCGCCTGTTGGTCCAGGGGATGTACAGAGTCACAGCATCTGCTCGAGGGTGAGATAGCCGTGGCACAAGGAATGAGCTGTTGAAATGCTGAACTTTCCCTGTTACTAAGAGGCCTGTTCCCTCTGCAGCAAATACAGGCACGGAGGTTTCCCCTGCCCTCTGGACCATGCAGAGGTAGCAGAGGGATGCTACCCTGATAGCAAAAGCTGTGTGTCTGGCACGCTGCAGAATACAAACTTTGCAATATATTGAGATGGAGGGGTCTTTCCATGGGGAAGGAGTTGTTAATTACTGTCCTCAGAGGAAGTGCTCTTGCAGGCAGTCACTCCTTAAGTGGCAGGACCTTGTTGCCTTTTGAAGCCAAAGGATTTAGCTGCCTGACTTGCTCCCCTCTCTGCTATGTAACTTTGCAAAGCCAGAGCCAAAAGCAGCCCTGCATCATTCTGAGATCTGATCTGCCTCCTGTCCTCCTGTAGTCCCATGTCCCTTTGGAAGGTCCTTTTTTACTTTCATGCTTCTCGCTGTTTTGGCTGGGGATCAGCAGCAATTCCTATGGGTGTTTAGTTGGGAAGAGGAATGGCTTGGTGTGGAGGGCCTTGAACCTGTGACATTACCTTCTGCCCTCTCTTCCCTGGGCAGGTATGATCCAGTAACTAAGATGGTGGAGGTTGGCAGCAAAGGTGGGGTGCAGGTCAACTTCACCCTTCCACGGACAGACTCCAAAGCGGAGGAGGGGAAGGTGCCAGTCCTGAACCCTCCGGACATCAGCGACCCCAGTGAGAAGGAGTTCGAGACACTCATCAAAGATCTCTCTGCTGAGAATGGCCTGGAGCGCCTGCTGCTAACCTCATCGGGGGACGTGTCTCCTTACCGATACCGCCCTTACAAGGACCTTTCAGAGTTCCTGCGTGGCCTCAACCTGAACTACCCGCACATCACAAATCTCACCAGGTGGGAACTCGGAACAGCAGCTCTCAGCTCCCACCTGAGCAGCAGCCTGTAGCAGAGCAGCAGAGGAATGACCTGAGCCCCCTCAGCCCCCTTCCTCACCTATGATGCCCGAGTAGCCCCAAGTGTAAGGATTTGGCTGCAAAGACCTAGGGAACCATCCACATGGTATTCCCTGAGACATCATTTACTGCCTTAAGTCTTGGGCAGCATCAGCTCTCCAGAGGCACTTGGAACTGATGGCATTCCCAACGTTGATGTCTGAGTTCCATCAAGCATCTCAGTCCATGCTCTCTGTCTCCATTTACTCTTTGCCAAGCACTTTCTGTTATTTACCCTGCTAAACAGTCCCCAGCAAAAACAATTAAGCTTGGATTATCTCAAATGACCTTCCTTTTTTTATCTGCCTTCAAATTTTAAACTCATAGTGTTTGAGTTAAGTTTTCTTGGGTCAAGTTCCCTGCCTTCCTGCAGGAGACCAGCGGTCTGTAGTCCTCTGCTGTCCTTGGTGACCTGTAGCACTCTCTTTGAGAAGGCACAAATGTGGCCTCTGTGTCCCAGGACCTTGTTTGCTTGTAGTTACCAGGCACAGTGNGCAGGAGACTAGCGGTCTGTAGTCCTCTGCTATCCTTGGTGACCTGCAGCACTCTGAGAAGGCACAAATGTGGCCTCTGTGTCCCAGGACCTTGTTTGCTTGTAGTTACCAGGCACAGTGTGCTCATGTGCAGTCCCTGCTGGTGCCAAGGCTGCTGTTCTGATCTGTAGCCTCTATTGTCTCTGCAGTTGCATTAACCCTGATTCCGTTCCTGCTTTGCTTGCATTCAGTTTGGTGCCGTAATGGCACAACTCTGCTTTTGTCCTCTAAACTGGATGCTTTTATAAAATTGTTTGATATTTGCATATACCCCACCTACCCTGAAATTTAAAAAAAAATGGTAGCACAGAGCCATTGAGCAGCCCCATGTATGTACTAACATTACTGGCTCTACACAGATGTGCAGGGCATTGGGTACCCTCTGTATCTGGGCCTGGGTATGTTCTCATGCAGATGCATCTGTTTAAACTGACATTCATAGTGAATGTGTTTTGGTGCTGCTGCTAATATGCATTTAAGATGCAGCTGATTGTTGGGTGTCACTTTCCTCTGCTGTCTGCTCAGAGTTCTTCACTGTACTAGGATTTCTCCCTAGGGGCCACACCGGGGTTTGGTTCCGTTTCTGAGCTCCAGTTTCTGCTCTCTTGGCAGTTTGGGTCAGAGTGTCGAGTTCCGTCAGCTGTGGTCCCTTGAAATCTCCAACAAGCCCAACCAGTCTGAGCCCGAGGAGCCAAAGATCCGCTTTGTTGCTGGAATCCATGGAAATGCTCCTGTTGGTACAGAGCTGCTCCTGGCACTGGCAGAATTTCTCTGCATGAACTACAAGAAGAACGCTGCAGTTACAAAGGTGAGGAGCTAATGCAGGGAGCCATACGGGAGCCTGGCAGTTATATCCTGAGGATACTTTCTGGGAGAGATCTGTCTTGTTAATGCTGGACTGTGGGTTGCAGCAATTCCATGAGCAGCGAGCAGGTGCTGTATAAGCTGTGGAGGGCCATTGGGAACCCCCTCAAAAGCTCTCTGCCCTGGGTACCAGAAAGGAATCCTTGAGGGATGCATTTGGTGGGTGTTGTCCCTCTGTTCCTCCCTTGCTGACTGAGGAACACTGCTCTTTCTGACAACACTTAACTAGTGAAATCAGTGTAAGCAGTGGTTTTTAGGATGAGATCTAGGCAAATGAGATCCTAATTGTACTTCATTTACTTTTTGCATAGCTAATTGACCGCACCCGGATTGTGATTGTACCTTCCCTGAATCCAGATGGACGTGAGATCGCACAGGAGAGAGACTGCACATCAAAGATAGGCCAGACCAACGCTCACGGCAGAGATCTGGATACAGACTTCACAAGTAAAGTGAACTCATATGTAGTGTCCCTACAGAAATATCAGTTGCTCTAGATGTCTTCTGCTTCCTGCTGTGAGCTTGGGCATAGTCACACTCATTTGGTTGCAGGATTTAGCTGTAAGGAGAGGTGGTAACCTGCTAGTCCTTATTTGCAAAGGAGAAGAGGAAGTAGACTTCTTTAGGGATAGTTCTGCAATCAGACAACATTTAATGTGTTTTCTGTTAATTGATTTCTCCCAACGCCCAATTCTCTATCCATGCTGCCTAGAAACGGTCTCCCTTTCCGTGGCTTCTGGTTCCTGTATGAGTACCTTGTTTATCCAGAGCTCCGGATCAGAGTACTGTGTCCACCCCTCCTGGGCTGGAGGTTCATTTGAGATAATCCCCAGTGCTTTCTTTGGAAAATGTATGTTTCGCCTCCTCAATGCCACTAAACTGACATGAGGCACACTTTGCATTGTCACAGTAAATAGCTTAGTAAATAGATGCTGCCACTAAGTAGTGTGGACTAGGTATTTTACTTGTTAAGTGCAGTTTGCTGAGATCTAACAGAAACCTTCTAATACAGTAGACTTAATTTCGGGTAATAACTTTTGCTGCCTTCTCAAATAGCTGAAGAAGCTGTTTACAACTCGCTCTTCTATATCTTGTTCTTGTTTACAGGCAATTATTCCCGACACTCAGGGACACGAGAGCCTGAGACGAAAGCCATCATAGACAATTTGATACTGAAGCAGGATTTCAGCCTGTCTGTTGCACTGGATGGTGGCTCTCTGCTTGTCACTTACCCATCTGATGAACCAGTGCAGACAGGTATGATGAGCTCTGTCAAGGTCTTGCATGCACAATATGCTCTGTAACCTTCCTTTTTCAACCCTTTGTAATGAGGCAACGGATGGCAATCTGTTCTGGGAGGGATTTCAGGTCTTTCCAAGTGATCCAAGATGTATCAAAAGCAAAGTGTGTACTGGCTTTGGCAGGGAAAAAGTAGAAATGCTATAGAAATGGAAGCGGAAAGCATCCTTTCCTAGCTGTATCTTGTGAGCTTTCTCAGTGTAACTAAACAATGTTCAACTGTTTAATATGGGATCGTGGGGGATGAGGATCTGCTTTATTGGTGAGTGACAGCTATGTGCTCAGTGTCACACCCTTCTCTTTATAGTGGAGAACAAAGAAACACTGAAACATTTGGCATCCGTGTATGCAAACAATCACCCATTGATGCATTTAGGCCAGCCAGGCTGCCCGAATAAGTCAGGTATGTTTAGTACAAGCCTTTAACTGCCGGCTGCTTGTGATGGACTCTGCCAGGAGCAAATTTGTCTGATAACTGTTCTTGCCATCACAGATGAAAATATTCCTGGAGGTGTGATCCGTGGCACTGAATGGCACAGTCACCAGGGCAGTATGAAGGTACTTCATGACAACAAAAGGCTTTCCAACTCAACAGACTTGGCTTTAAATGAGCATTAAAATACATATTTTTCTGGTATCTGGGCAAAACTCTGCCCCTTCTCCAGTTGCATCTTTGCAGAGCTTAGTAGATGCTACCTCTTTTGTCATAACTATGGCTTTGTTTTTTTGCAGGATTTCAGCGTTCTGTTTGGTCACTGTCCTGAGATCACAGTTTATACCAGCTGCTGTTATTTCCCAAGCGCAGGACGGCTCCCCAGCCTGTGGGCAGAGCATAGGAAGTCTCTGCTCAGCATGCTCGTGGAGGTGAGGCACAGTCTGCGCCGAGAAATTCTGGCCAGGAGTGAAAGTGGTGGGATAGCAGGGAGGAGGAGGGAGTTGGGTATTCTTCATCTTACAGGATGCCTGAAATAGAGGATGAGTTGTATTTTGAGGGGCGGGGGTTAGATCCTGTTTTATTTACAAAAATATCATACTGTTCCGTTTGAACTGCTTGCTTTCAGGTTCATAAAGGAGTCCATGGATTTGTGCAGGACAAGAGTGGCAAGCCAATTGCTAAAGCTACTGTTGTTTTTAATGAGGGTTTGAAGGTCTCTACTAAAGAGGGAGGCTATTTCCATGTGCTCCTGGCTCCCGGTTTGCATAACATCGATGCTATAGCTGATGGGTACCAGCAGAAGCATGTCGAGGTATGTGAATGTCTCTCAGAGACTTTCTTTCCCCTGTTATGCAGACGTATCCTTAGCTGCTCACGCTTCAGCTCTCCTTTCTTGGCTGAGTTGGTGCTGGCTGCGTGCCCAGAGTATCTGTCTTCTGCCTTGATATAATGGATGGAAGAGAATTTCCCAGCACGGGATGGTTGTTCTGAGCAATAACTCTTCTCTGCATTGTACTTGGTTTTGGCATCTGTCTGATCCTATTCTGGTTACCAAATGCCTCTTTTCTCTGGACACCTGACAGAGCTGTAAGCCTTGAGATAGTCTGAGCTCTCGTGTCTGTCTTTGCAGGTTTTGGTACGCCACGACGCACCTAGCTCCGTATTCATCGTGTTTGACATGGATAACAAGATATTTGGCCTGCGAAGGGAGCTGGTTGTAACTGTTGCAGGTGGTGTGAGACTTTCTTCATCAAATCTTTGACCTCAACCCATTCATCCTAACAGTGATTCTTGCCTGGTCTCGGAACTGGAGAAGTAGCCCAGCATGTCCTGCTTTTGCTTCTGGACATGGTTTTGTCCTTGCAAACAGGTCCAATAGTCCTTGGATCTAGTGGTGCTGGGCTGGTAGGCGGGGAGGAGGAAGGGAGGAAACAGAGACCACTGCAGAATAGACTTTGAGGTGGTCAGAAGTGGGAGAGCCTCTTTGTGTGGACCTGTGAGTTTGGGTCTTGCACCTTGTCCAAGGGTTTCTGAGTGGTGTGGTACTGGTTGAGCATAAAGAGATTTTCTGTCAAGGTGGCAGTTGCTGAGGTGACCAGAGTTGAAACCCAGTTGTCTGCAGAGGCGCTCACTGATGCTGCACTGGGACATCATCCCAGGAAGTACAGCGAGTGCAGTCCTGCTCTGGAAGCACCTCTCACAGGGTATGTGTCCTGTCCTCTAAGAGGAAGGAGCGGGGTTACAATGAAGTGATGAGAAGTGGCTGTAATTGCGGAAGGGGAGAAACAGTGTGGGAAATACAGAACTTCCACAGTGGAGGAACACGGCATTAACTTCAATGTCTTCTCCGTGGCAGGTGCCAGTATGTCTGCTCTGGTCCTCACCGCCTGCATCATCTGGTGTGTCTGCTCAATTAAGTCCAACAGGCACAAGGACGGCTTCCACCGCCTCCGCCAGCACCACGATGACTACGAGGATGAGATCCGCATGATGTCCACGGGCTCCAAGAAGTCCCTCCTGAGCCACGAATTCCAGGATGAAACAGACACTGAAGAAGAAACATTATACTCCAGCAAGCACTGACACCTCCGAGAGAGAAAAGGAGGTTCCCCATGGACCAGCCCTGGTGGGAGGGAGGATTCCTGTGGTTCAGCTTTGGAACATTAGCTTACAGGACGTGTCCTCCGAAGGTGTGGGTGGCAGCTCCTGACTTCCCTCTGTTCTTTGCTGTGTTCCTACTTCAGTGCAAGTCAGGCAGTGTTGGAGGCTGTGTCCAGGCTAAGGGCACAGCCTGTTATATTTTTAGGTCAAGATCTGGAGATAGTGTGACACTCTTGGAAAGGTAACGTAATAGGATGGCCAGCAGCGTTCCTAGCACTTCCCCACCATCTGATCGCTGCCTTGAGATGCTGGGGAAGTGTCCCCAGACCTGCATAGGGTCACAGTTACAAAACTCCAAAGTGGTTTCTCTACCTGTTTCAAGTTCTTTTTTTCACTCTACCTGATGAAGCCTCATCCTACATGGACTCCATGTTCTGCAGAGCAGCACTAGGCAACTGACTGCACTTGGTTCTCAGCTGCTCCCTCAGAGCTTCTTTCCACTTTCAAATGCAGTGGCCTGCGTGCTCTGCGGTGGGTGCTGAGCACCTCTAACGTGTTGCTAGTTCTCCTGCAGTGACCTGGCACCTCAAAAACTGGGGTAAATCACATATATTGATGTGAGCTGGAGAAAGAAGCACAGGTCAGAGCTTCAGAGAGCTCTGACAAAACACTGCAGGTTCCTTACTGCTGGGGAAGAAAGAAATGCTGTCCCCATCCCTTCTGGTGGTTCTCATTTGTGTAGACCTGGCCTTGGTGGCCTCGTGTTAGCGTTAGAGCAGCACGATGTCCGAAAGAGCAACTGGAGGTTGTTGCAAGCAGAGGGATAGAGCTGATTATGGTGAATTCTGTAGAAAGCAACTAGTTACTCAGACCGCCTGGTGAGTCTTGCTCAAGTCTCCCACAGATCATGGAGAAACTCACTGAAATCCAGCTGAAATCCTGAAATTTATTGGAGTAGAGGAGAGAGGTTGTAGAGCCTCCATAGCCCANTACTGCTTCCTGAAATTTATTGGAGTAGAGAGGTTGTAGAGCCTCCATAGCCCAACGTGAGCTGTAAATTTTGAGGGAAAGCTGCATCTCTTGTCCCTGTCCCTGTCCAGCTAATGCTGTTTAGGCTGCCACCAGCCTGTACTGACGCATGTGGCAGGAGCTCCACCTGCTTGTGCGCCTGCGGCATCGCCGCTGCCCGGGGCTGCGGGCAGGAGGGCAGCGCTGAGAAGCCGGGGGAGCTGCCAGGGTGGTTGTGGAGCGCAGCAGGGCAGGAATTCTGAACAAGCTGCAGCACCCACCCCCAAAACGCATTAGCACCCACAGTCCAGCACCCCAGGACTGCTCAAACCGTTGATTCCAAAGCCTTTATCACTGGAGCCGCTGGGCTTTTGGGGCAGAAAGGGAGCCCAGGCCTTTTTGTTTTGTTTTTTTTTGTTCTATTTCTCTGCTGCTCCTTCTCTCTTCCAGTACTTGCCCCCCTGACCCAAGCTCCTGCGTGCAAGGATGATGCACCCCAGCCTCCCGGGTGCAGGAACCGGGTGCATCGTGTGCACCGAGCCCCTCCTGTGCCGGCCCCGCGCGGTCCCCTCGGTGGCACCAGCCTCTGGGCCGTGTCTCTGGGGCCGGAGCTGGGCTCTTCACGGTGTGGGTGGGCAGCAGAGGCACCTCCCAGCCCCTGCCTGGGGCCTCGGCTTAGTAGTTTCACCAGTTGGTTGCTGCAGAGACCGACCCCAAAACAGGGCCCGTAGTGCAAGAAGCCCCTGATAAAAGCCGGGAAGGGGCAGACGTGGCCGAGCTGCCCCCTGTCGCAGCTCCCCCTGCCCCAGGGGGCCGGGGCTGCAGCAGGCCGGCGCTCAGCGCCCTGCACCGCTGCTCCCGCGGCCTCTCCCGGGACGGAGCGGAGGTTTTTTTTCTAATAAAGCTGGTTTTGCAAAGCGCTCTCGGCTCCGCGGCCTTCTTGCCGCGGCGGCGGCTGCGGGCACCGGGATACCTGGGGCCGGAGCTGCCCCGGCCGCTTCCCCAGGACCCTGTGGAAACAACCGCGCTCGGTGCGTGGGGATGGGGAGAACCGTCCCGTAGCGGCGCGCGAGGTTCCGCCGCCTCCCGCTCCGCCGGGGCTGGCTTTCCCCAGCGGAGGAGCCGGGGTCGCTTTCACCTCCGTCCCGAGCCCCGACGCTCCCCGCAGCCACCGCGGGCTCCGCGCGGAGCAGCCCCCGCTCCCGGCCGGTGCTCGGGGCCGCTCCGCCCCNCGGCCCCGCGCCGGAAGCCGGGCCGCCCCGCTCCGCCCCTGCCGGTGGCGCCGCGCCGCGGCTGACGTTGGACAACAAAGATGGCGGCGGCGAGCAGCAACTACTGGGAAGGCGAGTGGGGCCCGGGGCGATGGCGGCCGCGGGGCCTCTCCGCTTCCCTCCCCCCTTCCCTCCCTCCGGGCCCCGCCGCTCCCCTCCGCCTGCCGGCGCTGCCCGCGGCATCCGCCGCCCCCTGCCAGGCCGGCGCTGTCCCGTGAGGGGCCTCCCTTCCGCGGCCTCCCCTCGTGGCCTCCCCTTTGCTCTCACACCCCCTTCTTTGGGCTCCCTTCTTCCTCCGACACCCCCCGCGCTCCCCTGCCGGCTCTGCCCGTCTCCTCCGCTCACGGGGCCCCGCTCTGCTCCCGCGCAGACCTCCGCAAGCAGGCGAGGCAGCTGGAGAACGAGCTGGACCTCAAGCTGGTCTCCTTCAGCAAGCTCTGCACCAGCTACGGCGGCGCCCGCGACGGGAGGCGCGACAGGTATAGGTACTAGCCGCTTCCTTACGTTCCGACCTCGGGTCCAGCGTCACTGTCTTCCCTCGGGGTTGCTTCCCGTGGCTTTTATACCATGTTTCTCAAGAAGGTCATTCCGGCTCTTGGTTGTGCTGTGCTGCTCCGTGGGGCCGACGCGTGAGCGAGGAGGAGGTACAGGCTGCAGGAGTGGCCGTNGGGTCCAGCCTCGCCGCCTTCCCCCGGGGTTGCTTCCCGTGGCTTTTATGCTGCGTTTCTCGAGGTCATTCCAGCTCTTGGTCGTGCTGTGCTGCTCCGTGGGGCCGACGCGTGAGCGAGGAGGAGGTACAGGCTGCAGGAGTGGCCGTGTGCTGCTTGGCAAAGCTGGAGTTACACTTCGGGTTTGGGGGCAGTGTATGAATGGGCACAGCACACCTGGCCACCTCGGCTTGTTTTCTCCTTTCTCCTGTATTAACTATTAACGCAGCGGAGGTTTTCACAGCGTTTCCTGAAGTTCCTGCATTCCACAAACACTGTCTAAGACCTTGCAGGTGGGAGGGTGTGGGATTTGTAATCACTGCTTCGTGATGAGGGGCGCAGACCTGCTGTGCCTGGCCCGGTGAGGAGAAGGGGGCAGCTCTGTTGTTTTCCTTCCACAGAGGTAGCTTTAGTTCTTGTTTTTCTTACAAGATAAGCAATGAGAGCTACACATATATATGTCTGTGTTGTATGTGTACATGTGTATGTGTGGCTACTTGCTGTAGACAGATTAATTTTTGACTGGAGAATTATAATAAAACTGATTTTTTTCCAGCTTGTGGGCCAGAACTGGGGTCTTCCTGTGGTTTCACATGCTGATAATCAACTTTACTTCTATACAACCTTTAAAAATAACACTCTGAGTATTGACTACAAGTCCTAGTATTGCATATCAGTAATGAGTATGACAACTGTGTGCCTAGTTGTGTTGATTTTTGGTTTCAAACTTATTTTTTACGTCCTGTCCTTCCAAGTCCTGCAAGTTGTTCCTTGATAGACACAAACCTGCCTGTGTTCTAACCCCACGTTCTTCTTGTCCTTTTGGGTAAATGTCCCTGTCATTACTTTCATCAGGGAACTTGGTCCTGCTCCTTTGAATCACCAGAGCATTTCTTGTTTTCCAGGAGTGGATACCTTAGTGGATTGGATATACTAGAGGGCTGAATCATTTCTTAAGTCAAAGTGTGTGTCTTGCATTTCTAGTTCTTTGCTGTCAGTTGCTTATTGTATAATTTAATTGTTTTACTTTTGCTTTCCCATGCAACATTTCTTCCTTCTTAATTGTGCTGGACTACCAAAGCAGAGAGTTGCCTTTTGAAAAGGTTCTGCAGGTTGTTCTACTGAGTAGATACAGTTTCTCATATTTTAAATCTATTTTAAATCTCTTTTTTAAAAAGCACAGGGAAGGGGAATTGTAGAACAGAAATTGTAATAAATTGTATGGTTTGTGTTGCTTCATGTCTGTATAAAATGTCAGTGGGAAGTCCTAGCACCCTGTTAATAGTGTATAATCATGAAACTGTTATAACCTGTTAATACTGCAGTGTTCCTTCCTACTTAAAAAAAAAGGCAGGCTCAAAGCTTGGGGAGAGAGGAACATTGGTGCTAGATGAGTTGAGCTGTGTGCTGCTGCTGGACAAATGTCTAAAGTTGGCCGTGTCCTCCAAGTGGAGGCTGTACTTTTCTCCAAGTGGTATATTCTTTTAACTCTTATCCAGACTAACAACACACTATAAGAGGAAAATGCCATTATCTCAAGTTAACTTTTTCCTCTAGAAAACTGAGGTAATGCAGTCTGCTAACACCTAATACGAGCGTTTCTCTATTACTTTTTTTTGCGTTGGTAAGATGTGCTTTTCAGTAACTGCTCCTCTTTTTCCTTAGTTCTGACACGACTCCTCTCTTAAATGGATCGAGCCAGGACAGGATGTTTGAGACGATGGCTGTGGAGATCGAGCAACTGCTGGGAAAGGTAAAGCAAGTTACTGTGTTTTGACTTCAGCCTGTAGTAGATATCCCAGTACAGGATCCTGCGACAAAAATGTCTGAGCAATGCTAGTGTACACGGTAAGTATTTCTGCAGGTGTCTCTCGTTAGAGTTAACTCCTTCAACTTACTTATAACCTTACAAGTAAGTTAATAACTTTATTTCAACTCATAATTTACAAGAATAATTTCTTTCATGTTTTTATCTTTCAGCTTACTGGAATAAATGACAAAATGGCAGAATATACAAATAGTGCAGGAGTCCCATCCCTGAATGCTGCACTGATGCACACGTTACAGCGTCACAGAGATATATTACAGGTAACAAACAAATGCTGCTTGTTTTTGTTCTGTTGCTGTGTTGGAATAATTGTTGCTGATTTTATAACACACTTGTTAATTTTATGTATGTACAGGCATGCTGCGTACATAGGCACATTCACGTATTTATGCATACACAGATAAACTCACTTATATGTATACACACATACACGTATATATAAAAAATATATATGCACGCACCAGTTCTCCAGGAGGTGTCTCGACGATGCTCTGTAACTGAAAAATTCATGCTGTAATGAATGGATTAAAGAGCAGCAAGGAAAGAGTTCGACTAACTGAAAAATATATTTTTTATATGTATTGTGAGTTCAGGATCTGAAAACATTCTTGTAACTAAATATTTATTTACTCAGAGAAGTTTATTTTTAAGTATTTAAGTAAGTTTATTCTGTGTATGACTGATCGTTTATCAAAAGAGAAAGTATCAACTTCTGCCAGGCTTTATTTGCTCTTTCTCCTCCTCCTCCACTCCCCCTTTTTTTTTCCCTTCAGCTAAATTACTGAATTATGTTCTACTCTCTTTAACATTTAGCTACCCCAAATTAATTGCCACTGGAGATGTCTGATAAAGGAAAAACTATCCTTAGGAGGCTGCCTGGAAAAAAAATCAATTGAAAGTCTTGACTATGGAAGTGAATCTTATTTGGAAGTTTCTAATGAAATGTAGAGCTGGGCTGTTCCCAGGGCCTATGCAGGTTTCTGCTTTAGCTGCTGCAAGACTATTTGGAAGGTTTTGCAGTCTGTGCTAGTGAATGCAGCTCGCTTCCAAAACACGTCACGTGGGTTGTTTTGCACAACTCAACTTGGCCTTCAGGTTCCTTTCCAGAAAGTCTTCCACTGAAGTGTGTGTCTTGTGCTGTAATATTGAATGTTTCTCATCCGAGTAGAAAAGCTAAAACTAGACCCAACAATTTGAGCAGGAGCTGGGTTAGAAAAATAGCATTTTTTAATGACATCTCATCAAATTGTTAAAATTTTTATAATGCTTGAGGTGTAGGAAGCCATCATTTAAAGGGCACTGCCTAGCTAAGAAAGAGCACTGTACCAGGTTGTCATCTCAGTGCCTTTATGTAGCAACAGGGAGAAAGTGCAATGGTGAATTCCTCTTGTGGTTTATGTGGTCTGTCACACAACAACATTAGAGGCATTTTGTAGCATTTTGTAAAAGGTATAGCATTTATCTGAAAAATAGCGCTAAATATTTACAATGGTTTGGTGTTGCACTGAACACCAAACACCAGTTGCTGGTTAGATTGTCTATCAAGAAGTATTAGCTGCCCAAAGGGTTGTAAATGTAAGATTACAGCTAAAAAAATCTTTCAAGAATAACTGTCTAAAACAGTTCAGACTTTTTTTTTTTTTCATCCAGTATAACTTAATAAAGTAAACACGGGATGCCTTCACCACACCAAATACGTAAGTTTTACTAGTGTTTCAGGTTCAATGATTAATGGGAAATTCCGACAGTAAATGATCCTTCCTCAGAAAGCTGTAGATACGTGAAAAAGAGAGAAGGACCTAGAGAATCTTCCCCAAGATGTTAGCTGTAGCTAATAAAAGTTAGCAAATACTGTGAAAGCAGTGAGATTTAAATATACTTGTTATTATTTTCCCACGAAATATGCTTTCTTTGCACTTTTATTGAAGGATGGTTGAAGTTTTAGAAGATGATCAGATTTTACATGAGTATATTGTTTTGTTAAAGTGAACTAATTTTGTAGTAATTGTTTTATTACAGGATTATACTCATGAGTTCCACAAAACCAAAGCAAACTTTCTGGCAATAAGAGAAAGAGAAAATCTGTTGGGATCAGTACGAAAAGATATCGAGTAAGTCATGCTGTATATTGTAAATTGTGCTGTGTGTTATAGCAACAACATGGGACTTTCCTCAGAGGAGAAGACACAACCCTGCTGTAGGAGGAGGGTAATTGGCATCGCTGATTCATCTGTCTCTTAACAAAGCAAGAAAAGTTATTTGAATTCATGGCTCCTAGTACAGCTATAATGAGCTATAATGCAATTTTGTCTTATTTTATTTTACTAAGATGAAGAACTTGTATTTTTAAAGTAAAACTATTAAGTTATGTCAAATCAGTTTAAAAATATCTTAACGTGACTGAAGCTTTTCTATTTAGTCATTTAGGAATAATTAAGCATGTAAATACTGTCTGCCGAAAAGCTTTTGGAAAAAAGATTTTTTTATTCTTTTATTTATTTTTCTATTATTTTTTAGATCATATAAAAGTGGATCTGGTGTGAATAACAGAAGAACAGAGCTATTCCTGAAGGAACACGAACACCTTCGAAAGTGAGTACTTATGTGGGGGGTATCTAACATTTTATTTTATTTATTTTTTTAATTTCAAGTATGGATGAAAGCTTTTTCCCTTGGTAGATAATATTAATGTTGAAGGAGTCACAGTTTGCATTCTGTGAGAGCTCTGATGCTGGAAAAACATTTGTGGCTCTTGCTGTGAAATGCACGTGGTAGGTAGCAGTCACGCCAGTTCTCAGCAATTTCTGCTTTAGAAGCGTGTCAGCACTAACTGACATGTTTATGCTGTCTTCCTTTTGCAAGTCACTTGTGACCCAGACTTCATACTTGACCTCCTCTGATCTTAAATTGTGTCCATCCCAGTATAATAACTGGGATAAGGGTTAAAAAACAAAAAAGAAAGTCCCCATTTCCTCTCCTTTGTTTATCAGTGTTATGCAGGGAAGATCATTCCTTTTATTATTTTTTCCCCCTTTTCTCCACTGAAAGTGCACAAAAGGGGTGTGAAAAGACTAAATCCCAGAACAGTTGTGTATTTAAATGTTTTCAGGTTGACTGCTAACTTATTTGCCAAGATAAGCAAAGCAGAAAACACTTATTCTTGCTGCAGAGGCCTTTAGATTATGATTAGCTTAGTTGTATGTTCCGTGCTCATCAATTATTTTACTCTGGATGTTTTGCTTTGAAGGCCAAATAGAGCTTTAAATTTGTGGGAATTTTTGGTGTAATTTATTTATTAGAGGAATTTGGAACAAGTCTGTCAGTTTGCTCTTTTGGCAGAACTCTAGTCTGCAAGTGTGGTCTATTTATTACATGTGTACAGTGACTACTTGTGGGTACAAAGTGGTAGTTTTCTCCTGTTGGCAATAAGTAGAACGCATTTAAGGAAGAAAATGAGCACTTTCTAGTGGATAAGCACTGGAAAGCTACATGGTAGCACCAATC
Organism: Crypturellus undulatus; assembly: GCA_013389825.1. NCBI lineage: Eukaryota > Metazoa > Chordata > Aves > Tinamiformes > Tinamidae > Crypturellus > Crypturellus undulatus. The sequence continues at coordinate 29,267 of VWPW01024837.1, forward strand.
CTTGTGCCTCTGAATCCTCTACACCCTAATCACGTTAAACTCCAATCTTACACAAGAGGGCAGACTTTCATTTAAAAGAAAACCATTTGCCTGTGGCGTTCTCAAATGTGCTTTCTTAACAATAACTTAATCATCTGGTCAGAACTGCACAAAAAGCATTTATGGGAAATTAAAACAAAGTTCCTTACTATCTTTATAACTCAGAAATTAATTAATTTAGAGCTTTAGTTATGAGTTTTGTTAGGTTGTATTTATTAATAGGTATAGAAATCAGGAAATGCAGTTTCCAGGAAAAAAATAATATTTGGGAGGAGAATGTTAACTGAAATATTTTATGTTGAAGAATGAATATCTTTTTTTTAATCTGACTCAATATTTGTTTATTTAGCAACAAAGGCTAAAGAAAGATTCAAGTGAATTATTTCAGTAGTTGCTGTAAAATACACTTGTAAGAAACTGACTTTCCTCTGGATGTGCTGTTTTGAAAAGTTAATGACAAGAGGAAACCTTGAAATATTTTGTAAGCAGCGTCTGGCAGATGCTTTCAGAAATTGAGTCTAACACTCTTTGAAGTATTGATTACTTTGATCTCTTTAAACATACCAAAATCTCCAGTATAAAATATAGAATGAAAACGCAGTTTCAGAAGATGGTAGATTATTCTAGGTGATTTTAGGTGATCACTTGAAAATACTAAGATTTTAAAAAATCATAACATTAAGAAGAACAAACTAATAAATCAATGCAAGTTGGGAATTGTTAAGAAACAGGGCCAGAACTAAACATGGAAAGCACTGCAAGGCGGTGATAACTTTAAAGTATGTGAAAGAATCTGCTGTAGAAAAAGAAGAAAACCTTGGCAAGAAATCAGAAGCTTGCAAGATATTGAAAACTTCTGAATTGAGGATCAGTAAGCTCAAAACCAGATACTGGCTAGGAAAACTATCAAAGAGTTCCAACACATTTGTCGTCAGAAAAAGCAGTTAATGAGCTATTACTGCCAAGAAGCTGTAAAAGCTAGTGAAAGGTCTCAAGAAATCAACAGGGTCTCGCAAATTATATATATCAAATATGCTCTTACAATAAGCTGATAAGCCTTGAATGAATTCTGGGATGCTGAGCATTAGCAGAGAGTTACGATGCTGGATTACTTTGTAGAACTGGGTGATGTTACTTAAATTGATTGCAAAGGTGCAGCTGGATTTCAGATATGTTCTTAGTGAAGATGTGAAACATATGAGAAGAGCTTGAAGAAAGGAGGTAGAATCATAAGCTTTGCAAGTACCTTACATCCTGACAAATAATGAAATAATGTGCCAGCAATTACATATTAGCATGGAGTATCAAAGCATTCACTCTGTTGTGACCCTGCTTAGTTTATCTATTAAGTGCTTTAACCTTTTCCACACTTATTTCATAACTTGCTAACAGAGGACTAGCAAAGAGTATTAGTAATCCCTGAAACAGCAAAGAACTGTTCAAATGAGACAGAAACAGTCACGTCGGTGTCTCTCTGAACCAAACCTTGAAGACCTGAGCCCATGTTTGAGCCCATGCAGTGACCCCGTGCAGAGCTCCAGTGCTGTCAGCCCTTCCGCACAGCCACACGAGATGGGACCCAAAGGGTGAAAGAAAAACGAAGAACTCATTTTGCTTAATTTTTACATATGGATGTAATTCTAAAAAGGTAGGGAAATAAGATCTCTGAGCCTGATTGGTAGCAAGGGCCCGACATATATTAAGCACCAAGGGAATTTCAGCAGCCTTTAAAGCCATTGCATGCCTGGAATCCATAAAACTGCTGGCCATTAAGCAGTGGGGCTGGTGCATCCATTTGGATTTGCTCTCCCTGGGTGGAGCTGGTGCTGCATCAGCACCGCTGGCACCAGCAGCGTTTCCTTGCGGGGGCTGCACCACAGCCACAGAGTCATTTTGCCATTTAATTTCTGTACAAATAAGTCAAAAGTAGTCTCTTGTACCTCTAGAGAGGAAGACACTATTGCCTAGGTCTTACATATATATTTTTTAGCACCTACCAATTAAAATGAATCTGGAAGATGGTAAATTAAGTGGCACAATGATACTCCGTTAATATTTTTACCCCTTTTTTAACCTCTGTTTAATATTTTTACCTCTGTTAATATTTTTACCCTTTAGATTTTTGGCATGGCAGTTGCTAAAGCAAATATCATCAAAGATGCTGCAGAAATATTTGCAGGAGATTTTTGAATGTTTCTTTCCTTGAGTCTTTGTGATTCAGTAAATGTCTCTCCTTTTTGTTTATGTGCTTTTTGCCAGGAATGAAAACAAGTCATCCTTTTTCTTGCAATGCTTTCCATCTAAAGGAACCAAATTTTAATGAATAGATCTGGCTTAGCAGTTTAGAAACTGCCCTGAAAGTGCTGCCTCAGAGGAAAGAGTCCTGTCAGTTTGGTGTTTGAGAAGTTCTGCAGTTACTGAGGAATTGTGTCCTAAGTCAGCAAAAAAGGAACTAAAGTATCTAATACATAAGCACACACAATACTGAGAATTTATTGCTCGTGAAAATGTTTCCCTTGCTTTACTACTTGTATTGCATGTGAACCATGGCAGTCATTTTGGGTGACGTTGATAAATTTGTGTGAAAATTGATGTGTAAGAGATTACAGGCTTGTTACATGTGTCAGATTCCTTGAAAATCTAAATGAAACTGTATGGTCAAAAGCATTAGCTGTAGCATAAGCACATTTGTTCTGTCATTTTGGGGCTATATCATGATGCTGCTCAGCTGCAGTTCACAAAAATCAGATCTCTCTCCTTTGCAAGAGATGGCTGGTGGTGCAGCAGGTGCCCCTGCAGCTCTCTAATCCCTTCTCCTGCTTAAATCCCCTGGAATAGCTAAGGAGATGATTCCCTCAGTGTTTCTTATAACCTGTAGCTTTGGGAACGGAGAGGGTGGAGATGCATGAGGAGGTGGATGAGAAACTGAAGAAAAACAGAAGGAGAGAGAGCAGAGTGGAGAGGAATGTGTTCTGCATGCAAAAGAAGGGAGGAATGAGAGAGGCGAGCAAAAGAAATGCAGAAATCTGCAGCAGTTGCATAATGGTGGTATAAATGAGACATAGCTGATTCATGGAAATGTGTAGGATAAATTAACGTTTGGGCAGCACTTCATATATTTAAAGCACTCTGAAGTGCTTATTGTCATTATTACTATTATTATTGCATTTTTTTTTTCGGAGGACTATTTCAAATTTCCTGTTGTTTGGGCAGAAATGGCCCTGTTTACTAAAGAAATAATCTCCGGGAAAATGTTTTCAGCTGTCTTCAGTTATAATGCAGTCCAGGTCTTAATAGAGGGAGTGTCTTGCTGACCATTTTTCCCTTAAATATTGATGTTGTTAGCAAATGTTAACTTCAGTAATGGAGAAGTCGGCTTAATGAAATGCTGAGGCACCTTATGGCATTTTTGATTATAGATGTGTTGTCATTTTGGGAAAAAGCTACCTTTCCTACTCTAATTTAATTCATTTTTTTTGCTCCTTTCTTCCCTGCGTGATTCCCATTGTGTGTGCTCAGCCTCCTTTGCTACCTCTTAGGCTCCCCTGGCCGTTCGGTGTTGGATTAAAACCCAACAGCTACCATTGCCTTCCCTTCCACACCCTGGTTTGCTTGATTACTTGGGCAGTACTTGTTCAGCTGATGGACAATACAATTAATATAGTGCCTTGCCTTCACCTNTTTGATTATAGATGTGTTGTCATTTTGGGAAAAAGCTACCCTTTCCTACTCTAATTCATTTTTTTTGCTCCTTTCTCCCCTGCGTGATTCCCATTGTGTGTGCTCAGCCTCCTTTGCTACCTCTTAGGCTCCCCTGGCCGTTCGGTGTTGGATTAAAACCCAACAGCTACCATTGCCTTCCCTTCCACACCCTGGTTTGCTTGATTACTTGGGCAGTAGCTTGTTCAGCTGATGGACAATACAATAATATAGTGACTTGCCTTCACCTTTGCTTGGAAAAAGGCAATAGGAAAATGAGCAGTTTCTCCAATTCTGTTTTTTTTGCCCAAGGTGGTTAGGGCAGCAGTGGGGAGGAGGAGTGTGATGAGCCTCTTCCCTGGGTGCCCGGCTGGCTGCCTGCTCTGCTGCAATGCTGAGCTCTGCTCCACTTAGACCCAGTGCTGCTTTTTTTCTTCCTTTTTTTTTTAATTTTTTTATTGCTAAGGTTGTCTGCAAATTAAACTAATTTTTTTGTTCTTGTCACTCTGTTGTGCTAATTTTAATACAGAATTTAATTAAGGAATGCTTGACACTGAATAATTTGCTTTGTAGTAGTTATAAGGAAATCAAAATCTGCTATAAAAGGACAGTCCGCACTAGCTGTGGCCTTTTCTTGGAGTGGTTGCAAAGCAGCACTGAATACGGTAGAATTTGGCCACAGAGATGCTGTGCAACAGAGCACTTCAATTCTTTGTTGACCTGGAAGATGCAATGGGAGAAGAGATTGGGGAATTTCTTGGTTAAATGTTTCTCTGCTGATCATTTACAGCAAGAGCTCTAGCCACATTGTCAGTTTTCCCAGTTAAACAGCATTAACTTGTTTTCTTTGTGCTCCCAAATAAATGAATGTGTCCTGCTGCTACAGGTAGCCAGTGTGAACGACTACAGTGGTTCCTTTAGCTTGCTCGGTGTCCCTAGCTTTAGCTTGCAATAGCCACAACTGATTCCTTTTGGATGGGCGATGCAAACAGATGGGTTTTCAAGGGAGGGATGTGAAAAAGGAGCCTTTTTATTATTGCAAAACATTTTTAAAACGTGCATACAACTCGTATTCGTGTTTCTAAATACGATTGTGTTCTGTCATTTTCCTGCCCCCTCTTCCTACAGTTTTCTTAATGGTAGTTATCCATCCATGGTGCCTTCAGCCTGGCCCCTGCATGGGGCTGACTGAGTCTTATTTCCAGGCCTGCCAGCAGTTCTGACCTGTCTCTTGAAGACCTGAAGGCAGAAGGACACACAGTGCTTTAAAATATCTGGGGAAGTTTCCTCTGTAACAGTCACAGACTGACAACCAGGTCTGTGCATAGCACGTGATACATACCCACAAAACCAGAGTGAGCACAGCTGATCTATTTTTTGTTTCAATAGTAAATACTGTGCAGTGAGGGAGATGGTTCATGTCTTGGGGAGAAAAGAAACTCCGTTGCTTGCTATGGGAGTGCAATTACGTAACTTCATGAGCAAGTTGTTAAAGAAGCTTAATGAGAATTTGGGGAGGTTCAAAGCTTGCAGGCAGTGAAGAAAGATGCTCTCCTGGGCATCGTTATTATTTATAAATAACTTAAAGCACATGAGCATCAGCCAAATGCTTCAGCATTTAAAAAAGGTTTTCTCTTCAAAAATAGTGTGAGCTTCATTAGAATAAAACCAACTAGTGCTTTTCATCTCCATGTGTAATATTTAGGACTTGTAAAAAGAAAAACAACTCAAAGACGCTATAAAAGTACTATATTAGTCTCACAAGGTTTATTTGTATACTTTCCTAATAGCTTGGTTGCTTTAAAAAAACTATTTTAATCAATAGATTTCCTGACATTTGTGACTGTTGTGATATCTTTATAACTCAATATGTCTAAAATGAATTGTCTCTGATTACAAAAAAGCACATGCACGCACACAAGACCCAGTTTGGGGACTTGGTTTATAGCCTCCGTTATGGGCTTAAATGAGCTGTAAAGCTGAGCTATGGGGTTAAAATGCAATGCAGACAGACAACGCTGAAGGCTTAGCCTTAAGAACCTCAGAACTCCTTGTTTACTTTTCATTTGTGTAAAATAGGAAAGTTTTTGCATGAACTTCCATAACCCCACAGGAAAAAAAAATCACATATAAGAATGGCTGCAGAAACTAAAGAGTTGCAAGAGGGTTGTGGGAGATTCCCTGACTACATCACCAAGAAGAAAACTGGCTGGGATTAAAGCACTGCTCCAGTTCCAGGTCCTTGGCTTTGACTCAGAAACATGCCCTTGATTTGGGAAAAGGGAGAGGAAGAAAATACACTTCAAATGTGAGCTCGGTGTTTGCTACTGAAGCTAGTTCCTCTTTTCAGAAATAAACAAGTCATTGATGCATGATTTATTTGCTTTTAGCTTTCCTTTAAACACTGATCCTTAACTAGGACAGCTTCTCCCTCCGAGGTCTGTATTGAAATTAGGATTTTGACAAGTGCTAAAATACATTTTACATGGGTTGATTGTGATAAAGTACATGCATCTTTTAAACAGAACCCGCAATTGTTGAGTTTTATTGAATTTCTTTTGCATGGCTTTTTAAAAATTAGGAAATAGGCTCACATTTCAGAGGAGCTACCTCCAGTGTTTGTAGTGTTCTTTATTTATCTTCAGTAGATGCTGTATGGTTTTCACACATTGTCACAATAATAATGCTGTAGTATAAATAATTTTTCAGATAGAGAACATGCTAATAATATCCCTAGCTATGAGTTGAGAAGCTTTTTTAAATTAAGAGAAGTATCAGCCATTTAGATGTGTACAGAAATATAGAAAGCACTTATAATGCAGAAATTCCCCATAGAAAACTGGTGGCTTCCAAAGAGACGTGTCTTTATGACACTGTGATTATGGTATGGTGATCTTTCTCCTCAGAATTGCTTATGTTAAGCAATGAAAAAAAATGCTGCTTTTGTTATACCGAAATATCGGTCAAGTGTTCCTAGCTTTATTTCTATGACAGGGATCTTCTGCAGGATGAGTGTTCTGTTTTCTCAGTACTTGTGAATGTATGAGGCTAATGGAATGGTTTCTTTAACTTTGCACAGTGGGTCCAAAGCAGCTGAGTTGGGAAGTTGTTCAATATTTTTCCTTACAGTGCAGATCCCAAGTGCCTTGTGCTGCTGGAATTTGTCCATCTATCGTGTTCAGGCCTGTGCACAACAGACCAGGGCAGACGGGTTGTCTTGACAGATCTCCTCTTCTGTCAAGTGGTGTTGGATTTTGAAGACTGTTCCTACGTCTCTGTACTTAGGAGTGTTGTTTATTATGTTCTGTTTTTTTTTCTTGGTCAAAGGTGTAATCTAAATTATTTCTTCTAGTATAAAACCTATAATGAAACCATCATTCCCACTGAATATTAGCTGCACGTACAGTATGTAAAATTTAAGGAGATGCCGATGTATCCATTAGTCAGTTACTGGAATTGTTCTGACAGTTGTGGTTACTTGATAATGACTTACAGTAAAGCCTCCCTTTTCAGTTCATTTAACTTTGTTCCTATGGGTAATATGGAGCAATTATATGGGAGGGTCAATCTCTCCAGGAACTTTCACCACGACGAATCGAGAGCCTCTAGAAACTTCATTATGTGGCTGCTGGTGCCATCCCCTCCTTGGTTTTATGCCCTGTCTAATAGGCAACCAACTGCTGCACTTCATTAGGTGATAGGAGCTGTTTGCAGTTGGAGTTTTTAACTGTGTTCTCAGGGTAAACTGTACTGCAGATTATCAACAAGCCTCTTACTTCCTTATAGATTCACTTGAAAGGCAAAAGTATGGCTGTTCCCCACTCTCATGGGGCTCTCAAGCATCAGAGATCCCCCCTATAGATTTCTGTGCGCCAAAAAGCTTTCTTGGCGAACGCTTCTTTTGCAGAAACATTTACTTGACTCTGTTGCTAACTCCCTGTCAAGTTTGTGCATTTCAGAGGTGCAGAAGAGCGAGCCTCTGTTACCTTGCTTTTGTCTTGATACACAGTGTATTTTGCACCATCTGCAAAGAGATTCAACACCAAGTGATGATGATACAAAGTACCTTTAAATTTTACAAATTGCTTGTACTGGTTAAAACCAAGGTGGTTTAGTGCTGTTGTGCTGTTTTTTCCGTAGTGGTTTAGCAACTGCTCCTCATTCTTCTCAAAAGTGATTGCTGAAACATTTTACATCCCATTTTGATGCCCATTTTACATCAAATATTTGTGCTTAACTAGCTCTTCCCAGGTCTTGCAAGAAGTTTAAGCTGCTGGAAGTTTAAGATGCATTCTCTGTAGTCCAATATATTTGTTTTCGAATGATTATAAATTTTCTTTCTCTAGCTGCCACATACCCTAGATGTATGTGTCACACCAGGCTCTCAGGCTGGGTTCCAGTCCATGATCAGGCTTCTGCACCAATTTTGTCCTTGTTAGCAGCTGTGGGAGACTGTCCAAACCAGCAGAGCCGCTCTGGTGGAATTCACTGCTTCGGCAACACTGAAGTCCATCAGAGACATCAGAGTCCATCCACTGAAGTCCATGAGACAAGTCTTGTAAAATCTGGAAAAAATCCTGCTTTTTGTCACAGAAGAATGTATTCTGCTTTATATTTTTCCAGTCAAGTTTTAAAGGATTTAATTTTATATATATATATTTATAATAAGGAGACTTGATGGTAAGAAATAATATCAATTGGAGCTGTTTTTGTGATTTAGGAATGATTATGAAGATGGAAATAATGAACTGTATCAGTCTGATTTGCTTTGTCATAGTCTGTTTGTATTTCTGTATGAAATATGTTTTGTAATGTTGGCATTTCTCAAGGCTCTACATTGCCTGGTGATTCAGGGCTGTGAAAAGAAAAAAATGATCTAATGCAGGCAGTTTAGAAAGACCTGAAATTCATTTAATTTTGCAATCAGAGAAAGAACAAAGTAAAATAATCAGGTTTATATTTGTCCTTTAGAATAGGGGAGAAGCCTAGTCTTGTCCTAAATAACAACCAATATTTCTGAATTTAAATTACTGATGTAGAGATTTGCTTTAAAAAAGAAAAAAAAAGGAACTCTTGCTTTCACTTTAAAAGCTTGATGTGAAGGGCAGGATTCTTTGCTGTGTCACTTTTTTGTTTTTCCTTTGGATTAACTAGCCTGTCTGCATATTTAAATGACAAACTGCACAATCTTTTCGGAGGTTCCAGTAGTTGCACAGGGGCTTGATTATTTCGTACACATGACTGCTGCTGCTGGACGGGGGCCATTCGTTATAGCAGGTGATTGCCTCAGCATCTTCCAGCTTTCCTTTCATATCGTATTTTTAAATGACTTTGTCAAAGTGCCATCTGTCTCGACAGGTGAAACTACATAACTTATTGAAACAGATGGCGAATCCGATTAATAGTGCCCAGAATAATCGTTTGCTTGCTTAGATGTTCACAAGGTAATCTCCGTTGGATCTGTTATTCTTGCTTGGGAAGTGGAAGGACCAAGTTTACGGGTGTTTCATAAAGTCTTTAGTTTTGAATGTATCACTTGAGCAAGAGGTCTGCCAGCCTCCCCGCTACCTGCCTCATCCTGGACAAACTTGGAATCTTTGGGTGCTCTTGTGCTTTGTGTTCCATAAATGCCATAAATCCATCTGTTATTTCCGATAGTTACAAATGGTAAAATGATGAAGCAAGTGCCTGCTTCTCTCTGGTGGATACCACTGTAGGTGAATGTTACAGGCTGCCTTTGCCAACCACTTTGAGAGACCTGAATAAGAGATGCTTTGTGAATGCACATACTGCTTTTACAAGAGCATCTAGTGTCTGTTTAAGCTCAGCTTTTGCAAGAAGTACTGCCTGAACTCAGCAAAACTCTAAGGAATTGTGATGCACGCATTTTTACCAGAAAATGTTCTTGCTTATAGTGCCAAGGAGAAGTTTTCAGTAAACAAAATGCCTCTAAGTCACTCGGCAGCCGAGGAGCAGGGAAATGCAGAGATTTGTGTCATAGTCCTTTTCCTCTGGGGTTTGTACACCTGCTAGAGACTTGCAGGGAAGAGCCTTTTTGGGAAATACGGTCCGGGCAGTCATAAGATGAGGATCCTTGGGGTAGGAAAAATATTCTGAAAGTTGTACGCAGTCAGTGTGTGATTCCTAACTTTGTTATTTACTTAATGGGATTATAACAGTTCCCTCTGCCCTTACTTTTGCGTCGTTCATCTGAAGAAAAGTTGTGTCCATCTCATTCTTTTAAATAGTTGGGGTGGTTGCCGTTTAAGCTGCGAAACATCAATCTTGTGACTGTGTTGAGTGTTGTGTGCTGGCGTTTGCCTCTAATGTGCGTGCTTATTGGTACTGAAAACTCCGCATTATTCCATGTGAACATAGTATTAACTTCTGCCTGTCATTATTTCAGAGGTAACTCCATTTCAAGAGCTTTTATAGATGCAAACATACACAAATGCTGTATAATAGAATTGAGACTGGACCTTTTAAACACGATACTCCTTATATTTACTCATCTGATTAAGTAATAAAACTGCCCAACTGCTGCTTTCTCCAACATACAGAGTTGTTGGGCTCATTGCTCACCAGTGAAGACTCCACCTCCACTAAAAACCTGAGAGAACAGATTAGTTCACTTAAGGTCTCTGAATTTATTCAACTTTCCTGGCTCCTTCAGTAAAATAGGACTATTCTAGGAATGTTTTCTTCCATAGAATTTTAATAAGTGTCACTTATTTCCAGCTAGGCATGTGATATCTATTTTTCTTATTAATGTATAAAAATCTTTTCTTAAATGGTCCACACGTACACTTTCCAGCCTGTTGTTTTCTGATGTTTTCGCAGTTTATTCTTACTACTTACTGACCCCACAATACGTGTGGGTGTTAGAGGTGTGTGAAAGACACGTGCACTGTTGAATTTTGTACTTGTGAGAACTGACAATTCTGGAAATCCCTAATGCGTCACTTTCCTTTTCCACTTTGCTCGAGGACATTATTGATGCTATTAGACTTGAGACTGATTACACTCATTTTGGGTACATAACTATGGCATTTTGTAGCTCTCTGTGCCTGTGGTAATAAGTATCACAGAGTGAGTATAAACGTTTTTATTTCATTAAACCAATTTACTCGTAACTGATTTGTGCCTTTATCTTGGCCGTGGAAAGAAGCGTTCCAGTTTTACTAATGTTTTCAGTCTTCGCTGCCCCAGTTGAGTCCCTCTCAACTTAAAGATAGGCAAAATATTTTTAGTGCTCTCTGTGCTTCATATTTCCAGCCACGAACTGCACTGAAATAGCAATTTTTATGCTTTCCCTCCTCTTCACAGACAAATAGGGGCATCTTGTCAGCATCTTCTCCCGGAGCGGTTATATATATGTACGTAGATAAAATATATACACACGCTGCACAACGTGCTACTTGGTTGAGCCTCCAGTTGGAGGTGTGGGGGGATCTCCAGAATTTATGTGGGCAGAAGAAATATTCCAAATTGGGCAGCACCTTCAGAGTTGGTCGGACTCCAGCCCTGCACTGGGGCTGCTGCTTCCCATGAGGTGCTCAACCACTCGGAGCAAAGATGGTCCCGCTCTTTTAATGTCCTTTAATCCTTTTGTTCTGACAGCAGCAAATGGCAGTCCCCAGATTTAGTCCTGTCACATTGATTTGTGTGTGAAAATGAGTGAAGTCCCGTGTTGCTCTGCCAGAGTTCGGAGTTTTGGGGATGAATGCCTTGGAGATGCATCCCCAGGAGCAGGGATGCGGGCACCTGCTTGTCCATTGCTGCTACTGCTGCGGTTTGGTTTTATCAGGACGACTTCCGAGATTTCATAATGGACTGTAAAAGATTGCTTTACAATTTACAGTTTAAAACCTCCCTATAGCAAGTTGAGTACAGGGGGAAAAAATGCTCAAGCATTTTGAGGGTTTGGTTTCCCTTCTAATTTTATATGTCTGATTTTGTTGTTGTTTGTGTTTTTTAATTGAAATATTCTCTCTGTGGTGCTGTGTTTTAACCTGTCTTTTCTCAGGATGCCGCTTAGAAACTTGATTAATGTTTGGCAGCAGGGGGGAAGGATGTGCATGTTACCGAGGTTTCTGTAACAGATGATGTGCATTCTGTTTCTGTGTAACCATCGCTTAATTCTCTTTCAACTGGTATTATTATAGGAAGAGTTTGTCTCTTTAATCACCATCAAATAATATTGGGTAAAATAGCTCCAAAACAAAGTTTTGAGATGTTAATTATATGAAGCAAAGCTTTTATTTTTACTCTCTTTTTTGGGAGGGGAGAGAGGGAATGACCAGGACTAAAGAGCAGAGCAAATAAAATGAGGTATTTTCTTCTCTAAAACTTCTTTCCAAGCTGTCCTGGGCCCTGTGTACATCTCTGGCTCAGTTGGCTTTAATTAACCATGAATAATGGAGCCCATTGCCCTTTTTGGTGTGTGGGTCTCCGTGGTCTTTATGTTCTCCTGAGCATCTGCTCTTGTTTACAGCTGGGAAATGCTGCTCTCCCTGTTTTTCCACACATCTAAAGGCTCTTATATATTCCAAATCTACATAGTAGTGGAAAACAACAGTGTCCTGAAATAAGACATTCTAAGAGCAAATTTGCTAACGATTGTATTAGGGTGAACATTGTTTTAACGATCTGAAATATTCAGTACTTGTCCCTTTCTTTTAACTGCTTTTTTCTTTTCTTTTGTCTTTCAGCTCAGATCGGCTGATAGAAGAGACAATAAGGTAGGAATGAATTTATTAACTTCCATTATTTTCTGTACAGTCAGTATTTATGCTGAACTGTATCCAAAACTGTCAGACATTTTGTGCATACAATAAGTTTATTATTTACAGCTGCTAAGCATTATTATAATTAAAATGAAGTCTCATTTTCTTGTTTTTCTTGTATTAAATTTTAGCATAATGGCCTTGATTAATTATTATACTCATCCTAATTTAGAAAATTTAGGTTTCTTTTTAAAGGCAAATAGCCTCTATAAAAACAAAAACAGTGATTGAGCAGAGTGGAGCTCTCAGGTTGAGCTGAGGACTAGTCCAAGATTTGAGTCGTTTCTCCTCAAAATGGCACAGTTAAATAGCATGAGAGTCTATAGCCCTGCAGCCTGATACAGGTAAGGATTTAGTGGCCTGAGTGGTAATTGCTGAAGGATAATTATCTATTTTCTGGTTTTTGCAGAGTTCAAATACTTGAGTGCTGCCCTCTCAAACTGAGCTAGTAATTTTAATGTTGAATCAACGCGTCATAAATTACTTTTATCATGTGTGTCCTTCCCAACCTTCCGTTTTACTCCGGGATTTTGCAAACCCATAATTCAGAGTGCCCAATTTAATGGTTTAAATTGTTAGATTATTGTATTGTTTTTAAAAATGAAAGCAAGATTTGATGTTAGATAATGCACCTACTGGCATGAGTGATCAAGAGGAATTACTAGAAGTGCAGCAAGACTCTGTGTCCATTAAGGGCTGGCTGCCTTAACTACGTAGTAGGTTCTGTATGATTAACTCGGTGGGAAAACGTGCTAAACCGCACTAATGTACCATGACAAAAAAGGAGTGTTCAGTAAAATAATGTGTGAAAAAGTAGATATAATCTGACCACAATTAGCCTGGTGAACACATAAAAATCTTGGCCATACCTAGTGCAGTTATTGTGAATGTTTGTTTTACTTTGGTTTCTTATCATTTTCTCATTTGAAAAAAAGAATCCCATACTTTAGTGCTTTTCTCTCTCATGAAAACACTTGACTCAACGTTTGCTGAATCTCTTCTTTGCTGTCACTCTAGTAGCTGGAGCATTGAAAAGCTTCTGATGATTTATTTTTAAATTTAATATTCTGCAAAATGACTAATATCTCATCATGCGAGCTTCTCATCTACCCCGTGGGTTATGTGTCATCCGAGAAGCTGGGAGTAAGTCCATGCTTAGCCAGTGCATCTGCATAGGGGTTTACCTGTGCTAGGGGACGCAGATGTAGCAAAGTGGAGCTTGGCTCAGGCCAGCTGCCTGAATGTTCACCCTGCTTCCTAAATTAATTTGGAGTCTACTCCAAAGCTCTGGGGTGTCACAACTCGCTGCCATCAGCAGTTCCCTGGCTAGTTTAAAACTGCTTTGAGTTACAGTTGCGTGAGTTGTGGTCCTGTTGTCTTCCCATTGACCGTATGGCAACTGCTTCACGTGTGGTGGTTCCTACAACACGTTTTACTCCTGAGTTCCTTGGTGCTGTTTGCTGAAAATATTTCTTTGGGTAGCAGCTGAACTTTGACTTCAGGAGGCTCAATTTCTACCCTCCTTATTGCACCATTTATTAACTGTAGTGAATGATCTCCTTATCGTAGCAGTTACCGAAAAGCCCTCTGTATTTAATTCTATAGGGAAGGGCTTGTTTGGTAGATCTAAGCATTTAGCAGGACATGTAGTTTAATTGATATCAGTTTATATTATCTTAATTTAATTCAGTCTCTGTTGAAGCGAGGGCGAATTTTGCTTAACTCTTTTCCTTGTCATACCCAGTAATTGCCAGCATTTGGGTATGGTATTAATTGGTGGTAAACCTCTCTTTTTAGTGTATTTCCCAGAAGATTTTTGTCCAACTTTTAATTAGTCTTATCTCTCGATAACCAAACACGAGATGGAGTTGTTCAGGGGAGACTACTCTGATACAGATTCCTAGAATGAAATGAGATATAATTAGCCCATTCTGGCTACTAATATTGTTCCGTCTTCAAGGGTTACATCTGCTGTAATTCATTACTCATATTATTTGGGTGCAATTCAGGAATTTGAGATCACTATTTGTTTCTTTCTTTTTAAGAGCTGTTTTTAAACAGCCCTCACAAGCGCTGGGAAGTGGCGTTCAGCGATTGCAGAGGCTTTTGCTGACAAGCTGGGTGCAGGTGCCCCTTTCCCAGCGCCTCTGCAGTTGGTGCCGCCTGTGAAAACCTCTCTCAGGCTTCCTCTAGAGCAGATAAAAACTGAAATGCAGAGACTGACGTTTCCTCTGTGTGGTTCCTCCGCAGGAGCAAACCAACGTACACGAGTTTCATAGATACATAAGGCGCAATTTTTTCCCAAATGAAAAATTGGGCTGTCGTTGGGTAGGGCTGTCGTTCCAGGTGTTTTGTTAGTACTAAATTTTTCATCCATATTTTAAAATGAATTAAGTGGTACAGGTTCTTACTGCAGCATATTTCTTCCCAGAAAGGAGTGGGATGTGCTACTTTGTACTGCAGTTCTTCTGGAACAGTGCTCACTTGCCTTGGACATATTTAAATATAAGCATGGGTTTTTGCTTAATGCGTTTAGTGTTCTCAGGTTTTCAATTTTAAACCTTATCACTTTCTCAAAATAGCAAATGATTTATTTTTTGTTTTCTAACAGCTTTTATTTTGACAAAAAATGTAAAGCTTTGCATGTACAATATGACCAGCTCTCATGATTTTATTGTAATACTGTTTCTGATGCCTGAATCAGGCGATCGTGCCAAACAGCCCACAGCTTCAGTTTTTGTAAATTAAAAAACAAAATAAGAAGAGAAATAGCTGGAAGATGCCTTCCCCTTGCTTGTGAAGGGGAAAAAAAATCAGCAACATCTCTCCGGACACTGGTGCTGCAGAGAACCCTTCATGAAGTGACTCTTCATCACTTGCTTTTTATTAAGAGTTTGGGTCAGTGCCCTCCAGCAGTGGAAGGGTTGTGCTATCCAGAGAGGTTTGGATGCGTAAAAGGTGTAGGGACTTTTGAGTTTTGGCTGTATCCAAAGAGCCTGGCTGGAGATTCAAGACCAAAACACTTGCATTTCCAAGACAATGTTACTTTTCATCTTAGGTTTTCTCAAAAGACAAAATAATCTTCAGAGTAATTTGAAAGATTACGTACAAACATACATGTATATACAAAAATAAGGGATATATTTAGAGTTACTACAAACTGAAAACTAAAGTTTACATTTTTATGCAGAGTCATAGAGCCCGTCTCTTACTCGTAGATGTTGTCATATCGTAGATGTTACCATAAATTTAAATGAGTGAGCAAATATGATTCATGGAGTCACAGAATGAGGCAGAAATTCCTGTAATCCGTGAGTTAATTTGATTTTAAGAATATATCATGTTCGTTTAGAGCTTTGTTTTAATTCTTCATCAATGTAGATTTGACCAAGCCATCTCAAAGGATGAAGCAAGGAGTCAACTTTTTGGTGCGTTTTACTTGATTAGAAATATTGTGTGTGTGTGTACATAAACACACATGTAAAGCTCCTGTGTGTGGTAAAAATACCCAGTATAATCTAGATGAAGCAGCATTAAACGTGTGTCTCTGACTGCTAGATTAATTTGACTTCAGTGATACTGAAAATGGTTATTTCTCTCTACATGCTTTTTCATGCTAGTGAAAATAAGGCTTATTTTTGAAGACAAATTTGCCTGCTCACATACAGCACTACCAAAGATATAAAAACTTGAAAACTCTCAGAAATTTTTAGGCAAAATACTTTCCAGCACTCAAATTCGAAATGCTGCTGCCAATTTGTGGACACCGTGGATGGCTCCTACTGGCTGGAACCCGAGATCTACCCAGTCGAGGTTGCCCCATCACAACAATCGTTAATACTGTGCTGGAAAAGTGTTCCAGCATTAAATAGAGAGGGCAGAATACCACAGGCCTGGAGGAACACCTGGTTTACACCTGGTTGTGGCACTTTAATCCAGTGCTGCACTGAGAACAGTTCATGGTGTCTTCTAAATGTTAAGTTAGTCTTGGAATCACCAAGCACTCATGCAAGTGTCAGAATTACACATAAGGCTGATTTTTTGATCACAGGATAGAAATCAAATGCAGAGAGCTGGAATTTGGAATTTCTTACATTTTCTGACCACATTTGAAATTTTTAATAGTTTATAAACACTTTTGTCCACGTAAATAAACTGGTCCTGACTGCCATGTAGTTTGAAGTGTGGGAAACTAGTGGAGGAAAAAATTGTCCACACTTAAATATAAATTAAATCAGCAGAAAGACCTAATAATGAAAGCTCAAGCTATTCTATAATCAAGATTTCTTTATCTTTTTCCTGCATTTTTTTCTTACTAAATGGAGATGAACATTGGGAGTGCTGTTACAAACAATTTGGCATGTAAACTTATTTATCTACACTTAACTCTTGGAAAATGAACTAGTCGAAATGAATCAGCATTGGTAATCGCCAGTCAAAAAACATGTGAGGAACTAAACTTATCTTATGGAGTGAGGAGTTTGGGAGAATAGATCAATATCCATTATCAGTCTTAGAGAGCCTTGCCAAGGCATCGGAATAGTGCTGGAAGAAAGGAGAATGCTCTTAAAAGGGGGGATTTCTGTGTTACTTTAATATTTTAATAATGTGGGGTCTTCCACGGGTAAAAAAACAATAGCTTCTGGTAACTAAAAGGCATTTAATCCTTCTGTGATAAAATGTTGAGTAGAATTTTTGAAATGTAAATAAATGGTGTGCTTGATCTAGGGAGATTACTGTGTCAGAATGATTTAAAAAACATCAGTCAGTGAGGAAATGGTAGCAGTAAGTAAGTTAATGAGAGTGTATTAGAGATTGAAACTTAAACTCTGTAAGGAAGGATATGATAAAACCACAGTATCTGAGACTTTAGTTCTTGAGAGCTGTGAGGGTTTTTTAAATTATTATTTTCGATAGTGCTTAAATTTAACAGTCTCAACAGTCTCAATTTAACAGTCTGACATTTACAAAGATAAAGGCTTAGGTAAACCAGCTTGTGTTTTGAAAAATCAAAGAAAAGTACTTTGAATTTTGTCTTTTCATGGTAGCTTAAAGTGAGCTCAGTACTTACGAGTGCCATCATGACATTGCATTCCCAGGACATATGCTAGAAAATTGAAACATTTTCCGGACCTCATTTCAGTAAAATCTCTCACATTGATGAAAATTTTCAAAATATAGAATAAAGAAGATTCTGATCTTATAACATGTAACTTCCCAAAAAGTAAATCATGCTTTTTTTTTTCTTTTTTTTCTTCTTGGTGTGGACACTTTACTCATCAGATGTTAAAGCAGGAACTCTGTATTCCATGATAACCCCTAATAATTCTTTCCCAAAGGCATTTTGGAGGTGTCTCAGCAACACTTTATGTCCTGGCAATCGTCTCGTGTTTCCACTTTAATGGATTCCTTAATGAGTCATTGGATGCATCTTTTGCAAACATGTGGCTTAATTCAGGAGTGGTTTGAGAGATGCTGCGTTCAGATTTCCCTGGGACATGTATCAAATTGGGGTGGAGGTGTAAAATAAGAAGCTGCAATAATTGAGAAGCCTTTCCTGTGTGCAGCTGTGAAATCTTATTTGATTTTCCAACTTGTTGCTTAGTAATTCAGAATTCCCTTAGTACTTTTCTCAGTAAAAACCTACTGTTCTTGTAGGGTCTTTTTCTTTTGTTTTATTTTATTTTGAAAAGTAAGAAATATAACTTGTGTGCTGAGTTGCAAGTGCATGTACTCTATCAAAAGCTGTCTTTTCTCGCATATGATCCTGTTTGCACATACTGTTGTGATTTTGCAGCCCCTTTTTCAGCCCTAAGTTGTAACTGGTTTTCCCTATCCATATGCAGCTGTGTTTTCCCTCCTGAGAACTTTGATTAGGCCTGTTACAGGCTTTTTTCTCTACTCTCACGTAGAGCTTGGCCTACATGGCCCTGCATTGGCCCGGCAATGATGCTATTTATTCCTCACCTAATCTAAGTTTATACTTCTCTTTTTCTTCTTTTTTTTTTCTTTTTTTTTTGTAATTTTCATTTTTTTGGTAATTAATCCTGAAAAAGATTTCCCCTACAATTGAATAAATCATTTATGTTTCTGAGGCAGGTAAGTTCAGATACCGCAGAAACCAGCACACACAACTTGACGAATGGAAATATTTGCCCAGTTTAAGAAAGAGCAGCATTTCCTGGCTGTAGCACTCCAAATCCGAAGCAGCTTATATAGTGGGTCTCTCTTATATAGCTTGCATAGTGGGTCTCTGTGCTTTATATCTGCCTCTCTTTAACAATAATACTCCTATTATTAACTGCAATTTTGTGTCATGTTTGTGTACAAACACTGAGGGTGAGCAAAGGTAAAGTGCTGTTGAAAATGTGGTTGTCTAAATTTGGCAAAAGATATTTTTCCTATCCATTTTATTTCCTTAGAAACTGCAGAGTGAGGTTTTCTTGTGCTTGCTCATGTTTATCCATGTTGTATTGTTATACTTCCACTTAGCCTTGTATCCTTCCAGAACAGTTTCCCTCCATATTTAAGACATAAGATATCCAAGAATTCATTTTAATATTTTTTTTATTCATGTAGGTATAGTCAGCAGCAATAGAGCTGTCGTATTCTGAGCTATTATGCAGCCGTGTTGTATTTATGTCCCGATTTGTTTATTCCTGCCATGTATGCCAGCCAGGGAGAACTACATTTGTCAACCATTCCTCCTAAGTACCACATCTGCAGAGCCTAAACTTTTATATATTCTTTTTCCAGATGTAAATCAGTCTGTGCAGCTTATCTTGACAAAGCTGTTGCATTCTAAGTAGCTAAATAAAATGTTAGCTGGGACTATAAGTAGTAGCCTGCCCTTTCAGTTTCTGTTTTATTATTATATTTTTTTAATGGACTTGAAGAGAAATATAAGGTAGGAAAAAAAATCAATATTCTTAATAATTTTTGTCAACTCAATAATTCTTTAAAATTTTCATTTAGATATGATATTAAAAACACAGCTCTTTTTTTTTTTTTTTCAGTGTCCATAATGTCTTAAAGTCAAAATAGAAATATTTTATATTCAACTGCATTGCTTTCTTGTGTTTGGATAAAGTAAATACAGATAGACTATGTATTATTTAAAAAAAAAAAAAAGTGTCTAAAAATTATATAGCCATGGATGACATCCTTAATTAGGATCAAAGTTCATAAATTTATTTTTTCTGTGCTGTTTTGGAGGTACCATTTGACATTATACAGCAACTCACTCAGCTCCAGCTTGTGAAAAGCTGATTGGCCTTGCTGGGAGGCAGCATTAATGGAAGCAAATCCAAAATTTATTTGGAATCGAAGGACAGTCCTGATCCCAAATCAGGTCGATCATATCAATTTATTGTGTTGACAGGTCTTTAAAGACCTGGTGATTGCATCTCCGAACTTGGTTGTGTGTAGGGCTCTGTGAGCTCCATTATGTGCTTGTGGAAGGGTCCTTTATGATTAAAAAAAATTCTGAATTTAGAATTTATGCCCCAAAAGAGCCTTCAGGTTTGTTTGTAATGTTGAATTTTTTTTGTTTTGTTTCTGATGGAGCTGAGGGTGGGCGGTAATGCTAGAAACATGCTTGCTTCAAGAAGGTGCTTTTTTCCCCAGGTGTTTCAGGTTATATCAGAAGAGAAATCATTTAAGAGTAATGGATACAGATTAATGGGGGGGAAAAAAAGTGGTTTCATTCATATTGCTTCCCCCCATTCACTGTTCTCGACAGAGCGTTGCCTGCGCTTTCCCATTGTTTTAGCTGTGGATTATTCTTAGCACCAGCAACCTGATCCCCTCTTTTTTTTTCCTTCTCCAGCATTGCCATGGCAACTAAAGAGAATATGACTTCGCAGAGAGGGATGTTGAAGTCAATACAAAGCAAAATGAATACCTTGGCGAGTATCCTTTCCTAAAGACTGCGCTGCCGGTGCGTAAGAAAAGCTCTACTAAGGTTTTCCAGTCTGTCATTTGGAGATCAAAACGCTTTGCAGTGCCACTTACCATTTCACTAGCGGTGGCCTTGTCACCAGTGCCTAACAGCCTGTGTTTTCCCCGTCTCACTTTGTTAATGTGACTACATCTTAGTGACAAACATGAGGAACAAGGTCTTTTTACTCAACTTTGAATGCTGTATGTGTCAGTGTTTAATTTTCACGCAGGGATGCGCAGCAGCATTTAAAGGTATTCCTGACTACTTATTTTCTGAAAAGTATGACTGCATCTTGCTTTCTGCTCACTTTTTTGCATTCAAGGCTGGCCAGAGCTGAAGCTTGGCACAGATTGCCTGTTGTTGTCGTACAGCTGAGTGTTTTCCTGACCTGAAGATCCTCTTGTCTGTCACAGGCTTTTAAGGTTTGGGTTTGTTAGTCTCTCATATTTTGTGCTCCTGGCTAAGGAACGTGCTGGATTGTCAAGTCATGCGTGTTTGTCCTTTTCCCACTTGCTTCTCCCTTTCTACTACAAGGGTCCAAAAAACAACATTAGTATCATTTGATTAGACAGATTGCATCCTGAAGAGATGCAGTTGGGTGAGCCATAAATTTCATTACAGTTCTTAGCAACTGGCAAGAACAAAAGAAATTCAATAAGCTTTGACCTTAAAAGATTCTTGGGTCAAAAGATACAAACTCGGGAGCTTATTATCTTGTTGCCCATTGTATTCTTATATGTTAAAAGAGATTTGACGCTTTTATGATTTTACAGTAGAAGCATTTTTTCCTTGTATAATACACAGGGAATGGAGCAGATTCATGAAAAGCACGTATTTTCTCTATAAAATACTTCCAGTTGTTACCTGCATCATTAACAGAGTTCCATTAAATAAATTCCACAGATATTTCATATGCCTGTCCAATTTTTTTCATTCTCATTTAAACACAATTAAAGTTAATTAAGCTTCACGTCTTGGGGATCTCGTAATTGGGGCACAGGCAGTTCAGGTGATTAAATGTGGGATTCTGTGTGAATATGATTTCTAAGCTCTTCTGTTCTCCCCGTTCTCGTGCTGTCTCTTATTGCAGCGTTAGCTCTGCTAACTCACCATTAGGCTTCTGTGTTGCATCTGTTTTCTCCAGCTTGGGAGAAGTTTCCCTTTTCTTGCAGTATTGCTGACTTCCACACAACGCCGAATTTGGAGTCTCATTAACACAGCCCCTCTCTCTGCTGATCTGACCTTAACTCACGTTCCCTCAAGATCGCTTCCCTGCAGTGAACAGCCTGATTCAAAGGATCAACCTTCGGAAACGACGAGATTCGCTCATCTTGGGTGGCGTTATTGGCACCTGCACCATCTTATTGCTGCTCTATGCTTTCCATTGACGGATGTTCCCCGTGGACTCTGCCGAACCTCATCACCACCATCCATCCCCCCAGTCAAGGAGAAGCGAGTGGGGGAACAGACAGACTTGGACAGCCTGCTCTGAGGGCTGGCAGATCAGCATGATGTCTAGAGTTTACGGTGGTAGACTGCGACACTGGTTCTGGGTTGAAGCTGCAATGTTTCTCCTTCCCTGCCGTACATCTTCCTTTGGTTAAATTTCGCGTAGGTAATTTTTGCATTTAATTCCCTTTCTCACCACGAGGTAAGTGAGTACGTGGCACTTTTCAGTACCCCTAGAGCAGCTTCCACGCTCGCTGACGCCGGGGAGGTCTGGTGGGAGGCTGAGAAGTGGGGAGTCTGCTTCCCCCAAGGCCAAGCACAGCACTGAACACTTGCCCTTTGAGAAGGATATTGCAGCTTTAAGCCGTCAGGTTGGTTTACTACAAAATACATGTTCTGTGATTTGTTTTTTAATTCATGGATGAGAGAATAGTCACTTCTGTGTAACTTGTGCTGTGAAAACCGCTTCACACAAATTTCTCAATGAAAGGATTGTTCAGTTCACTTTTTGCACAGAATATGAATAAACTAAACTACCCTCTGACGAACATTTATAAGGTTACTTGTGGCTTTAAAGGGACTAACACGTCCCCCTTTGTAAAATAAAGGGAGCACAGCATTCTAGCAGCTGTTTACCACAGTGTTCAGTCAACTGAGAAGTGACCAAATACGAGTTCACCTAAAAGTAATTTTTTGGGTGTAAATACTCTGATTTTGGCTGGCATCATAAAAGTCTTTATAAGAAGACATGATAAGCAGTTCAAAAAGTCTATATTATAATTTAGATAAAGTTATTCTAATAGCATTAATATTTTTACACTGTAAGTAGGATATAATCTGAACTGTCGATTGGAAATGGATAATAGGATGGTTATACCTGATGGCAAATGTATCTGTGTGCAAAATTTTTGGATATAACCCCTCAAAGTAAAGTGTTGAATGTATGAATGGCTACATAGTCAAATAAGTTTTATTTACACTTACCTTGGGGAGGGTGACGATGACATTTTTTGTTTTCATGTCCAGACACGCAACTTGAATCCTGTTGTGGTTGTGTCTCGAAACAAAGACGACCTTCAGGACTGGCTTTGATATTGCAGTCACAAATTACAGATTTTCCTGCTCTTTCCCCTGCTCTTCTCCATCTGTCACCTCATAATCTAGTAAATTCAAACTGAGGCACTGAAATGTCTTTCTAAGAACTTGATTAATCTTTTTTTCCCCCACAATGAATTTGTAGTGTTCCTCACAGATCCCATGTATTCCATTACCCCAAACACTGGACAGTCTCCGTGTTCTAGGCATGGTCCCTGTTCTGCAACACAGTCCAGCACAGTCCACTCACAGTTTTATTACTGCTTTTTATAGTGTCTGTGCAGTATTTTGTTGGAAGGAGTAACGACTTGTGCCTGTGTAGTGTGCAGAGCTACACTGTCTTACATAAAACACTCATGTGGACCTGAAGGTTTGTTTGCAGAAGAATAATTTTGTGTTAAAAAAGGCTACAAAGACGTGTAACTGGTCATCTTGTCTTTGTTTTTAGAAAGCATTTAAAATTAATACAGATGTAAAATTATGGGGCTTGTATTTTAAATAAAGGATAGTCTTCTGGTTGATTCGGAAATGTGCCTGGTTTGAAATAAAGTGTTCATTAAAGGGATTCATGAAAAACATTGATGGATGAAGGAGATTTATTAATTAATCTGTATTTTGGGAGGTTTTGGAAACTTCTACTGATTTTTTTTTTTTTTTTCCAAAGGACCCAGATTTGGCAATTGTGCTTCTGTTTAGGTTTGGTAGGATTTGATTGCTATATAGCTGGCAATATAAGATCAGCAGTATCATAAATAAATTCATTTATTTAATCTTGTAACCAGTCTTTTTACTGGATTTAATTGATTATTTGGTGCATATACTTAATCTTACTGTGCAAAGAAGCTGCTATGGAAAATATGTAGATTATAATGAATATGTAAACCTAATGGAGTTGTCATGTTATGCAGGAACGGATATATTTTAGTATAAAGACAAAAATATGTTGAATTATCTCTGATAAAGCTTTACTGGAAATGGTTTCAGTGTTGGCAGCCCCTCTGGTTTTTTTATTTGTGCTGGAATTGAAACAGTTTTGTGTTGGGAAAACACAGTTAACCTTGTAATCGCCCCTTCATCGTCTTGCTGTAGTCTTCTAATAACGTTTGGCATCCTCCATTGCCTGCACAGAGCCAAGAGAAGGACTTGCTAGTTCTCCTGAACCTTTCTAGCAATGGACAGGAAATGAAAACAATGGATTTTAGTATTTAATTGCAGCTTGCTTCTGTGTCTCCTGTTGCTACATATGTTCTCTAAGTTATTTTGTTCTGTGTGGTTCCTCTTGAATCCTCCTCTCTGTAATTGCTGGCAGTGTTGGAAGTTTGTGCCTCCACTAAAAAGATTTGTGCGGAGAAAATTGTCTTTAAGCCATAGAAATGAAGTAAATAAATCCAGAATGTTTCTACAAATCCCCTCTCGCCCAGAAATGCTGTATTACAAGAACAGGGTATATCATTTCCCCACCGCCCTCCATTCCCTGTTAAATTTCTTTATTCTTACCAGTGCGCAAGCACCTGCTTTAAAGGTGTCCAACTTGCTGGAGTGATCCCAGTGATACCTCTTGGTCCTGTGCTTCAAATGAAGATTTCAAATCTTGCTTCTCAGGCTATTTATTTTTAGGATGTTTGTCTGACCCTCAAGATTGCTGGATGGAAGGGATGGGGTCCTGCCAGTGCCTGGTGGTCAGCATTGCTGTGGCCGTAACTTTTCCCTGGCCCTTCCCTGGCACGAGCAAGCAGTGATGGAGCAAGGACTTTGCCATCCCGTGTGTCCTGGGACCTGTCCTGGGGCTTCTGGTGGCTTCAGAAGCCGTCCCCCCTGGGAGAGCCCAGTGCTTCTAATCACTATTGACTTCAGACACTGAATATCCCATGGTGGTGTAAATGCCTAGTGGCTTCATTACACTGCACAATCAACTAGTATTTGTCTTTTGTAACTTTGGAAGCCCCTTAGTTTTGGGAAACCCTAAGTTTGCAGTGAGAAGAAAGAGTCAGCTCCTCACTGAAAGTTGAAAATGGAAGAGCCAAAAGTGATTTTTTTAGGTATTGTGAAGGTTCCAGATAAGTCAATTGGCAGCCTGTCCCCCAAGGCTGCGTTCCTGAAGCTCCCCAAAACTGCTGCACAGGGAGTGAAGGCTGGTCCTCCACTTGGGGCTGTTTACTAGCAATTTAGTCAAGATTATATGTGCTAAATCGAGCAGCTTGCTTCCCGGGATCTCTTGGTGCATATCCTTTTCCTATTTTTTTAAACTTGCGTTCAGAACAGCAAAGAGAATAACTGTGATTTTTGAAGGAGGAAATAATTCCAAAACCCTGTAACAGTACAGGGTTATTCAGGAAAGGAGACTGAAATGAGAGACACACTTGAGATAAAGCCGAGACGCATCCCAGGTGACTTCTGCAAATCCTCTTGTTGCTCTGTATTCTCCTGTTGACTGGAGGTTTGAAACCAGTGTGGTGCTTTCAACTCTGATGCATAAACAGTTGTTGTTCTGTCTACTACTGAGTGAGGAAAGCGGTTTGAATCAGCACTCTGTCAAGACAAAAAATACTTTCTCACAAAATATCCCCATCCAGCTCCTTGTAAATTAGTTTTTGATTGCACTTTCTGATATTTTGCTTTTCATACAGCTTCTTGAAACTTATTTTATTGTAACTGTAATTTTTTTTGTTCTCACCTATTGTGCATTCTCTGTATGTATTATAAAAGGCTTTGATATGTAATTTAATAATAAACTAGAATTCTAAGCAAGATGCCTGGTTCTTTCCCTATGACAATTTTTGCCTCCTTCCACTGCAGTGAGGGCTCAGAGGAGGCCCATGAGCTCATCTCCGCAGTTCAGGATTGTCACTAAGTGTAAAAACTGATTTATTTTCTGGTCTTGTCCTAAATAACAGGTGGGAAGGATCTTCGCCGGGCAGACGTGCTCAGATAGACAGGATATGTTCCTGCCTGCGTGCATGTGCGCTGCTCCTTTCTCCCCTTTAAGCCTCCACTTCCAAGCAGTTTGAATGCAGTGATGCTGGTTTCTTTTGCAGTGTTTTGACAGATGGAAACAAACATAGATTTCTTGAAAGGTAAGCATTAAAACCTCTATGTAAATCTGTAGTTTAAAACATCTGATTCCCAAATATGCACCAAAATTGCTGTTGACTTCAACAACCTTCTGGGCATAAGGCGGATTTTGGTGTGAGGGGGTTAAGCATATTTTTCTGTAAGTTTGAGGGTTTTTTTCCCCCTTCTCAAAGATATAATCATGACACAAACACTAAAAATAAACCAACCCTTTGAACACAGCACAAGCGATTGTAAAAAGTCCATCTATATTTGCGTAACTTCCTTTTTCCCCTGTACCTTTCCAGTCCTGCTGTGATCTGGGCTACCTCAGGTGTTCAAAGCGGGCAGTGAACTGGTTGCTAAATCAGTGCCACTCAGGTATTTAGTTTCTCAAACAAGGAAATATGCCTGGCAGTGTGATTCACGTCTGTTTGCATAAGACTGAATGAAGAAAGGTAGTTCCTTTCGCTTCAGAACCGTCTTGCTGAGTCTCATACTACTTTAAAGCAAAGATACTTTGCTGTATCCTTAATGTGCCTACTAAATATTCAGGAATGACCATATTCTTTCTCAAGGGAAGGTTTCGTCTGGATGTTTCCAGTTTAAGAGAACAAGCTTTAGAAACCATTTTGAAAATGGAAAGGCAGTTCCGACTTCAGATAGTGGGAAATGCAGTTAGGTTTTCCAATGGTAGCGCTGGTAATAAGTGGTGCATAAAATCCCATCTTCGTTCGGATTAGAAAGTAAATTATTAATGGGGCTGAATCCTTTTTTCCAGCCCCCTGTAGAGTCAATAATTTATAGTGGCACAAGTGTAAGATATATATTTTTAACCATCCCCCTCCCAGAATACCGTTGTTCCTATGGAAAACTGATGTCCTTCTTGACAGCCTGGAGCCCACTGGGTGTCTGTGCATTATGGATGAGCTCCGGTCCTCAGCCGTGCCGCAGATCTCCTGCCGAGAGGAGCGGAGCACTCACCATTTCATAAGGAGAGACAGGGATGTCCCTGCATTTCATCTGGTTTGTTGGGAGATGCGCTGCTTCGTGCGCTTGATTATCAGTGTTTTAACAGAAAATCTCAGTGTTGGCTGTAAGTATTTCACATTGCCCCAAATCTGCATCTTTATCCAGAAGAGGGGGCTTCAGATACCAAAACTGGATGTGCAATGATTGCATCTTAGTGCCTGAGGTGTGCTCAGTGCTGCGAGCCCAGCACTGGGCTTCACCTCTCTGCTCATCAAGCTGCTAAAGGCTGTTTGCTGCTGCTCGACTCCTGCTTAATCTGTTCCTGTCATAGCAACAACCCTCCTTGTTCTCTGGTCTTAATGGACCCTAAGGTTTTGCTAACCTAGTTTTGATGGCACTGCTTGTAAAGCAGGAGAACAAAAAGTCTGTCTGCCCCTTTATGTTTGAAGCAGCATTTGCAGTTCTCTCATCACATGCTATTTTCCTGTTGGCTTTTGACTATTGCGTCCTGTGAAACCTCTCTTGGTGATGTGATTCGGGAGGTCTTCTGCATCTGTGTCCTTCCAGACCCTGCATCTTTTGTTTCTTTACCTTTCATTTTTCCCCTCACTATACTGCTGTTCAGATACATTTTTTTCTTTTTTCTTTTTTTCCCCATGGGGTTTTGCTTCAAATAGGCATTTCAAACGTGAATTTATTTTTGGTCCCAGAATTTTCATCCCCTTTTAAAAAAAATATACCCATATTTTGCAGTCCGCACTGGAACTGCTTGCAGCTTATCAATCAAAACCACACCTAGAGCTATATCTGGAAATTCCCTGATAACTCCCTGGGTACCCAAGCACAGCGTGCTCCTTCTCAAAGGCTATAAAGTAAACAGGTAGACTGCACTCCTTTCAGATGTTGTTTTGCTGCCTTTTTTTCCCTAAATCTGTGCCCACATGCATCTGTCTGATGCAAGGTTCTTGAAAGCAGGGTGGTATTCTTCATCTTTTGTCTTTCTATAAATACTCTTAAAAAATAAATAGTATCTCCATGCTCCAAGCTGCAAGGCAAAATCCCATGGAGTTACTGGCTGTATAGCAGAAACTTTCTTGTATTTACTGGAACATGTGCCCAGGTGTGTAATCTGTTACAGAGCCAGATCTGTGCTGAGCTGGCGTCTTTCAGGGTGAAATGTTGCTGAAGCGCGAGATTTTTAAGGGAACTTTTTGTTTTTAATCTCTGTAGGATGCTGAGGAAAACTGCAGGCACAAAAAGAACTGGTGAGCAGCTTGTGGAAGTGCTGATCCACGACAGCTCCGGATATGAACGCCCAAGCGACCATTTATTGTGCTGAAGATGGACTGGGCATCCCTGGAGGCTGGAGGTACCTGTGTGGCGGTGCCAAGAGAGCAGACGGAGCCGTGAGCGGTGCCAGGTCTGTGTGCGCACGAGGAGGAGGAGGAGGAGGAGGAGGCTGAGCTGCCTCATGGTGCTGCCGCTTGGACTTTTTCAACCTGTCTCCTTGGTGCAAGAGAAACACTGAGGAGAGAGGTCAAGTGCGGAAGGGGGTAGATGTGGATGCCTGTGCTATAAATGTCGTTCTCTCCAGGTCAGGCGTGTAGCACCACTGCTAAATTTACTTTAAAATATTACTGAGACGGGGAGGTTTGCAAGTGAGGTCTATAAAAGCATGTGCTGCTTATGTAAAGAAATGTAGCTTACAAAGAGGCAGAAGAGCAGCGACTGGCGGTAACAGTACGTTTGCCCTCTCAAAATAATGGTTTTTTATTGAGATAATGACCACTCGTTCAGGTTGTTTCCATCACTCCCAGCAGGACTGGGGCTGTGCTGACCAGTTCCATGTTGGGCAGGGGAAGAAGAGCTCGTTTCACTGCTGATAATTTGGTTTTGAGAAGCTTCAGCGTATGCATCCACTCTGTTCTACCTGCTGGCCTTACCAACATTCCTTTAATTTTGTTGTGGCTGTTCTCTTTACCTAGGCCAGCTATTTCAGGTCTGTGATGCATTAAAGCGCAGCGAGTGAGGTGCTGTGTTTTGTTTCTCTGCCCAAATGAAATTGCCAAAGGGATCTGTTTCCATTGGACCTAGCTGGGAAAGAGTGATTTTTGTTTGGTTTGTTTTTCAGATGGGCCCGAGACCAAATAATTAGACAAAAATGCTTTAGAATCTGCAACCTATAATTAAACATTTCCAAGAGCCAGCGAGATGCAGTGAGCTCAGCAGAAGGAGGCATTTCGCTGTGAACACTTCCCATCTTTGCTTTGTTTCACGCTGTGTGCTATTAAAGCAAACAACTTAGCAAGCTTCAGCAGCCAGACCGAGAATAGCATCGAACTTTACAGCTAAGCTAGAAACAATGAGGGCCATCAGTCCCTTTTCTATTTTTTTTTTTTAGCACAAAAACTAGGTAGCTTAGCTCATGGAGAAATCCCCATTACTCTATTTTAGAGTTTGCAGGGTGGGAATTGTCATCTGAAGCATCTAGCCATAACCAGCCGTAAATGAAAGATCCTAATCTGTCTGGGCTAGGTTTTTTGTTTCTGCCTTATATAAATTCTAGCACTCTGCAGATTTATAAGCCATCGCTGTATAATTGTGATTGCATTTGCAGGGGAGCAGTGACAGCCTTGGACTGGATGCAACGCTTCAACCTTATCCTGCAGAAGGGTCTTCATCTGCCAAGGGCCAGACTGGTTCTGGGTAGGTAAATAATAAGACAGAGGTTTTCAGCATCTTTCAAAAATTCTTTTATAATAACAAGCTGCTGAAGCCAGTTGAAGAATTGGTCACTTTTTGTTCTTTCCTTGAACTTCAGCACTCATGCAAATTCATTAGGTAAGACAAATACGAAGAGGTGAATGATCTGCCTATAGTGTTTGATAGAAACGTAGACAACATGGAAATCGGATGTAACCCTCTTGCTCTTCCCTTGCGTATCTATTATACATGAGCCCATCAGATCAGCATATTAATAAAACAGGAGGCTAAAGCACTTGGCACTCCCATCCCTTTATTGAAACATCAGAGGAGAGACTGTCAGCTCCGGGCTTTGAAGCCTGGCGCTCACATCTGCCCAGCTGCTCCGTGACAGGCAGTACTCTCAAAAGGGAGATCTCTCCGTTACGTGCTCTTTTTAATGCTGCTAAAATTCTCCTCTGTGACAAAAGCCTCCTCTCCTGCTCATCCTCCTTGCATACCAAATTCTCAGTGATACAGGCAGAAGGGCAAAGGGGACTCCGTGCGCTGAGATGCAAATTGCTTTTGTTCCTCAAAAGCTCCCCACCAGGGCCGCTCTGTCCCAGGCTTTTGTGCGCATGCACCACCAGCCACAAGGCGTTTTCCCGTCCTGAATATTGAGGAATAATTACAGGGAGTTTCCTAAACAGCTGCGCTGTTTGTGCATCAGGACCAAGAACGGTGGCCCCATGGATGCCCCCTTTAATTGCACTCCAATGCCAGGGGTCTGTGTGCAGGGACTGGTGTTTTTTTGGAAAATCTGGGTTTTTCTGTGAGTTGAGGTAGGCAGGGGGTGACACGTGGGAAATACAGTTAATGTGTCACATATATTAGCAAGTTCAGGGCGCAGCAGGAGGTGGGTGATGCAGTTAAGAGAAAGGCTCAGCGCAAGAGGGAAGGCAGAGCTCAGTGCCTGGGGCTTGTGGGCTGCGGAGCAGCACAGTCTCCCTGGGAGCTGTTGGGGAGCGAAATATCCGTGCGGAGCTGCCTGGATACAGGGAAACCCTCGTGACAGATCCAGGCTCACAGGGGCTGCGCTTGGAGTGCTGGGGAAGGGCAGATATCCCAAAGGAAGAGCCAGCACGCTGTTCCTTTGATCCTTTGCCGAGATGCACCCGAGGATAATATCCGCATTTTCCGTGCGCGTTTTGAAGCATTTTATGTGCACCCTTGGCTTGCAGAACCCGGGGCTTTCCCCGTGTTTTGGTTTTGCCGGGTTTTTAAAAACAAGGCTGTAGCCTGCAGCCGTAACGAGCTACGGGGGTTTTCATGGTACCGCTGCGCTGTGGAAAGGGCAGGCGGAGCAGAGCCTCCGCGCGCCGCACCAGAGGCCGGGGGAGCCGGGGTCGGACCGCAGAGCCGCTCTGCAAGAGCCTCCTCGCGCAGCCAGCCCGGACGTGGCAATTTCCTAAGCGCAACCACAGAGCGGTCAAATCGCTGCAGCTCTGCCTTGCGGCACCGGGTTATTAGCAAAGAGGCTCCGAGGAGGTGCCCGTAAGCGGAGCGGCGGCTCGGGGCTGCCGCCCCGCAGCGCGCCGGGATGTCTGGGGCGCAGGCGGCTGCTGAGTCACGCCGTGGCCTCCCAACGCGGCGCAGAATTTAATATTTAGGGTCTCCTCTGGGAGCTGCTGGGCTCGGAGAGGCACGGGGTGACCCTCGGGGACACGGGGCACCTTGGTGGCTGCTCAGACCGTCCCCGAGGCCCCCACGGCTCCCGCTGCGGAGGAGGGAGCTCTGCAGAAACCCTAGTTCATCGCAGCCCTGGCAAGTCCCATCCCCAAGCTGTGCTGGTGGGAAACTGCATCCCCAAAGGGGCAACCTTTGCTTATNAAGTCCCATCCCCAAGCTGTGCTGGTGGGAAACTGCATCCCCAAAGGGCAACCTTTGCTTATACGGATGCAATTGCAAAAATACCAGACCTGTTCACTGTTGGGGTGTGAAGCAAGAGTTAAACCAGTAATTTGGGTCTGACGTTTTCTCATGAGACAGAACAAACGCGTTCACCTTTTGACCATGCATGTTACATTTTAATTTTTGTTTTCTCATGCCAAGAAATACAAAGGAAAGTATATAAGATATACCATATCATTCTGCAGAAAAAGAAAAAAAGGAAAAAAAAAAGAAAAAAGAAACATTTATCAGCAGAGAGAAGCGCCCAGCAGAGCCTCCCGACGTGTTCATGCTGTTTGCACAGTCCGACTCGGCGCTGGCCTCCAGAACAGGCTGAGCCCCTGCGGGTAAGGACCCCCCTGCACCGCCACGAGGGGCTCACGGGGGTGCCAGGGCTGCCTTGGTGATCGCTGCCCGCGCTCCCTTCCCGGAGCTTCTTCTCCTGGCCGTGTATTTATAGGTTTGAGTTTTGCTTCCCACGTGTGTTAGCAAGTGCTTTACAAATATTCCCGCTTTGGAAAGGCTGCCCCCCACCTTGGCGGCTGCCCAAGCACGGGGGCTTTCGGGCCAAATCCAACAGTCTTTGCCAAAATGGAAGGGTGCGCCCTGAAAGCAAGCGGACCCTAAATCTGAAATTATTTCGGCTTGACTCTGACCTGTGGCTCCGGGATGAGACGAGTAACAAAAGTGATAGGGCAAGGGTGGGAATATCAAAAAAAAAAAAAAAAACACATGGGACCAGCCCGCTGGGGATGTTTCTGCAACCTCCCTCCATAGACTGAATGAAAATTAAGCTTTAATCTTATATAAAAGGCAGTATCTGTTCCTTTTGCCTCCATGGGGAGCTGCTGGGTGTTGGGGGTGACTGGTGGGGCCCGTGTCTGTCCCCTGATCCGCTCGCGGCGTCGCTCGGTGCTGGCATCGCGCTGGCAGCTGGACCCGTCCCGGCTTAACAAACAGGATGGGAGGATGAGGGAAAAGCCTGTGCACAGGAATAAGGTCTGTTCTTTCTGTGCAAGCGTCTTGGTGCACAAACCGCTTGGGGTGCAGAGGGGCTTTGGGAGCCTCCATGCCCAGCACCAAGGGGAAGCACCAACCCACAAAAGCGCAGCCATCTGCGAGTCACCCTTAATACTACACGCTTCAAAATCAAATATTTTGTCACTCTTTCCACTCTGTTAGTGCCGAAACCCTGTTGGTCTCCCCTGCAGGCATCCAGCTCGCACACAGATGCCCGCGAGCTGCAATGAAGCTGCCTCCCTTCGGGCATCGGAGCATCCCGCAAGACGCCGCGGTGGAGAGGAGGCCGCCGGGCTGGACGGCCTCGCTCCTTCGGCCTCGGCCTCCGCTGCAGGGACTCTGCGTGCGGCCCTCGGAGCCGCCCTCCGTTCCCTGCCGGCACGCGGATCCGTTCCTGCCTGCGCGCGGCGGGCCGGGTATTTATATCCCAGCAGGACCTCGCACTTGTCGATCGTAACTCCTACTTGAGCTTACATTTAGCCGCGTTTCCCACCTTCTCCCTCTCTCCAGCGAGCTCTCCTCCTACCAGCTCCTCTGGCAGGTAAGGCTGGGTTCCCACAGCATCGCTCCTAACTCTCGCTCTTCCCTACTTCCACAGGGTACAAGTTGGCTGCATCCCGGGTGTTTCGTGACTGCCCTGGTTGCAGACACATAGACAAGTCGCTGCTGACGCGTGTGCTTAGGGGAGGCTGCAGCCTGGAGTTGTGACATAAGCCCTGCTTGTGGGGCTGGAGAGGAGATGTCTTCTCGTGACACACTTTATGGTCACCCTCTGCGGTCTAAAAACACAGCCCGAGCTCACCTGGGAAGCAAGATTTTCCTGCGCTTAGTTAAAAGCCAAATTTGCAAAATTTCACGGGGGATGCTTTGCAGGAGGGGTCTCTTCTGGTTGCATTCGGATACTACTGGCCTTTTTAAAACACTTAGGAGTTGGCAAATAACGTGGCCACTGTCAGATGTGGAGTGAAGGGGAAAACTGGTGGCCTGGGGGTGGTGTCCTGCTGTGACTTAGCTCCTCATATGGCAATAACGTTTGGAGTGTGAGACAAAGAAGGGAGGGATCAGATTCTTCCTTTGCAAACGCTGGCTCTAAGAGATTCAGAGGGAGGCGGCAAGGGAACTGGGGTAAAAAGAGCAAAGTGGAGAGCAACTTCCTAAGGATCTGGTGGCAGAAACTTCTACAAAGTGCTGGGTTGCAAATAGATGAGTGGGTTGTTGCAGATCAGGGTAAATACTGTTTCCAGCTAGTCCTGGAGAGGTTATTCTTGTAACACTGTATTCAAGAGACCCAGCTAACAAGAAAATCTGAAGAAAAATGCGTAAGTGTGTGTGTGTGTCTATATATATGTGTATAATTCATTGCTCAGGAATAACCGTAGAAGCTTTCAGCTGGGTCTTGGGTGTATTCTTGGGTGCAGAGCGGTGCAATTGTAGCTAATCAGAAAGAAGACTGAAAATGAGAGGGGTTTGTTGCTGTCTGCTCCCCCTAGACGGGATCGTTGCAGCCGCCTTGCTAAGTCCCAGCACAATTAGGACTGCAGTGGCGGGTACTCCCGTCTGTTTTGCAGTGTGTGTGTTTGCATAGATCCCACTAGAGAAAATCACATTATAAGGAAATACGTATTCACTTGTTCATACTTATATTAAGGACAGGGAAGAGTGACTGGTTTCTCTCGCTAGCTGTGCAGGGTATGCAGCCTTCAGCAGCTTTGCCATCTGTGCAATTAGAAGAGTGTAATGCTAAACCACCTCAAATGGGGTTGCGAGGTTTAATTCTTTAGAATGGGGTAAAGCACTTTAGGCCCTCTAGACGAAAGGCTTTATATGATGATAAAATAGCATTTAAAATTTTATTTAATAAATACTGGGCTCTCAAGCTTTATAACTCAACTGCTGCAGTTTTTCTTGACTGTCAACTCTGCCTGTTCTAGGAGGATCTTTCTCAGCCCCTACCACAAACTGAGTTTCAGCAGCTCCAAGAGCAGAGGGTAAGAAGATGCACGGAGAGTCTGCCCTGTGGACACGTAAGTCAGGAGCAGTATTGGGCATTCCTCAACAAGCAGCTTTGGGGTTCAGGTGTCGCAGGAGAAGTAGTTGGGGAGATCTCAGGGGACAGAAACACCATGTGCAGCCCGCCCATGTGGCGACAGAGCTTTTGCTTCAGAAAGGAGGATTTCCGACGAGTTAGAAGACAAGAGAAGGGAGTTCCAAGGGGCAATAAGCTGCAGTGAGGGGATTGCACGTCCTGAGGCCGGCAGTGCTCAGCTCGGGACGGCCGCGTTGGGCTGCCCTCGGCTCCCTGCGCTCCGGCAGGCAGAGCTCTCCCAAGCACACGAACCGCAAGGGAAAGACTGCACATTTGGTCCATTTTGGAAGCTGCTAGTTTCTAATAAATCCCTGGGGATTGGATGGATGGATGGGAACGTAGCCCAGGAAAGTGCTGTAGTGATGCGCTATTGCTCTGCGTCCCTGGAACCCCTTCTAATTTAGAGGACAGGTTAGCAGTTTGTGTAGAGGATTGGATCTCTTGGCCCTTGCCAAATAAAAAGAAAACGTTTCTATGAGGAGCAAACAAATGGACAGGGAGAATTTT
The DNA here is from genome assembly GCA_013389825.1 of Crypturellus undulatus. Lineage (NCBI taxonomy): Eukaryota > Metazoa > Chordata > Aves > Tinamiformes > Tinamidae > Crypturellus > Crypturellus undulatus. The sequence continues at coordinate 64,545 of VWPW01024837.1, forward strand.
CACAGCCCAGCTCTGCAAGTCGACTCCTGCGCAGTACCTACAGGGTGAGTTCATGGCACAACAGCCCTTTGGTGCTGGCTCCCCACATGGGCTCGTGTGTCCCCACACAAGGGATTTCCCCCACTCGGGCTGCCCAGGGAGCAAGTTAGTGCCAAGGAATTAGCATCTTATGGAGGCTCTTGCAGCCCACAATAAATTCTCCGTGCAGAAGCATTAGATTTAGTCTCTGTTTTTTCCAAGAGATCCGTGCAGATATGGAGGTGGCCTGGGACACCCTGTTTTTCCATGTGGAGCATATAGCCGGGTCCCAGGTTGGGAGCTGCAGGCAACGGGAAGGACGGGGAGTTCTCAATCATAAACTGTGTCTGCAAAGCTTTTGTAAAGCAGAGATTTTCAGCTAATATGGAGCTGATGGCTGTAACCAGAAGCCATCTGCAAAGCCCGAATTAACAACAAAACCAAACTAAAAAAGGCAGTGAAACTTTGCATAGTCTGGATGGCTGAATACAGCACCGTGCCCAGGGCGACTGGCGGCAAGAGCGGGATGAGAGACAGTGGGACAAGGCTGGGAGGGTGTCGGGAGCTAAATCTGCAGGAAACATCCTGGGGAGCCGTGTGCTGAGGAAGACTATGGTGGGCAGGGCAAGGTGCAGGCAGGCAGGTCTGGAAGAGCAAAGTCTCTATGTTTTTTTTTTAAATATAAAACATTAAAAAATATCTATGGGATTGATCCCAGGCAGCTCCTGGGATGCGGGAGAGGAGCAGGGGCTTTAAACTCCTCTGTGCCTCTGAAAATCCCCCTGGTCATCCCTAAGCTGAAGCCCAGAAGGGTCGGGGGGGGATCAGCAGCGCCAGGAATGGAGTCTGGGTCCCGCTTATCCTGGGACATGACATGACATAAAGGCTGACGTGGGTAGAACGGGCTCTCTGTGCCTCGCTACCGCTGCCGCAGCTCAACCAGGCCCTTCGCTCCACGAGTATCAACCTCCCTTTGGGTGCACAGAGAAAAACCGTGTGGTTTCACAGAGAAAACATCTTCCCTTCCACTAAAATCCCCAACGCGGGATCCGGGTGAGGAGGAGCCTGGCGTTTTCATGCAGCAGCATCCTGCCCTCCCAGCTCTGAGATACGCGGTAGGTGATGAAAGAGCCTGTCCGAACAGACACGGAGAACATTCCCAAAGGCATGCAAATGGTCATTGTCTCTTTTTTTTTTTTT
>VWPW01024838.1:0-10294 GCA_013389825.1 Crypturellus undulatus
CTCCCTCGCCCGAGGCCCCAGCGGGTTTTCCGCGTTATCAGGAGGCAGCAGACGCCGAGCGCAGGGGCTGGCACCGCGTCCCCTGGTCCCCTGGTGCCTGCAGACCCTGCAGGTCCCCCGGGCACTGGGCCCATCTGCCGCTTAAGGGCCCCAAAGCTGCTGCCCGCAGCAGGTGGGAGGCAGCGGAGCCAATTAAGGCACCTCCTGCGGCACAAGGGGATAAAAGGAATAAATTCCCCACCTCAATATGTGGAATTTTGTCCCTTCTTCTATAGCAAGGAGTAGCTTCCAAAGGCAGCCAAGAGGTTATGAAGAGAAAGGCAGATAATTCATGTTGTACCGGAGAGGTTGCTAATTAATTCGGGCATCCTCGTGTCCGGGGTAGGACCCTGCGGAGCACCAGGACCTTCCCAGCGCATCCTGCACCCTGGCCGGGTGGGAAGGATGCGACAGGCAAGCGGGGAGCTCGGGCTTCCCTAACGGCTCTGGTCTAACGAGCTCCTAATGACTCTGGCAGCATTCAGAGAACGTCACCAAGAGTGATGAGTTTGCAGAGCCCTTGGGCGCCGAAAGGGAAGAGCGGCTTTTCCAAGGGTCTCCGTGCGGGAAAGGGAGTGAGGAAGAGGAGGGAGACGCGATGGCCGGGTGTCACCTGCTCCCTGCAAACCCCCTGCACTGCATCCCGACAGGAATCGCGCCAGGGCGGCAGCGCGGCCGGGCGCCCTGGATGCAGCGGGAAGGAGGGAGCCGGCGGCGCGGAGCGGCGAGGCCGGTGCAGTGCTGCAGACAAACCTGCCCGGAATAATAATAAACGGCTGCACGACACCTCCGCGCGCACGGGCACCGCGCCGGGAGAGCCGCGGAGCGGGGAGAGCTGCCGAATGAGCTCCTAAACCTGCGGCGAGGAAAAGGGATCAGGCAGCCAGGGAAAAACCCCTGGATCTGCACCAAGCTGCAGGAGCGCGGCTTGCCGAGTAGCATGAGGCCCAAGCGAACGGAGAAAAATTCCCTCAATGCCCCAAACCCTTATCCCGTGCTGCATTGGCACGGGATAGGCGCAGGTCTGGCCAGGTGGCCCCTTTGCCGTCCCGGGTTGCCTCTCTGGGGGTATCGGCGCTCGGTGGCTGCAGGTTGCCATGAGAAACGCACCGTAATGCTGCACCGAGGATGCTGTTGATGCTGCCAAATGGTGACGGGGGAGAAGGGACCCTTCCCGGCACCGGTTTAAGGGTTTTCCTCCAGCTGCCAGGGAACCGGGGCTCCCGCACAGCTCCAAGGGCAGCGGGAACCCCAAAGCTGCTTGAGCTGCTGCACCTGCAAAAAACCACCTGGTTGAGCTGCATGAAATGCACCTGCAAGCGGGGAGGGTGTCCCGGGAGACGTCCCCGTGTCCCGGCAGCCGCCTCGGCTCCCTGCTGAGGAGTTTGCACAACGCGAGCGGCCGGGCTAAGAGAGCGGCAGGGCAGCGGCGCACGGGGGGACAAGGGGCCGGGCGCAACCTGCGAGAGCCGCTAAATCCCACGGGATGAAGCGGCCCGAAGGGACGAGCGAGCGGTGCCGGCGGCGGCAGCGGCGCCGGGGCCTCCTCCCGCTCCCCGCCGCGGCAGGCGGGTCCCCGCACACTCACCGAATCGCAATGTGCAGATGGCAGCAGCACCGCTCCCTGCGCCACCCATGGCCCCGGCCGCCGCTTAACCCCTCCCGCGCCGCCCGCCCCGGCTCCGGCTGCTGCTCGGGCACATTCCGGGGGGGGATCTCCGGATGGCGGCGCCACAGGGACAAGGGGACAGGGATACGGTCCCCACGTGCAGCCCCCGGGGGATGCTCGCCCTGGGGACGCTCCGGAGCGCCGAGGAAGGAGGCAGCGAGCGGAGCGGCAGCAAAGGGAGCCCCAGTGCACGCGGATGCAGCAATCCCGAAATCCTGCGGTGGGCAACTCCCCGCTCCGCATTCCCAGGCACCCGTGTGTCCCCCCTCGCCGCCAGCCGGGGTGTCCCCGGTGCGTTACCTCCTGGCCACCGCGAGCACCTCCTCCCACCGCCGCATCCGCTTCCTTGCCGGGGTGGTGCGGAGCGCCACGGAGCGCAGGGAAGGCCCCGGGCGGCACCCACGGGTGGCAGCACCCACGTGCACGGCACCGGGACCCAACCGCAGGGCAGGGGACCCTCGTGACGCCAGTAAGAGCCTCTCGCTCCTTGTGCGATGAGGAGGGCTCGGAGCCTCCATCCCGCAGGAATGGGAGGCTGCGGGTACCCCCGGGGTGCCACAGCTGGGGAAGGAAGCAGGAAACGTCCCCAGGAAGTGCCAGGGCCCTGCACGTCCCCAGCTGCGAACGGCAGCGCTGGGGAAACCAAGAAACCGAAGGCAGCGGAACTCGAGCCCCAGCGCAACCCACTCGCTTCTCCCTACGGATCCATAGGATCTGGGGGAAAACAGGAGCGCCGCAGTCCAAGGCGCATCCTTCCCCGGCTGCCTCCAGCCACGACCCTCCAGCTCACGCACAGGGGATGCAGAAATCCCACCCTGCCACTGGCACCGCCGTGGGCACCGGGACGCGGAGAGAAAACCACCGGCAGCACCGGCTGCTTATGGGGACGCAAACCCGGCACCGCTGGCTTCCCGCTAGCGCTTTGCCTCCTCTCCAAGCAAGGAAGCTCTTCCCCGTTTTGCCCGCCCGAGGCGGAGCGCGAGGCTGCGCCGAGGGCTAGGGAAGAGGCCGGAGGCTCCGGTCGGGACGCGCCGGAGCTCCCCGAAACCTGCTCGGCCGGGCGGGCTGCCAGGCGGCTCCCGCCGTGACTCACGGCTGCCCAAGCCCTGGCAAGACGCGGGCACGGGCGCAGGGCCCCCGGCGCCGCGCGGTGCCGCCCGCGCAGCCAGCCCGCTCCCGGGCTTCCCCTCCGCAGGAAAATTCCAGGGGGTGGAAAAAAGAAAGGGGGGGAAAAAGAAGAAAGAAAGGAGGGAGTCTCCAGGCGAGCTGTCAAGGGGAATGTTTCCATCTAAGGCCTTGGTATTTCTCTCGCGGCGCCTGCACTAAATCACCCGGGCTCCTCTCATTATTCTTTTGTGCTTTACAAGGTAGCGCGGACGCTCGGAGCGCGCACGGATCCGGAGCCGCCGAGGACCAGCGCCTGCATCCTCGAAGGGGCCATGGAGCTGCAGCATCCTCTGCCCGTGTCCCTGCTGAATCCGGAGGGGCTAAACGCTGCCCAACGGGGATGTGAAGCCCCGTTGGGGCAGGAGCCTTCGTCCTCGCCCGCCCCTTCATCCTCCTCCCACGTGGCCGGGCACGGGGGAACAGGTTCCTCCTGCCCCGCGGAGCAGCCGATGGGGCGCCCGCGTTGGGCAACGTCGCTCCTGCCTCTCCTCCCGCTGCTCCGCCGGGTTTTGCAATCCCAGCGCAGTAACAAGCGCGATAGGAAGGAGGCATCGAGCCGAGGGCGCACGTGCAGCACGAGGCAGGTGGGAACGAGCGCGCAGCCACCGACGCCGCAGCCGCCCCCGGAGAAACCGACGTGCCCGGCGCCGCAGCAGCTTCTCCCAGCCAAACGGGTGGAAAAACCCCGGGATTGCAGCTCCCTCGTCCCGCTGCAGCGGGAAGCGACGTCGCTCCAAAAGCGGCTCCGAAGGCGCGAGCGCGAACCAACCTGGAGAGCACGAGGGAAGCGCGCGGGAAGCGGCGGCCGGGACACGCGGGTTCAGACGTGGTATTTTTAGCAGCCTGACACAGGCACGGGGGATTCCTACCCTGAATATCCCAGGGGCTTAAAATAGGCCCCGGCGCTTCCTGCCGCCGGGAGCGGCGGCCACGGAGCCGCTGCCGGGGCCCCCGTGACTCCGGAGCCGGCGGCCGGGCCGGCGCCTCCACACTCACCTTCCTGCGCTGCAACCTCCGGCTGCGCTGGGAGGAACGAGAAGTGCAAGCAAAAGGCAGAAAACACCCTAAAAAAAGCCCAAAACAGCCCCAAAAATCCCTGTCGATTCACAAGGAGGGAAACCGAGGCAGGGGAAGTGGAAGTGGCCGACGGTGCCGGGTAACACGTGGCCACCCTCGTGGGAAGGGGCTCCTCCGAAGGGGAGGGATGTGCCCGGCTCCGGATCCCAGCAGCTCCAAGGGCTCCCGATCGCATCCCGGGCAAAGGGGGCTCCACACACCCGTTAACTTCCCTGAGCCGGGATAGGAGACGGTCGCGGCGGAAGGAGCCAGGCAGAAATCCACATTTTTCCACTGAAAAAATCCAAAAGGAGATTTCTCGGGGAAGAGGGGAAAGGGAAGGGTGAGCAATGGGGGTTCCTGCAAGCTCCCCCGCTTCCCCAAAGGGTTAAAAAATAAAAGACGGCAAAAGTGTGTCTGCAATAGGAAAAACACACGCGCTCCCAGGGAGAGCGAGCCGGCTGCTTGCCGCTTCCCTTCCCGACATGCCCCGCTCCTGGGAAAGTGTAGGCTGTTTTCCATATATAACTGCAAACTGTTCCATGCAGTAAGAAGTCTAATTAAAGGGAGGGAGGGCGAGCGGGAGAGACGCAGAAGACCGAAAGGCAATATTTATACGAAGGAAGAAAGGCTGCAGCCCAGGCTCCAAATTAGACCCTTGCAGAGCAAAACGCCTGTGATATCATCGGGAGATCAAATCTGGGCAGAGCGGCAGCTTTGCACAAGAGGCAAATCAGAGCCTGGAAAATATGTACCAAGAAGTAAGCGGAGGGAGCCAGATGGGCCACGGGAGCACGGGGCGAGCCGGGGGATGCGGAGCTAATGGGAGCCAGTTGTTGGGATAATTGGAGGCGCAGCGGGAGCGCCCGGACGCCCCCAGACCCCCTCGGTGCTGCCGCATCCCCAGGGTCCCGGCAAGCAGCTCCCCGCGCATCCTGCGGCTGGAGAACGACCTACTGCAGTAAACAGCAAGGAATCCGCTAAATAATAATAAGAAAACCACATGCGCGCACCAGCGGGAACGGGGCCGGGGGAAGTGAAACTCCGGCAAGGGGAGGCGCCTGCTGGCACTGCGCCCGGCCGGAGCCGGCTGCTCCGGAGCGGCGGGTGGGAGCGGGCACCGGGCGCCGCCGGCGCCAGGGCATCCGCCGGCACGGAGAAGCCCGCGCTCCAGCCTAGGATATAGGGCAGAGTAGGGATGAAACGCAGCAAGCAAGGAAAATAAAGCCAAAAAAATCAATCCTTTCCAAGCGTCAAAGCCTCCGTGCCACTTCCCACGGGCGCCAGCCGCAGGTAGCTCGCTAGCACCTTCCCGGAGGGATCGGGTCCTCCGCCTACGCGAGGTGGCGACGCACCTTAAAACCGTTAAGGTGCTTTGATTAAAAGCGGCAGTCCCCGTGGAGTCACCTTGGTGCAGCACGGAGCGCCGCGATGCAGGAGCGGGCGAGGGCGGCTGCGTCTCCGTGCGCTCCCGAATGCATCCCGGGGCACCGGCACCATCCCGACGGGCTGTTTATGCAGCCCCGATGCCTCCCTTTGCGCCCCCAAGGCTGCACCGGCCACCCCAGGGCTCATCCCTGTGTCCGAGGGCAGGCGGCACGCTTGGAAAAGCCGCGATGGCACCAGCATCGCTCGCCCCACAATCCAAACCCTCTTGGTGCAGCTGGAGACGCTGCAGCGGGTCCCAAACCCGCACGGCGAGCGGCGCCTGCCCCCAGGTGACACCCGAGGGGACACCGAGGGGACACTACCTGCTTCGTGCCACGGCACCGGAGGCTCCTTTGCTGTGTGCGGCTTCGGAGCGGCTCGCGGGCAGGCTCTGCTCCAGGTGGGTGTCTAAGCGCCGGCGCTAATCGGGGATAAGAGCAGCTTTGGAAGCGATAGGGCAGCAGCTTACGGCAGCAATTCGGGTTAGGGGCCTCGCAGTGCCGCGGGCGCGGAGGAGGGCGATCCGGCCGGGATAAGCCCCGTGGACGCGCTCCCTGCCTTCACCCGCTCCGCCAGCCAGCCAAAGACACGTAAAACCCACGTGGCGTTTTGCATGGACGGGATTCCCGCTCTTCCTCCCTCCCCGCCACCCCAGCTGGCACCGCGCGGCGCTCCCGAACGCAGCCCCGAGCTCCTCCAGCTGCCCCACGGGCACAATCCCGCTCTCAGGATGCCGGGAACGGGTCCAGCCTCCCCGCAGCCCAGTTGCAAGCGGTGGATGTGCTTCATGCTCAGCTGTGGGAGGCTGATAAAACACCAGGATCCCTTGTGGATGTCGCCGGGAAAGAGGAAAAAATAACAAGGAGATGCTGCTTGCTGCAGCCCTGGGTGCTCTCCCCTTCCTTCCAGGTGCACGGGGTGCCTGGGGGAGCCGCGTGCCCGGCACACGGATGCCCACGGAAGCTCTCCAAGGAGGAAACCCTGAGGATAGAGGGCAGCTTTGCCCTCCCCTGCCCTCCTGCACAGCCTGTTTGGGGTCAGCACCAAGCGCAGGGCATCGCTGGGGCAATAACGCTTCACCCCTCCGAATCAAAAACCTCAAAGACGTCGTTTAAGCAGCCTTAATTTGGACGCCTAAAAATAACCCGCTCTGGTCACGCTGGAAAAAGCAGGTTGGGGAGCTTCACACTTGGGCAGCGTGATCCGGGCCACGGGTGTTTCCGCTCACGGGAAGGGTCCCCACGGGCACGGAGGGCCGTGGCCTCCCTCCCAGGGAAAGTTTTGGTGCCGACACTTTCCCGAGTGGCGGTGACTCACGCGCAGCCGGGCGGGATCGGCCGTGCCTCCGGATTTTCCATGGCGAAGCCAAGCTTACGGTCCCGGCTCTTTGCTGATTCACCTCCGCTTCCCTCTCTGTCCCCGGGCAAAGGCCTCGCTGCCAGCATTCCCGAGCGCGGGGAGAAACGCTCCGGATCGAGGCGCTGGCACGGGCCACTGTCACCATTTTCCATGCGTTTCCTGCGTTTTGCAGCCCCTGCAACCCTCATCCCACACATCTGCAACTCGAGGCCACCCTGTGACTTGCTGGTCACCTCTTGCACTGCCCCACGTGCAGGGAATATCCCTAAATCCCACGTGTGCAGGACCGGGACCCCCATCCTGCATCCCCAGGCTGCTCCGGGTTATCACGGCGGCTGCTCCGGGACACCTCTAATGTGGATCATGCTAAGCTGGGAATTGCAAAGGGGGAAAAAAAACGTGGGAAAAGGGGAAATAAGTGACCCCGCGCATTGCCACTCGTCAGCTGCAGCTCCCGCCCGCCGGGCAGGGGGAGGAGAAGGGACAGTAAAGCTCCCGCTGCTGCGGCAGGGTCCTTAATTAGCATCTTAGGAAACCCTGCCTAAAACCAGACACCTTCTGCCCGAAATCCGAGCCCGGACCTGCAAATCTGATCACTGGATCCGATGCCCAAAGAGCAAAGGTCGCCCCGGAGGCCCCGCGAGCGCCGCGGCCCCGAGCGCCGCAGCGGGAGCCCCGCGGGGGCACCGGCCCCGCCGCCCCCCCCGGCGCATCGGGTACGCGGCGCCCCGCCGGCCGCCCACTTATTTTTAGCCCTCGCGGCTCCCGGCGCTGCCAAAGGCGGCTTTTCCAAGCGGAGCTTTTAGTCCTGCCCAACGCCGCTTCCCGAGGATCACTGCTGGAGCGACCGCGTCGGGCCTCAGCGCCCCAAATGGGGGGCACCGCTCCGAGCTCAGCACAGGAGGATTCACCCTCCGGTTGGTATGGGCAGAGCCGCGCGATTCCTGCCCGGAATGAGCCTTCCTCCGCCCGGCGAGGAGGAGGATGCTGGCATCGGCCCCCGCGCGGCGCCTGCGGCCGGGACGCCTGGCAGCCGATCCCGGCAGCTTCCCGGCAGGACTGACCTTTCCGCGTCGGAAACAAAGCGGAGATGCCGGCGGCGCGGGGCCGGCCGCGCGGAGCCTCCCTCCCTCCCTCCCGGCGCGGCGGGAAGCTGAGCGCTCCCGCTCCGCGAAGGAGGGATCGGATTCCTTCCTCCCCGGCTTCCCCAGGCCGGACAAACTCTTCCGGGTAGGGCCGCGGAGCCGGCGGGTTCGGCAGGGGGAATCGCACGGCCCCGCTCCCGGCGCGTCCGACTCCACTGCGACTCCCAGAGCACTTGTAGGAGCCTCCCAACAAGCCCCGGAGGATCTCGGCTGCTCCATGGGCGCTCCGGAGCGGCACGGAGTGTGTTGCCGCATGCCCTGTGCTGCTCCAAGCTCCCCTTCCCTTCTCCATCCACTCTGGCTTTTTGATCCCCCTCCCTGCCCGTTTGCAGCCAAATAGAGGGGCAGGTTGATAACTCCAGGGAAACCCTATTATCCCTCTGCATTAGGGACGAGAGCGGCTCATGAGAACATCAAAGCCGGGTGTTTCATTAGCGCAGCCCCGGGAAGCGCAGCCGGGAGGGAACGGGGATCCCATTGCCAGCCAAATCCATGGGCAAACGCTGGCACCAACCCGGGCGCTTGTGCCGGAGCTCTGGCACGGCCGAGCACCCGGCTGCCTCCCATGGATCCAGCAGTCCCTCCCCATTGCAGGAAGCTTTGCAGGGAGAATAGGGAAGACCCAGAGCTCTCCAGGGAATCAGGGAGGATCCACAGACCTTAGGGCACAGGTAGCACCCGGCCCTTTCCCAAAATCCCCAAGGACAAGCTGGGGGGAACCAGGATGCCAGGAAGGTGGCAGCTCTTCACACTGCAGCAGCCGCCCCAATCCCGGGAGCTGCTGCCACGTCCCATCCCGCCTGCCCCATATCCAGGACACCAGGGCCCTTGGGAGCGAGTGGGACGAGGATCCCAAGCGCAGGGCTTTCCCTTGGAGCACAGCATGGATTTGCCGGGGGAAACCGGGCAGCTCCCCTGCTAAGAAGGGAGCTGGGATGAGGGAGACGCCGGAGCCCCTGGCCCTTTGCCGGGGCGGGAGCCGGACACGCAGTGCAGCAGCTCTCTGCAGCCCGACCGCTGCAGCAGGAATTTCCCCACGCTCCAGGCGCTGCCGGCTCCGCTCCTTTTCCAGAGCCTTGGGAGCCGCCGGGGCAGCCGGGAGCGGAGGGGGAACCTCTGTGCGGCTCCACCCTGCTGCCTTCCCGGCGAGCAACAATAGCGGAGCCCCACGCCCGGCTCCGGAGCCCGAGGCCCGGCTCCGCGCGCTTACTCACCCCTGCGCTCCCGGGAATGCCGACGGGGACCCGGCCCCGGCACCTGCACGCCGACGGGAGCCCCGATGCAAATAAAAACGGTGCAGGAAACCCCACGCTTCACCCTCTGCAGTCACTCCCTGCAGCGCCTGCACCCTCCCCAGGGCTGGGAAGCTCCCTCTCCGCCCGGGAAGGGGTTGGCTACGCCCGGAGCTCCGGGGCCTGCAAGGAGGCTGCTCCCAGGAAGCGCCGCGGGCGCCGGAGGGTGGCACAGGCCCTAGGAAGCGGCACCCGCGGGTGCCACTCCGGCGACACCGGCCTCCGGATACCCGGAGCGCGTCCGAGCGGAGCAAGGACGGCGGGAGCGCGGCCGGCACCGGCGTCGCCTCCATCACGCACTTATGCAACCGCACCGTGGGCTGCGCGCTGGGCAGGGACGGAAAATAAGGAAAAATAAGAGCCTCACATCCAAGCACGGCGCGGAGGAGCCTTCGGGCGGCCAAAGGGCACGAGAATTGCCGAGGCCTCCAGGCCGTTCCCATTCATTCCCAGGGTCTCCCTATTCCATAAAGGTGGCTGCGAAGCAAGGGGGGGCTCCCCAGGGCCGAGCGCAGCGGGAGGCGCGCGGGGGCGTCCGCTCCGCGCGGCGACCGCTAAATAATTCAGGTGCCTCTCGGTTTGCTCAAGGAAGCGAAAGATCGAGGGCAGCGCCGGAGCGCGGCGGCCTCCAGGCCGTTCCCATTCATTCCCAGGGTCTCCCTATTCCATAAAGGTGGCTGCGAAGCAAGGGGGGGCTCCCCAGGGCCGAGCGCAGCGGGAGGCGCGCGGGGGCGTCCGCTCCGCGCGGCGACCGCTAAATAATTCAGGTGCCTCTCGGTTTGCTCAAGGAAGCGAAAGATCGAGGGCAGCGCCGGAGCGCGGCGGCGCGGGCACCGCGGCGGGGAGCCCCGCGCGCCCCGGAGCGGAGCCCCGCGCGCCCCATTGCAGCCCCCGGCCCCTGCAGCGCCCCATGCGCCGGGCAGGACCGATGCACTGGGCTGCACCGGGCTGCAGCGGTTTGAGGTTTGCAACAACCCCTCCACCCAAGCGCAGGGCGCGCAGATAAGAGGACAACGACCTATTGTCCCCGCTCGGGGACACCCCGTGTCCCTTAAGGTGCCCCTTGACGCGCACCCCGCTGCAGCGCCCGGCGCCGGCGCGAGCCCCACGGGCACCTGCGGATCCCGGGAAGGCGCCGG